>JAWNLU010001425.1:1200000-1800000 GCA_035042165.1 Drosophila kuntzei
TTCCCATGAGTTTTGTATGCAGTTGTCGGAATTGTATTGAGTAAACAGAGCTTTACTTATAGACTTTGCAATGTATTGTATTTGTTAATTGTAGCAATAGCCAAAGATCTGAAATATCTCATACGAATTCCGAAAATTTGTCTAGGAATTGTAAAAATATGGGAAAACAACTAAGAGTAAAATTTAAAGGAACCAAAATAACGTTGGATAAAAAGGAATCATAGATTGGCAACTTCAACTTAGAAAAACATTTAGAGTACAAAAACAGAAACAGGAAATTAAAATATGAAAAATATTCACAGTTAAAAAATCAGAAAAAATCTATTTCATTAAAATTCGAATTTTCGAATATTATATGCATTTTTATATATTTATTCGAGACACTCATTGATTTAAATCTCTTATGTTTTTTCTGGATCCTTTTTCAGAGTATTTTTGAAATTTAATTTTAGCCTAATCTTTAATTATAAATTATTTGCTTCCTAGTTTTTTTTTTCCCAATCAAAAATCATCCCAAACAAAATTTCAAATCAAAAATATTTTTATTCAAAATCGCTCGATTTTTTATCACATTTTTGTGATTTCGGTATTTTGGTATTTATTTTATTATTTGCTGAAAAACCTATAGGGGCTGGTAGCAATAAATAGAAATTAGTTCATATATTTAAATGGAAATTCCTTTTAAATTCTCATTTAATTATTTAAGAAATTAGTTCATACATCTATAAGGAAATTCCTCTTAGATTCTCATTTAATTAATTCAGCTGGCCACTTAAAAATGTTTAAAAATGGAAACGTTAAATTGATAAAATTATTAAGTGAAACGATTGCGAATTTGGTCATAATTAGTCAGACCTGTCGAGTTTAAGTCCGAAATAAAGTAGGAATTATGAAATCCATTTTGTTTTGCCCACACAGACACAAAACTTTTGGATGCCAAAGTCGTGAGGACGTGTCGAAAAGGCAAATGAAGATGGAGATTGAGATATTAAAGCGTGAATAGATCAGTGACGATTGATGGATGGATAAATAGTGAATTGAACTGAATTCGCTACAGATCTGATTAGCACTTGACGAACCGGATGCTCAAATCACTGACTGACTGACTGACTGACTGACTAATTGACTCTGATTCAACCCATTCAACCATTCGTTCAGCCTATTCAAAGATAACCTTCAAGATCGTACTGAAATGTGCTAAACGCAAATTTATTATCGCAAATCCAAATAGGAATCTTGGCATGACCTCACATCCAAAATAAAAAACCGACAATTCGCAAATTCCGTTAGTTAAGCAAATAAAATCCGCTTAGTTATTAAAACAACAAGTGCAAATTCCATTAAAAAAAAAAAAATAACCGTTCGGATTAAAATAATGTGAGAATAACGTCAAGTCGTGTTCAGCAAACCGAAAAACTGGAAAACAGAAAAACCAAATTCTCAAATCTGAGTTCTGAATGACGGCATAAATGTCAACTTTGACAGTTGCGAGAAAAATGAGAAACAAAATTCATATACCTAATATTATTATAGTTATTACATTTTGATTTAAGACTGGTTTTATTAAAAATTATGTTTTATTAGGTACAGTAGACACACGAGAAACTAGAACGAGTCTAGAGGCAATTTCTATTTTAAGATGATATTATTTTTGGAATGTTTTTTTCAGGGAGTAAAAAGGGAAAAGCAAAATAAAAATTATTTTTAAATTTTTATTATAAAAATTGAAAATAAAAATTGAAAATAAAAATTGAAAATAAAAATTAAAAATAAAAATTTTAAATAAAAATTAAAAATAAAAATTGAATGTGAATATCTTTTCAACCAAGGATTGTATTTCCAAAATCTAAAAACATTCATGTCCTTTAGAGGACGTCTATTAAGGATATTTTAGCTTAAAAAGGTTTTTAAAAAAAATAAAATTTAATTATTATTTTTGATTTTTATTTTAAAAATTGAAAAATAAGAGCTAAAAGTAATTTTTAAAATCAAAATAAGTCTTTTTTGGTTTTTTAAATCGTTTTTTTAAATGCTTGCTGGAAGTATTATAATTTTATCTGAGATACTGCCAAATAAATATATATTTTCTTGATAAGATCAATAAATTCTTGGCATATCTTAAATAATTAAATATTTCTTGGACTTTTAAAAATATAAAAATTTTCTAAAATTAATATTTAATATTTCACCGAATAAAGTAATTATATTTTAATAGTTTCTATTATTATATTTTAATAATTCTTGATAAGTTCTTGGCATATCTTAAATAATTAAATATTTCTTGAACTTTTAAAAAATATAATAATTTTCTAAAATTAATATTTTATATTTCACAGATCGAAATAATTTAATTTTACTAGTTTCAAATTTTAAAAAAGCACTTACCATTTTATAATCCAAATTTCCGATCGGAGAGTGATCACCGTATAAAGAAAACACTTTGCGCTATAATAAAAATAAAAAAAATACGGAAGATTTTAAGTGTGCGAAATAAAAATGAAATTTATTTATTCAAAGGCAAATAAATATAAATTAATAAGCATAGACAAAGATTACAAAAAAAATAATATAAACAACTCAAAGACATGAATATAAATAAATTCTTTGTTAATTTGTAGCCAAGTTTAAGCAAATTTCGTTTTCATTTGCATAAAATGTGGCTGCCATCAAGAACATGACTAAAGGACAGACGGACGGACAGACAGACAGACAGTCTGTCGATTGCTTAGCCTGTCAAAATATTAATTTCCAAGCAAAGCTTCATTAACAAAGGCAATGGACCTGTTCCAAAGCGCCTAACAGAGATTAATTGCCGAAAAAAAAAGAGAAGCCGCAACGAGAAGCATTTGTTAGATAACATTTTTCTATCAACTTTTTATGGAGTGAATGAACGCATCGAAACCAAAAGTTTTCTGGAATCCAAGATAACAAAAAATCAGAGAGAAAGAGAGAAAGATACTGAAGATTTGATACACTTGCAAAGATCTCTGTATTTAATTTCCAATTGATCGTTCTTGAAGAATTTACCAAATTCATACACTGATAAAGAAAGGGCTCTAAAATCTAGATTTTGATCTGAGAACTAAGAATTTTTGTCTATAAAATGCTTTAAGTTCATAAAATTCTTAAAATTAGAAAACACATCTCGATTTTAAGAACATTTCAAATGCGAATAAGTTCTTAATTTAAGACCAAACAGTCTTAAATTCTCAAACTAAAAATAAAAAAATATGGCAGGTGTTTCAAACTTTATACTTATTTTTTTTTTTTTATACTTTTTTTGGATGTATTTTTTTTTTATAAATATTCCGATTATATGCGATTATTTTCTTCATATTAAATATGACATATTTATATTTTCTTAACAATTTAAGATTTTTAATTCTTTATATTAAGAACTGCATATTTTTAGATTAATATTCTTAGTGTTATTAATTTGGTCTTAAAATGGTCTTATTTTAAGAACAATATATTTAAGATGAATGTTCTTGATTTTAGAAGTTGGTCTTTTTTTTCAGTGGACATATATTTTTCTTTTATATCAAGACAGTTACTTGACTTTTTGTAGGATCTTTCACACCTTTTTAAATAAGTCACACATTGAATGACAAAATAAGAATACCCTTTGAAAGAGTATAAAAATAAGTCGAGAGTGCGTCGTGTCTTTAAATAAACACATTAGATTGATTATTATTTACCACACGCAAACTTTCTGTCTGTTTCTTTGTAAGTTTTGGGGAACAGTGAGTTTAAATATTTATTGCCGCCAAAGAGATGAAACTCCCAAACTATGAAGGTCTTTTGATCCGTTTGTCATATTAAAATTGAATTGATTTATTTGTTATTTCACTGAAAAAAAAGACCAACTTCTAAAATCAAGAACATTCAACTTAAATATTTTGTTCTTAAAATAAGACAATTTTAAGGCCAAATTAATAAAACTAAGAATATTAATCTAAAAATTAGCAGTTCTTAATTTAAGAATTTAAAATCTTAAATTGATAAGAAAATATAAATATTACATATTTAATATGAAGATAATAATGGCATTGAAATCCGCTCCTAGCCAAGGAAAAAATACATAATTCGGAATATTTATAAAAAAAATAAATCCAAAAAAAGTATAAATATATAAAAAAAAATAAGTTTCAAGTTTAAAACACCTGCCATATTTTTTTATTTTTGGTTTGAGAATTTAAGACTGTTTGGTCTTAAATTAAGAACTGATTCTTATTTGAAATGTTCTTAAAATCAAGATGTGTCTTCTAAATTTTAAGAATTTTATGTTTTCGACGCATTTTTTAGACCAAAATTCTTAGTTCTGAGACCAAAATCTTGATTTTAGAATATTTTTTTTTCAGTGTAGACGTTCAAATAGAACTACTTTCATGGCATTCGAATTGATATTAATGTAGTGGTCAAAACAATCGCCCACAAATGATAAACGTGTCTAGTTTATTGGTTTATTTCATTTAATTGGATTCCTTTTATGACTTTAGAATAAATTCCAATTTTAAGTGAATGAATTTGAAGTCTGTCGACCTTGGATTTGACCAGGACAAGTCGGATTACGACTCTGTCTCTGACGTCTGAGGTTGTATTAATGATTCCATTCCATCTTATGGCTATGCAAATTATCATCTATTTGCATATGTTTGAAAACGAGCTACTTTAACTTATCTAAAATGGAGCAGCTTTTGCAGGAGCCACAATCTTGTCGATTAGCATTTCATATGGCATTCGAATTTCATACGATTATTTAATAAACTAGACACAAGTTTATGCAATCAAACACTTTCTTAATATTCATTTATTTCATTTATTTAAATTTAAATTCAATAAAACTAAACAAGTTTCAAAGGAAGTTATCTAATTGAGAACAATAGATGAAGAACTGGAAAGTTTATTAGTCATAGTTATATAATAGAATTTATATACATTTGAATTCTTTTTCAAGTTTATTCAACCAAACACTTTTTAAATATTCAATTACATTTTTTTTTCATTTAAATTATTTAAAAGCAATCAAAGACAGAATAAAGAAAGTGACAAATTTATTTGATTGAGCTTATTCTGAAGAAATAGAAAGTTTTAAATTCAGAATTATATAATCATTTATACTATAGGACTGCAAAACTGGAAAGTTTGTTCTTATATAATAGTTAAAGTACTCTCAGTTATATTTATTAAGATTATTTATTAAACTAGATCCAAGTTTATTTAATCAAATAGTCAAATAATCTAAATAGTCATTAATTTTTGTTTTCATTTTAATTCTAAAAAACCAATCAAGTTTTAAAGAAAGTGAGAAATTTTTTGATTCTGGTTCTGCAGAAATAGAAAGTTCTGAAGTCGGAATTATATAATAATAAATATACCATAGGACTGCAAAATTGGAAAGTCTATTATTATATAATAGTTAATATACTCTCAAGTATCCAAGTTTATTTAATCAAAAACTTTCTAAATATTCATTGTTTTTTTTTTTCATTTAAACTCTATAGAACCAATCATGTTTTAAAGAAAGTGACAAATTTATTTGATTGAGAACAATATAAAAAGCTGGTTCTAGGGAAATAGAAAGTTTTTAAGTTAGAATTATACAATAATTTGTCTCCCATAAATATAATATAAGAAAAAAAAAAGAAAAAAGTAAAAATTTAAAAGAATATATTATCATGTTTTCAGAATATCTCTTCTAAAACTAGTATATTTATGATTTTCCTTTCATCCAGATAATTTTTTGACTTTTTCAATTTATGTCCACAAAAAGAGTCAATATTTTTTGATTGATAAAAACTTAAAATAAAAGTTTATCATGTTTTCAGAATATCTCTTAAATAAATAGTTTATTTAAGATTTTCCTAGTTAATTAAATATTTTTTTTTTGATGTTTAGTCTTTTTTATAGGTTTATTATTTATTTTTTCAATAAAATCTACTACTTTATTAAGAATGTAAAATTTTCTCCAATTGCATATGAAAAATTTGACTTCTAATCAATCAAATAAAATTATTATAGGGTATTAAATTTGCTAGGGTATAACAAATCCGGCTTGAAAAAGTTAGGAATAAATTGATTGAATGTCGATAATATGTGACAGGGTTTTTATAGGCTTTCTTTAATGAAATTTCTCACATGAAATTTATATTTCTCATCAGTCAATTAAAATTATTATAGAGTATATTAAATTTGCTAGGGTATTACAAATCCGGCTTGAAAGAATGAGTTATAAATTGATTGAATGTTGGCAATATATGACTTTCTTGTAGGCCATAAAAAAATCCAGATTGCAAACAGAATGTCGTAATTTAATTCGTTCAGTTCCTTGAACTTAACACGAGATAGTTCCAAAATAAAAGAGATAGGCACAAGTTTGACTAAACATATGAATATTGTATATGAAACTTTGAGACAACAGTGAGTTGGGATTTAGCAGAAGGAGGCACAGAACTTGTGCGATAGATATTATCATTTAAATGGTTTGGCCAACATGAAAAAGCCAAAAACCAAGCCGGCCAATCCGGACAGACGAGATGGGGGAATATAAAAATAAAAATAAAAATAGTGCTGAGCACAGTCAGGCACATTAACACTTGATCAGATAAAAGAGCTAACTTATATGAATATTATGTAAATAAATATTTATGAATGTGCGATATATAGATTTAGATTTCTTGGGTTGGGTTGGGCTTAAAACTAGCTGAACGAACAATAATGTTAATGATTATGAAATTTGCACAGTTATGAAAGTATATTGTAATTATTAACACTTCATATCGTACACTGATAAGAAAAATGTTCTAAAATCAAGATTTTGGTCCCAGAACTAAGAATTTTGGTCTAAAAAATGCATTGAGAACATAAAATTCTTTAATTTAGAAAACTTTAAGAACATTTCAAATAAGAATAAGTTCTTAATTTAAGACCAAACAGTCTTAAATTCTCAAACCAAAAATAAAAAAATATGGCAGGTGTTTTAAACTTTAAACTTTTTTTTTTTTCGATATTTATACATTTTTTTGGATTTTTTTTTTTTTTTATAAATATTCTGATTATATGCGATTATTTTCTTCCTATTAAATATGACATATTTATATTTTCTTATTAATTTAAGATTTTTAATTCTTATATTAAGAACTGCACATTTTTAGATTAATATTCTTAGTTTTATTAAGTTGGTCTTAAAATGGTCCTATTTTAAGAACAAAATATTTAAGATGAATGTTCTTGATTTCAGAAGTTGGTCTTTTTTTCAGTGTAGAGCCTGTTAAATCCAGTTAAAGACTTGCTACATTAAAATCAACAACAAAAAATATGTATATAAATCGAGAAAAGCAAGAATAAATGTAATTTAGATTAAAATTTATGCGCACACGTTGGAATTTTGAATGTTGGGCAGAAAGTTAAGTTAAGTTAAGTTATAGACTAATAAAACAAGCTACCAAATTATATGAAATTGGCATTCAGAAATGTGGTTGACTTTTCTGGTCCTAGTTCAGTTCTAAAATGATCTTGTTTGACTACATCTAAAGCGAATCTTTTAATTGAATTTTATTTGCCAATGGTTTATGACTCAAAAAAAAAACAAACAAAAATAAAATATAAAATAAAAAAATGGCTAAAAGCAACCTAATTGAATGATTTGCATGCAAATTTGTTTTGTGAGCTGCTCGTAAAAGCCAAATAATGATCCGAGAACTCAGTTTCGAAAACCCAATTCCAAAACTATGCTAAAAACTAAAAAACAAACCCGCCTTAACAATTAATATCAAATGTGACAACTGCGCCACAAAAATTTATCATAATCTCCTGTCGCAATCGTCTGCTAAAATGTTATTTAATTTTAAGTTTTAGTTTCAGTTTTAAGTAGTTTTGTTTAATATATTTTTTGATTTTTTTTTAATTTTGGGTTAGTTTAAATTAATGTTTGTTTTTATTTGAGAGACGCTTCAATGCCACTGGTCTTATTTTGTTGTTCTTTTGCTTGTTTGTATTTCCTGAACGTATTCTTCAAATTTGGACAAACTAACGCATTATATAATGATAAATCAATAGACACCCCGTTTAAAGCCAACAAAAAAATTTGAAAGTTTCATTTGAGACGCACTGAAAATGACTCTTTATAGTCTATTGAGATACATAATAAATTATATTTAGTTCAGACAATATTCACGACTCTATTGTAGTTGTTTGTGTTCTATGAGAAACAAAAGATTAATTTAAAAGATACTTCATTTAATTTGATAAAAGAGACTTATTATGCATTTTATTTTTCCTTATTTCTTCATTAAAATTTATTTAGAAATAAAATGTAGCTTTGGAAGTGAACTTTAAATTATGTCTAAATTTAATTTGAATACTTTTCTATATTTTCAAGAAATATTACTTCTTATTTTAATTTATTTAATTTAATTATGCTTTTCTTATTAGATTTTAATAATAATTATTATTATTAAAAATCTTTTTAAGTCTAATTTATATTAAATTAGCAAACAGTTCTCTCTTTATTAAAACTCATTTGAAAATAAAATGTAGCTCTTAATTTTGTCTATTTATTATTTATTTTATTTAATTTAATTATGATTTTCTTATTAGTTTTATATAATAATTATTATTGTTTAAAACTACTTTAAGTAAAATTTATATCAACTTTTCAAACAGTTCTTTTTTATTACAAATTATGTATTTGAAAATAAAAAATAGTTCTTAAGCGTTTGAATTATTTGAAAGTGAAAATTAAATTTTGTCTAAATTTATTTTAAATTGTTTTCTATATTTTCAAGAAATATTACTTCTTATTTTAATTTATTTAATTTAATTATGTCTATAAATTTAGTATATAAAAATAATTATTACTAATAAAAAAATCTTTGAATCAAATTTTAATATATATCTTTATCAAAAATTCCTACTTTAAATTCCAAGATATATTTTAATCTTAAGAAATAATTTAAATTTCTGTTTATCCTTATCAAACAAAAACTCTCTTTAAATCAAAACTCTTTTCTCAAATAGAGTATTGTGATTTGTGTTTAGTTTTATACGTCCAATTAATAAATCTAAGAAATATTGCATATTATGTTAATAATCGTATATGTCATTTTAATACCTTAATATTTAGTCAACAATTTATCAAAGACAGATTTCACATTCCACAGCAAGTAGCAGATTTATTATAAAAAAAAATAGTCTTGGCCGATTTCCATTTTAAAAATAAATTATGGAATTTAAAATGTGTGCTAAATATATTTGATTTAATTTCACATTGATAAGAACGCGTCTTATCAAATGTATCTGAGACGGAAGTACACAAGTTCTTGTCATGTTCAAATATATTTATATATTTTCGATGATGATGCTGATGATTTGGCAAATCGAATGACCTTTACAACAAAGAAACAAGATGATTAGCATATGGACACTGTCTTGTATCTTTATTTTAATTATTCCAATTGATTGTTGATTGTTGATTGATTGCAATGGGCTGGTGAAAATATGTTTGCAGTTTGTTTAACTGACAAATTTAGATGTTTCAAATGTTCAGAAACGCCCAAAGGGCCTTCGACATGCAATTCTGATTAGTTAAATAAAATAAATTAGTAAATAAATACAGTTTCTACACAGAGAGAAAAAACCGCACAAAATAAAAGTTGGAATGAATGGGTATACAAATTATTTTGAATTAAGTAAAGCTCTATTTTTATAAGAATCTTTATTATGGTTCGAAACTCGTGCCATTTGAATTATTTGTCTTAATTAAAAATTCGTGTAGAATTTAAATTTAATTAAAATTTGTAATTCTTAACTTAAATTAATAAAATGTAAATTATTTCGGGGCAGTAATGATTAAATAAATAAACAAATAAATAATTAAATACATAAATTAATATAGAAATAAATAAATAGATAAAAAGATAAATAAGTTAATTATTAAATAAATAAAAGTAGAAAATAAGCTCACTAAAATAATAAATAAATAAGTAAATAAATAATTAAATAAATACAAAAATAAATCATTAAATAAACAAATAAATAAAAGTAAAAAATAAACGAACTTTTTAGCTTGAAAAAAATATCTGTAAACTTCAATAATAGTTAAAATAAGATCGTAATTTAATTTTAGTCATAATAAAATTTTTTAAATTTTTTTATATAATTTTTAATTTAATTTTTTAGCACTTAATTTTCTTTTATTTGTCGACTGTTTTCAGTCCTGAATAAATAAATAAAAAATTAGATAAACTAAATCGGAATTTAATTTGAATACTAGTAAAAGATTTTTTATTCTTATTATAATTTTTAGTTTAGTTTTTATTTTAATTTTTTAACACTAAATTTTATTTTTTTTGCCGACTGTTTTTAGCCGTGAATAAATAAATAAAAAATTAAATAAACTAAATCGTTAATTAATTTTAATACTTGTAAAAGATTTTTTTTTCTTTATATAATTTTTAGTTTAATTATTATTTTAATTTTTTAACATTTAATTTTCTTTTTTTGTCGACTGTTTTTAGTCGTGAATAAATAAAGAAATAAATAAATTAAACTCAAATTTGAAATTACAAAATACTTGATTTTCTCGCTGTGTAGTAATTTAAATTTTAGTAAAAAATCATTTTTGAAATGTTGAGTTTTTAGTTGAAAATATTCGAGTTTTTCTCGCTGTGTAAAAATCATAATATATGCATGAATTTGTATGCAAACTATTTGTCGATAGGCCTCAAACAAGTTGTTGTTGTTCTGATATCATTGATAAGCTGACATTCGACCAACTGAGTTGACTGTCATTTTGTGACAGGTCTGTCATTTGTTTCAGCATTATCATAATTTTAATTGGCCATAGAAACGACACGCATTTAGTTGGATTGTCTTAAAAAATTCTCACGCATTTTGTAGGCTTAGTTTGATTTTTATTCACGCTCTGCAAAATTTCGCTAATGCATTTTTAATGAAGAATGAAATAAAATAAGAATACAAAATATGACATCATTGCTGACTGCTGTTCTAATTGTAATTAAATGAAAACTTAAGATAAAAGCCAAAAAAGAAAAATGAGTTTGCTTGCCTTTCACAATTGCTGACATTAAAGGATTACATTTTTTTGATTAAAGTCGTGAAATTAAATGACACGCCTGGGAAATACCAACGATGGCAAGAACGCAACTTTATAGTAGATTAATGTATATAAATTTTTATTTTTTTCTTAGCCAACTGCAATATTGGTTGTCCAAGGTCGTGTATGCGACGACCCCTCAAGTTCATTCCAGCTACAATTTAAGTTTAACTCGGCTGACGAGTTAAGAAAGTCATTCAACTTTATGCATGACTTCGATGCTGATAAACTTACATAAGCTTAAATTCGGAAATGAGGCATGCAACCAGCAGCTGTAAGTTGAATTTTAAATTTTGGATGCTGCCAGACTGCAACAAGGTCAATTCATGTCACACAGGCTGTCGAACGACAGGAAACGACGGCGATGATGATTCATGCCCAGAAATTGTGAGGGACTCGCGCATATGTAAGTCAGGTCACCTTCTGATTCAGGAAAGTCAGTTAAATCTTTAATTGATGGTCCCAACAATTTTAATACACTAACAATGGGTATTTTAATTGTGCAACAACACTTGTAACGCATTATCATTAAGATAAATAAATATATTCTTTATCATAATGATAAACTGATTTGATATATATCTTTATGTCTCTCAGTTTTGAAGATATCTCGAAGAAAATTGACCCGAATATTTTAATACACTTACAGAGAGTGATTTAATTTTGTTACTAAATTTAAATCATATTTATCCCTCTGATAAATATGACATGCTGGGTTTATATTATATAATTATACAGGCACCTTCTGATTCAGGAAAGTCAGTTAAATCATTAATTGATGGCCCCAACAATTTTATACACTAACAATGGGTATTCTAATTTTATCTAAATTTGTAACGAATTATCATCAAGATAAATAAATATATTCTATATCATAATAATAATCTAATTTGATTTATATCTTTATGTCTCTCAGTTTTGAAAATATCTCAAAGAAAATTGACTTACATCTTAAATTGATGACCCGAATATTTTTATACACTTACAGAGAGTGTTTTAATTTTGTTACTAAATTTAAATCATATTTATCCCTCCTGATATATATGATATGCTGAGTTTATATAGCTATACAGGCACCTTCTGAAATTCAGGATTCAGTTAAATCTTAAATTGATGGCCTGAACATTTTAATACACTTACAATGGGTATTCTAATTTTATTACTATATTTGCATTAAGATAAAATAAATATATATTCATGACTGCCCAAGAAACGATTAATTATAAACTGAAAAAGGGCTTGGAAAGGATATCAAAACTTCGGCATGCTAAAGATAAACTTTCATTCTTGTTGTTGAATCGGATCAGTCATCAGGTCTTGAGTCAGAGCTCTCAGGTTTCTCAGTTTCGTTGACATTTGATATTTCAACTGGATGGCAAATTACAGGCTTTCTCAATTTGGTCAGTTCAAGATCTAAGCAAAAACCCGAGAGATTCAGTCGGAACAAGAAGTCTGTATGAATTCTTTGCCGGTTTCTTTCTGTTTTTTTTTTTATTTTTATATTGCATATGATTTTGGGTTAAACTCTGTTTTAAAAAGGTAAAGATACAACTCGTATTTGTCAGCCTTAATTCGGTTTTTGATAGTTTATGAATATATTATAAATATTCAACTTGTTTTTCGACTTTGCTCTTGTGCTTTTGTTCTCATCAAAGGTCGTTTCAACAAAGTTTTCATCATCAACCGCTGCGTGGGCTGACCACACAATTTACATCCAAAATATTGTGTTAAATTATTGAAATATATTTATTTATATTATAGTATTTATTAACATTTCACAGCGCTCAAAATTACATTCATACATTGGGTTTTTGCCAGCAAATTGCATTGCAAATTATGTTTAATAATTTTTGTTTTTTTTGCCATATATTTTGGCTCAATGGAATGCTGTCAAAAATGCATTTACATATTCGAAACCGAACCGAAAATGCATTAAATACCCATTAAAACTCAATTTTTCACTTTTGTTTTCATTATTATTTTATGGCTGAGCTTAAAAGAATATCGAGTATATTAATAATTATGGTGGGTTAAGCGCTGTATAAATTATTCAGTTGCGTTTTGATAAGAAACTAGAAAAGATTCAACTAAAGTCAGGGAATTTCGATAACTTCGAAGTGCCATAACTTTGTCAAAAGTCAATCAATTTCCATGCGCAATGTAAATTTGAGCATGGTTTTATTTCTAAGTTCGATCTGCATTTAAATTTTGTTCAATTTGAAAAATCGAAATTTTCGAAATTTTTAGAAAAATGATAAGGGGTAACACTGTAAAATTTCTAAAAAATTCAAAATTTTCAAAACTTTGAAATCGGACAAAATTTAAATGCAGATCGAATTTAGAAATAAAATCATGCTCAAATTTACATTGCACATGGTAATTGATTGAGTTTTGACAAAGTTATGGCAGTTCAAAGTTGCTCAGTAGCTGCGACTTCCAGAACCGAAATTAACCCTTATAAATGAATCGGTTACTCAACGGTTGTTTCGGTTTAAAGAGTTTCGGTACAGCGGAATAAATTTTTTCAGTTACGGGTTCAAATTTCAATCGGTTTTTATCGGTTAAAGGTTACGGTTTCGGCTTGTGTTTTAATCCCTGGTTAATTTTTATCAATAATTTAAAACATATTCTAATTTAATTTTAAAAAAAATATCGAAAATAAATTTTTTTAATGTTAATTATTTTTAGATACATAATCAAAAATAATGATTAAAATAACATTCCGCATAAAAATTGGTTTAGTTTTGACAAAGTTATGCAGGTTTGAAGTCTGGTGAAATCTTCGATTTGATTAAAAGTGATAGCTAAAGAATTAAAATTTTGAATATAATATTTTTCCGAAAAGGCAAGGAAAAATATTTTTTTTTAAGTTTATTATTTTTAAATGCAGAATCAATTTAAAGACCAAATAATGATTAAAATGATATTCTGGATGAAAATCGGTTTAGTTTTGACAATGTAATGCAAGGTTGAAATTTGGAGAAACTTTGTCGATTTTCCTATTTTCTTTCCCGGCAACTATTTTTATACTTTTCAGGCTTCTTTTTAAAAAGTTTTAAAAGTTATTGGTGATTCCTGATTATCTGTACATTTTATTTTAAGTGTAGGGCACCAGAGCCGTCTGTACAGTTGACCATATCTTAAACAGGCCCGCGAGGCATCGTTTTTTAAAGAGATCAGGCCAATTGAAAGCGCCAGCTGTGCTGGGCCAAGAAAAAAAGGGGCTACATGCTGCGTATCTTGAATGTGTATGAGTATTTTATATTTTGTATTTTTTAATTTTTATTGTTGTTTTTTATACTTTGGTTGACTTTGCCTTGACTTAAGCATTGTCGTTAACTTCATCCTGTTTACGAAGAGATGAAACAGACAGCATTTTAACTGTGTCAATTGCAGTTTTCAAGAGCAACAACTACCAGAAACTAGTTGTAGGATTTATAAAACTTAGCTAATTGCTTCCTTTTGCCAAATCCAACAAAAATACAACATTGCGTATACGCAATGTGTAAATGTCAGATCAGATTGTGCAAGATTCTTAATTCTTAAGCGGATCATCAAACGGAAACAAGGTGTCTCAATTAATCCAAATGAATTAAGATTGCGATTGAGATTGAGATTGAGATTAGGCTATTTAATCGATTTCCTATATAGCATATGATCTCAGCTACCGTGTGATTTAATAATGAAATTATAAACGATTCGTCTCGTACACAAATATTGTGATCTATAGCTAGTAATTTATTTTAATTATGCCGCGGCTGAATCAATTAATATACACGGAAATCAAAAAATTCGCATACTCGAAAAATTCGACAAAACTAAAAATTAAAAAACTAAAAAAAGTGCTATTATGTAAGCATTAATTAAATCAATAAAACTAAGCAACTATTTTTAAGATAATGCATACACACGTTTGCTATTCAAATTATACATATCTCTCAACAAAAATCAATAACCGGCTGTGAGAACAAGAAGAGCTACTATCTATTGCTAATAGATCAGTTTTCGATTAGTAGAAAACAAAAAAAAAATGTATTTTGTTAAACACGAAAAACCCGAATTTTCAATTAAAGACAAAAGGAATATCGAAAATTCTTTAACAAAAAAATACGAATAAATCTTGAAGTTTTAATGAAAACAAAAAAAACCAGGGACTGAAAATAATCATTATTGATCAAAAATTCAACTAAAAAAATCAACTATAGAAACCAGTGCAATTTTTGTTTCAAGACTTTTATTTTTGAATTATAAAAATCAAAAAACTCATTGGCATAAAAAAAGGGGATAATATATCATAAAATGTCTTGTCTCTAAAAATAATAAAAGTCTTCAAAGACTTTTATTTTATTCCTCAAATAATAAAAGTCTTTAATGACTTCTATTTTATTCCTCAAATAATAAAAGTCTTCAAAGACTTTTATTTTATTCTCAAATAATAAAAGTCTTTAAAGACTTTTATTTTATTTCTCAAATAATTAAAGATTTCAAAGACTTTTATTTATTATTATCATCAAAAACTCTTTTAAAAGACTGAAAAAATAAAAATCAATAATAAAAATAATTTTTTTAAATTTAAAAATAATATAATTATTAAATATGATTTATAAAATATTAATATCAAAATTCGATTTATAAAATAAAAGTCTTTAAATAAACATTCAAAATGTTTTTTTTTGCTTATTCCTCATAACAGTTATGGTCCCTGAAAAAAACTGGAAAATGAAGTTTAAAATACTTAAAACACGCATAGTTAGGGGTAGTGATTTTGAGAGAGAGAGAGAGTGAGAGATAAGAGTATTGCTATCTCTCTTTATACGAGAGAGTAGCAACAATTTATTGAGCATACGCAGCGAGTTCAGCTGCAACTAAGTTAAGCTCATCTTTACTCTTGGCCGCATAAATTAACAAATTCATCGACGAAAAAAAAAACTTGTTTCACACACACACTCACACACACACACACACACACACACACACACACACTCGCACACACGCACTTTATACAGTGACGCTGACAATCAACTGTCACCGAAGCTGCTCCCCAACTCATTTTGCGGTTATATGAATACGAATACGAATACGAATATGAATACATGTTTATATGTATTTGTGGGGAGCTGCTCTCAAGTGAGTTATTTTTTTTCTTCAGATTTTTTTTTTGGTATGTGTTTTATTTTTTTTTGGTTTTATTTGTTTTCAGCTGCGTTGTTTATATGGCAAAGACGGACTGCGTTCATCTTCAGTTCGTCCACATCGGTCAGCACGGTATGAGCTCTAGTTAGGCTCCCAATTCCCCTCCAAGTAAATACAGTGAACTACGCCTAACACAATCCCCATCCCAACTGATAATCAAAATATAAAAACTCTACTAACGACAAGGACAACAAAAAAATATATTTAGCAAAATATATTTCTTCAAAAAAAAAATCCCAGTGCTTGTGCAAAATATATGAAAATTGATTTTTTAAAAATATAAAAAACTTTTTCTTAATTTTCTTTATTTCAAGATTGCAAAATTTTGTTAAAAATACAGCTTAATACATTAATTACTGGCGTTTCTTGTGTCAATTTTCAATAAATTCGTTGCAAAATGGCGCGTGCAGTTTTATGCATGGTGAGTGTAATAAATATTAATTAATTTAATTAACAACAATATTATATATTAAAAAAAAATAAATTCGAATTAAATTTCACAACAAAATATAAATTTTTAAAACAATTAAATGCGAATTAAATTTCACAACAAATTAAACAAAAAATATATATATATTATTAAAAAAAGTAAATTCGAATTAAATTTCGAGTAGCCTTAATTAATTTTAAATTCTCTGACATAAAGTCACCAATTTAATGACTTGTATTATTACGAGTTTTAACGTAATATTGACCGTTAGATTTGGTCTTGAGTCATGGCCAGAAATTTCAAAATTCCCGACTTTACTTGTACCGATTAACACTTAGCGCTTAGCTAATAAAAAATAATAAAAAACCTGGTAGGATTGGTAGATGAGATATGCAAATAAATAATCGAAATTTGAGTTCAAGTTTTGCCTGAATACCAAGGCTGAGGTCTCTACAAATGCTATCAAAGTTAGTAGGTTTATTAGCAGACTTTAGTATTAGTACTATATCTTTTTTTGTCTTCTACAGTTGAACTAACAGATCCGGTTCAAACTTAACTATTCACTATTTTATGGTATTCCACGTGTTAAGTAAATATTAAATACGTTTTTTGTTTTTTTCAATAATTACCGGCATTTTGACAAACAAAACGCCGGCGATTTTCAACGATCTCAAGTTTTGTTGATTTTAGTTTCGCCTAGTTAATATACATGTTCTAACTGCTATTTTAGTATATGTATTATTGGCAATTCTGTCAGAATGCCAAATGCTAATCATTGGTTTGTTCTGTCAGCTGACAAAAATGCTAAAAAAAAAACTCGCAAAAAACAACTTTGAATGCGAAAAAAGATCACACCAAATAAATTTCGCATTTCAACTTTTTACTTGTATTTAAAGTAGATGCGCAGATTTGTCATTAAAATTCGCTATAATCTTTGTGTTTAATCGAAAGTGAATAATTCAGCTATTGTTTATTTTTTTTTTTTTTTTTATTTCATTGCTTTTTAAATTTTTAAATTTAATTCGCATGCAAATTATTAAAACTGCGTTGTTGATAAACATTTCAAATAATTCAATTTTGATTCTGATAGAAATTTCTTAATTGAGAAAAATGACTCAGCTTTAAGAAATTGAATTTTTTAATCATGATGATTTAAAAGAAAATATATTGTTGAGAAAAATAAAATTAAAACTGTATTTACTAAACTAAAAATTGTCGGATTTATGAGAAATATGTAATTATAGTTATTCTATTAGGATCGTATTTTTAACGATTACACAAAACAGTTTGCATAGATAATTTCTGACTAGAATAGACACTTTAATAGATTTATTTATGGACTATTTTTTTTAAATTCTCAGTTTTAATTAGAACAGAATTTTAATGTCATGACTTTTACAGGTAAAAATTAGAATAGTTTCTCTTAAAATAAAAGCCTCAATTATATCCTATAGTTATAATCTTTTTAGTTCACTTTTAGCATCTTTATTTACATATTTCTCATAATTTTTGACAATTATTGGTTTAGTTTTTGTCACATCACGACATTTTTCCAAGGACTTTTGAGTGGTTTTAATCAAGAAATTGTGCTAAACTCATCAAGAACTCGACTGATTTTTCGCTAGTCAATGTTAATTGCCATAATTGCAGTATGAGTAAAACAAAAGTGACAAAAGACATTTGGCAATTTGTCATTTGAACCAATAAAAGAAGGTGAAAAATGCCAAAATTTATGACAGACAGTTGACAAATTGAAGAGTCTGTGAAAAAAGGTGTCGTAATGAGACTCTAAACATTTCCGATATACATCAGAGTCAACACCTTTTTTTTTGCATAGATTTTGGGTTTACTTTTGTCACCTGCAAAAGTGACTACCACTTTTTTTTGTTGATTTTTTGGCATTGTCACACGTGCCACAGTTTTTTGACCCGCTGTGACAGTTGAACCGACTTTGCATTTATTTTTTTTACTTATTTTTATCAAGATTTCTCTGCCTGTCTTTAAGACATTTGCCTGACTTGGTCTTGCTCTTGGTCTTGTCTCCCTGGCCACATTTTGGGCCATGGCTCGCAGACACGTACACGGCGTGTTGGCCAATTTGTTTGCCAAGCGGTCTCAACTCAGCTCAGTCTCAACTTGGCCCCCTATCACAGACATGTCATACACTCTACTGAGGAAATAATTAATCTTTTTTGCCATTTTTCTTTCACATTATTAACCAAAATTACGCTGTAAATTAAGTTGAGGTTGGGCATCTAATTAGCTTTATTAGTAGAACATGATTTCAAGCTGATTTGCTGACTTTTAATGAAAAAATTAAAATATCATTATATTTAGTTAAAATAAAATACCAAATAGTTTTAAAATACATCTTTAGGTATTTTTAAAATTTTTAATATATTCAAAATATTTTTAAAATTGAAATAAAATACCATAAAACTCAAAATTATATTTTTGTTGGTATTTTTGATTATTTTTTGTATTTTTAATATATAAAATAAAATGCCAGAAAATGTTAAAATACATTTTTAGGTATTTTTAAAATTTTTAATATATTTTAAATGTTTTTAGAATTTAAATAAAATACCATAAAATACTAGAATATATTTGTTGGTATTTTGGGATATTTTTAATATTTTCAACACATTTAAAATATTTTTATAAATAAAGTAAAATACCAAAAAATATTATTTTTGTTGGTATTTTTCGGTATTTTTTGGAGTGTGCATATAGTTTTTATTTTTTTTAACTCTTATTTAAAATCAACTTTTATTTTCAAAAGTAATATATGAAATTATATTATAGATTTCATTGTTTTTTATTTAGACCAAAAATATGAAAAATAATGATTTATCCTGTCTCCAGGATACTTCCATTTATTCAGTTATTACTCTTCAGGTTTAATTTTCTTCTTTAAGCTCAAAATTCTTTTTTTCGACCTCTGTAAATATAGTTTTTGAAGAGTATCTCAGCTTCGTTGTGACAAAGAATATGCCTACTTTCTGCTCTAATCGCAGTTGGCAGTGGAATTTTAAAAAGTCGGGAATGTCTTTGTCCTGGTTGCACTTGAAGATTTCGCATTTAGATAGGCTCCCGAGTTCTCTGTAGCATCTGCTCAGAAATTCTTGTAGTATTCAAGCTTCAAATGTATCTGTATCTTTGTCTGTGTCTTTTGAGGTACATCATGTGTGAGTCATAAAACGGTTGGCCAAAAAGTTGACTTGGCCAAGTGTTTGGCATGACAAATAGTTTTACATACAATTCTCTACTTTTATAGCCTTTATTTGGGCCCAATATAAACTGGCCGTCAAAATGCGGTTCTAAAAACCATTTAATGATGGCGTTAAACTCTTGATTGCGTTTTACACTTTTCTTCACAGTCATAAATTGTCTTTATTGACAATTTCGAGCGGGTTTCTTGAGATAATGTAGTCAGAAAACTGAATTTAATATTAGCGATAAATTCGATTAAATGTATTTCGATTACATCATTGACAGAGATCAAATAGATAAAGTACAGTTGGCAAATAATCGATAACACAAATCGATTTCTGCCAAAAATAATATTGATACATTTTAGAATAATATATTTCATTGAAAATTGCATTAAATAAATTACGAAATGTTTTTTTGCTTGATATAAAAAAATAGTAAGAATAATATATTTAATTAAAAATTACATTAAATAAATTTACATAGATTAAAATAATGTTCTTTGCTAGATAAAAAATATAGTAAGAATATTTTTAAACATTATGTTTATTAAATAATTAAAGTACAGTTGAGTTTAAATTTAAAAGTTCGATAACTTTACTCAATATTGTCATCCATAAAATTTGCATAACTTCTTTCAAGTTGAAAGCAATTTTTAATGGCTTTTTTTTGTTGAATAATAAATTAACAAATTATAGCTAAGATTCGATAACAATAGGGAATACTTTCAATGATTACCTCATATATCGCATTCACTTTCAGTTCTTAAAACACATTCACTTTTACTCAGTGAATCTCCGCAATTTCTTCGCTTTCAATAGGAAATAAGCCAATGGCGTTTTTAAAGGTCTTTTATTATTAAATTAATCAACCATTGAGGCATTTATTGTTTGAAAGGCAAACAGGCTAAATTCGATATTGCATAGTATATTATATCTATAATTCAAAATCTAGAAATGCAAATTAGCTATTGAAAGATTCGTCAGCGATTAAATACAAAAAAAATAAGACAAAACGAAGCGAAAAAACGAAACTGGCTGAAGAACCGCAGAGTGAAGTGAGGAGTTCAAATCTCGAGGGTTTCTCGTTTAAATACAAATGAAAACGATACACATAACGAGGGGTATTTGATAAATGTGACTGCTGAAAATGTCAAAAGTCATCGAAAGAAAGTAAAAGTATTTTATAAAATTTATATAATTATATATATAAAATATATTTAAATAAAATAGAAATGATGTCAGCTTTGGTTTGGAATTTAAGTTTAATTAGTTGACTGAAATTGCAGCAATTTGTTGAGTTCTTGATTTTGATCTATGAATTAGTTTAAATCTTAAGAGTTTCCTGTTTCAATAAAAAACGAAAACGATACACGAAAATGTTAAAAGTTTGACTTGGTCTATTAAATTTAATTAGTTGCCTGAAATTGCAACAATTGATTAAATTCTTGTTTTGAGCTAAGAAGTAATTAAAATCTTCAGGGTTTCCTGTTTAAATAAAAATGAAAAAAAATACCCAAAAATTTCAAAAATCGACAAAAGAAAGTAAAAGTATTTTTTAAAATTTATATAAATATCTATAAAATATATTTATGATGTCAGCTTTGACTTGGTCTATTAAATTTAATTAGTTGCCTGAAATTGCAACAATTGATTAAATTCTTGTTTTGAGCTAAGAAGTAATTAAAATCTTGAGGGTTTCCTGCTTAAATAAAAAACAAAAATTATACACAAAAATTTCAAAAGTCACCGAAAGAAAGTAAAAGTATTTTTTAAAATATATATATAATATTATATATAATATATTTATATATTAAAATTAAAGAAATGATGTCATATTTGGTCTGGTCTACTAAATTTAATTAGTTGCCAGAAAGTGCAACAATTAATTAAATTCTTGATTTTCCGACAGTTTGGCTAATAAGATAAATGTAAATTATATATTTTGAATGTCTGCGCTATAAATAATGCTACTTCTTGAGATCTTGAGAGGATCTACTGGATTGTGATGACGTCTGTAGATGATATCAATGAACTCATTAGTGCTATTCTTGATTTAGTCGAACAAACAAATTCTGCGCTAATTAAATCAGTGTCTGGATTAACTGGAAAATCCAAAAGCCAAGTTCTGGAAATACTTGTTTTTTTTTGGCCAATGCCTAGAACTGGAGTCATGGCTAATAACTCTTTGTTTGGTTAACTTGTTGCCGGGTTTTGTATTTAAATATCTGTATCTGTTTAACAAGTTTCACAATCAATTTGAATTGTATTTTATTTTATTTTATTTTATTTCAACGACTTTTTCGAAACTGCAGCTTGAACGATATTCATAAATAATATGCAGTTTCGAGAGTTTCGATCGATTAAGGTCAAAACTCCGCCCAAAGCAGTTGCATTTTATGTTAAAACATGTATTATTATTATTTCTCTTATTGTTGTTGTTGTCTTTTGCGTGCACCAAAGATGCCAATTGACCTTGAGGTGTAAGAAAAGAAAAAATAAACTTCATAATAATAATAAAAAAAGGTTTTCGTTGACGCGAAAAGGGCAATCGAAATGGCAGAGATTGAAAACGAAATCGTGGCTGATACCGAAACCGAAACCTGTTTGGCCATAACGGGCATGTCTCGGATTATGATGATTACCAAACTCCCAATGATCATTATGCTGATGATTAAGATGATTATGTTAAAGTTGTTGCTTGCCATGTAAACAAATCTGTGTGCGTGCGCGAACAACTCGATTAATATATGTACATCTGCTATATACACTGAAAGAAATGACCAACTTCTAAAATCAAGAACATTCATCTTAAATATTTTGTTTTTAAAATAAGACCATTTTAAGACCAAATTAATAAAACTAAGAATATTAATCTAAAAATTCGCAGCTCTTAATATAAGAATGAAAAATCTGAAATTGATAACAAAATATAAATATGTCATATTTAATATGAAGATAATAATGGCATCGAAGCCCGCTCTAGCCTAGGAAAAAATATGTAATTCGGAATATTTATAAATAAATAAATCCAAAAAAAGTATAAATATCAAAAAAAAAATATTTTTAAAGTTCAAAACACATGACTTATTTTTTTATTTTTGGTTTGAGAATTTAAGACTGTTTGGTCTTAAATTAAGTACTTATTCTTATTTGAAATATTCTTAAAATCAAGATGTGTTTTCTAAATTTAAGAATTTTATGTTTTTTTGACCAAAATTCTTAGTTCTGAGACCAAAATCTTGATTTTAGAAAATATTTTTTTCCAAGTGTAGATATAGAAATCTCAGTCTATCTATCTTTATGAATTGTGCCTCTGTAATACCGCCCAGCTGTCTTTCTCGATGTGTCTGACATCTTATGCAAAACTATGCAACATTCATAGCTCATTGTTGTTGTTGTTGTTGGTCTTGTTGGGGTTGTAACAGCGGCAACAGCAGCGACAAGGCTGCCAGAACTTTTGGGTCATATCCATGGGCGTAGAGAGGTACGGGAAAGGGGTAACCCTCTCCCTTACATCTCATTTAATTTACAGAAATTTCTTTGGAAAATTTTTTAATATTCCAAGCAAAGAGATTTTGTAAATTTACATAAAAAACAAAAAAATCTCGAAATTTAATATATACACAGAAAAAAAACATTCTAAAATTCATGTTAAAAATTCTGTATTTTAACCTGTAACCTCCCCCGGTTTGTTTCATTTTATTTTAGTTATGTATCAAAATATTGCTGAGAAAAATCATGCTTGAAACAAGTATTTTGTAATTGGTTTAAGAAAATCTGGGATTAACTTACTTTTGAGACCGCATTGGATTGATTTTATGCCGGAATCCCACATTGTTTCTTCTGTAAATAAAAAAAAGCAACAAAAAATATATATTTTTATTTGATATGTCGTCTTTAATTTTAGTGTGTCTAGTGACAAAATCAGGAAAATATTAATAAATGAGATATATCCTCTGTGAACATATGAATTCATTTCATTTATAGAAATTGCTGTATTAAATTATTTAGCTAAGAAATTTAGTGAGTGTACTTAAAGAAAAATTCTCGAAAAAGAATAGATAGAAGCAATAAAAAATATATTTATTTTTGGATATGTCTAGTGATATTATATAATCAGCAAAATATATATAAATGAGATATATCTTTTGTGAATATATCAATTTATGCTCTGTCTGAAAAATATGCTAGGAAATAATCTTAAGAATGTTTAGACATAATGAATACTATAATTTTATTTTCGAAAAGATAGGGTTTTAAAAATCTAGCATATTTAAAAATCTATAAGATTTCTTTTGGTATATAAAATAAAATCACTAAATATTTTTGAGCGTAATATTTTATTTTTCTGCATTTTTTCGGATTATGATATAATTATTCAGATAAAACTGACGAGAAATTTAAAATTATATATGTATATGTATACTTAAAAGTTTTATTTTTAAAAAGAAAGGGTTTCAAAAATCTATCATATTTAGAAATATATCAAAATTCTTTTTAGTAAATGAAACAAAAAAATAAAACGATTATGCCAAAATAATTTTGGTTTTTGAGTGCATTATTTTATTCTTCTGATTTTTTTTTAGCAGTATTTTTTATTCTGATATTTCAAAGAATATGTGATATTTTTATATGTCACTATTTTTTAAAAACATCCAAAATAAAAATAAATATTATTATATGTATACATTTAATAAACAAAAGTAATTTTTTTATTTTGGTAACAATTTGAAGAAATTTAAAAAAATTAAAATCTTTTTTGTAAAAATAATAATTTTCTTGCCCCAAAAAATTCTATTCTGACTACGCTCCTGTACTCATACATAACTCAAAGCTCAACTTAATTTCGAACTCAACTCAACTCAAATCGCAGGCAACTTGCAGATGATATATGAGCATCAAGTTGCCACTGACGTTGCACGTTGCAAGTTGCAGTTGTTGCACGCACCTCAACACATTCTATTTGAATCTGTGAACTTTAAAAAGCCGACAATACGCAACAGTTGACGCCGTCAAAGTTGCCAAGTTGTCGATGCCACAAGTGTTTTATTCAAATTGTCAATAATGTAATTGATTTGGCTTGAAATTCCATTTGAGGCCAATAACTAATTAAGTACAGGTATAACAAATGAATTCAGTTTTTTAACCCTGATGAAATGCTCTCAATGTTATGCAATTGTCCATGTGGGCGGTAAATGGGCGTGGCCAGCCAATTAATTGACTCAATTATAATCATAAATCTCACATATGTTTCTGAGGGTTTGTCGATCATAATAATTATTCAGGGTTTGTCTCAGCATCCCGCTGGGTTCAATTCATTTCAAATGCTGTAAATTGTATTATTTGCCATTTCTGATCAATTTTGCATTTGCATATATTTTTACAGCTGCTTTGAACTGAATTTGAACAAAAATATTTCATAAAATTAATTAAAGTTGACCTTAAAATTGTCTAAATTGAAACAGGTGGCAAGTTGGCCCATTGCATTTATCAATCTGGCTTAATATTAAAGATTAAGCCGCCTTAACTTTCCAATTTTAATCTATGTAAAAGCCTTAAACTTTCTGCTTAATATATTAATTATTTTAATAAAGCTGAAGAAATAGCTTTTTAAATTCCTTTTTTTCCTTAGTTGTTAGTTTGAAATTATAAATAATTTGTAATTATTACATTTATTTATTTATGTATAAATTTATTTATTTATACACGTCTAAAATCAGTCGTCAAAATTATATTAAAAATCAACAATTAAATAAATATTAAATTTAAACTTAAGTCTTTTATTCTTATAAACTTTGTCGGCTGATAATAAATAAATAAATAATGTAATTTACAAATTATTTTCAAAATAAACAATTACATAAAAATTAAATTTAAACATAAATCTTATTTTCTTATAAATTTTATTGACTGATAATAAATAAATAAATAATGCAATAACTGGTAGCTCGTACGAATTCCGAATATTTTTAAACATTTAAAAATTATATTAAAAATCAACAATTAAATTAATATTAAACTTAAATCTTATTTGCTTGATAATAAATAAATAAATTAATTAACAACTGTCAGCTCATACGAATTCAGTTTATTTTTCAAATAATTATAGAAACGGAGCGTACAAAACAAAGAATTAAATTTAAAGAAACATTAGCAGAAAATCTAGACAAATTGGTTTATCTTTTATTTTGCCTCTCTCAACTTAGTTGCAGGTTAACTCCCACACGAAAAATGTTTTAAAAATTTATAAATTGTTCACATAGACGAAAAGTTTTTATTTTTTTTGTGTGTGGTGCTGCCAAAGTTTTGAAGCCACAACATTAATAAATACGCATTGCGGGGTCTTGAAAAGGTCAATGTTGCAAATGAATCATGCGTGCAACGCACAACAAACAAAGACAAAGACAAAGAAACTGAGAGAGAAAGACAGAGATAGATGAAGACCGTTATGATATGTGGGTGACAAGACTAAGAGACAAGAGACGAGAGAAGACAAGAGACTAGAGAAGACAAGACTAGAAGACAGGGCGACCTTTGTTGTCAGCAGCTGCAATAAATAAATGAAAAATACATATCGAAACAAGACTTGAAATATGATTTTCAATATGTGGATATTTTGGAGCACCACCAACTTTGGCACCTTGGGCAGCTGCATAAATTTTTCAATACATTTTTCAAAATAAATTTTTTTGCAACAAGTCCGGAATCTTGAGGCTGCCAATCAAAGCGCAGTTTTGAGCCTCGTTGTTGGCCATTAAATCAATTTGCATTAATGAGTTACCAATGGCCATTGTGGTGCAAAGTCTTCTTCGATCTACAGTCTCTTAAAGGCCGCTGCTACCGAACAAATAGACAGACAAATAAACTGTCCAAAATTCATATGATGTTGATGTTGATATTTATAATATAAGCAATATTATATTAATAATCCACGGCTATAAAATTATTGACCTTATCGCAATTCAAATTTCGACTCTTTGCCATCAATTTATGGCCCTTAAAATGCGTTAAGCCGGACAATTAAGTGCCATTGTTTACAGATTATAATATTATAATAAACATATACAAGTCTTAAATAGTTTAGATAAAATACAATTTACAATGCATATTTATTTATTTAGCAACGAAAATAATATTTAAAAAATTGGTTTTATATTTAAAATAAATTTTGAAAAGAATTTCTAAGTAATGTATATTTTTTTGAAATTTAAACCATTATAATATTTAAAATTAAAATTATAAAATATGATTTTATATTTAAATATTATAATTAACATACACAATTTTTTAATAGTTTAGATAATTACAATTTACAATGCATATTTAATTATTAAACATTAATGAAAAATAGGCGACAAATCAAAAAATATTATTTAACATTTAAATAAATTTCGAAATAAATATCTAAATAATATTTTTTTTTATTTAAAATAAATCATAAAATATTTTTTTACATATGAATAAATTTAGATATTCATTTCTAAATAATATTTAAAATTGGTTTTTTGAAAAATAATCAAATATAATCTATAAATATTATTTAATAAATTAACATTTAAAACAAAGCTATAAAATATGATTTTATATTTAAATAAAAAGTTTACAAATTATAATCTAAATAAAATAAATTTTCAATTAAATACTTGATAGTTTAAAAGGCAGAAAACATTAAAAATTATGGAAAATATTAATCTATTGTTAATTCGTTTTGTACAACAATTAATTATTTGGCTTTATCTGAAGGCCAAATAGTGTTAACATTTTCTTTTAGTAAGCTCACATTTTGAAGAATTATTGCATAATGAATTCTAAATTTGGGATATGTTTTTGTCAAGTATTTGGAACTGGTTTCGTTATAAGGAAGTTTCTATCATTGCCGGAACTTAAAATGAGTTATAGTCCACAAACTAAGTATGTATGCTAATATACTTGCTACGAGTATATTATGCTAATATTCAACTGCTTTTGTTTTCATATACATACATACGTATCTCATAGATTGCGTAATATTCAGATATTCTAAAAGTGAATGGGATGCAGTCAAAATTAATAGAAATTTTAACGCTATTCAATTAACATTTATTTGCCTGTCAATCGGGGCTGAGAACTAAGCTAATTGAGCATAGCTGTCAGCAGAGTTTTAACTGGTTTTTTTTTTATTTTTGCGTAACTTTCGGATGCAGTCAAAAGATACAAATGTATCTACAGGTGACGCAGAGCAATTTGCATGCGACAAATGCGCACAAAATTGACTAAGGTGCAGTTAAAAGCCCCCCAGAAATCCAGTTCGACTTAAACTTTGTCATCTTCTGACGTTTGACGACTCAAATCTAATGGAAACAAGAATTTTTTGCCGTGATATAAATACGCCTTTGACATTTTAGCAAAGCCCATTGAGAGCGTCATTTTTGGTCACATTTGTGCTTTTTTGGTATTTATTTATTTTATTTTTGCAAACTTAACGTATCGAACCGGATCTAAATGGTTGCTGATTTGAATACGTAAATACAATAAAAAAAAAAAAATAAGACTAACTGCCTTGAGCAGAGGCATCTTATTTGAGTCATTTCTGTAGACTATGTAAATTAAGTCAACACCAAAGACGCAAATCTTCATTCCATAATGAAAAGCAAAAGTTTGTGGGTGTGTCTTGACTACGAGCAGTGTATTTAAATTAATATTATATAATACAATATATATGAAAATAATATACATATTTATCTAAATTTTTATTAATTAATTTACTTATTTTAAATTCAACTCTATGAGATTTTCATATATTTATTATTTTTATTTAACGTCTAGACTACGAGCTAATAAATATAATATGCTTATACATAAATATATTAAATTAATAAATATTTATTATGAAAATAATAATTATTTATCTACATTTTAATCAATTAATTTACTTATTTTAAATTCAACTCTATGAGATTTTCATATAATTATTATTTTTTTTCGACGTTTTGACTACAAGCAGTGTATTTAAATAAATATCATATAATATAATACATAAATGAAAATTCATAATAAATATTTTTTAATTTTAACTGTCATATAATATTTTTGTATTATAATTTAATTTATCTTCAACTCAACTTTTAAGTTCTTTACTTTAAATGTAATTTTAAATTCAATTGTAAATATTTGATGTATTTATTAAATTGTTTTTTGAATGCTTATAGTTGAAATTAAATATTATATTATATAATATATCAAAATTATAAATGTTAATCTAATTTTAAATATGCATATAATATTTTAATATTATTATTTAATTCAAATAATTAAATTTGATGTTCCTTACTTTAAATCTAATTTTATCTTCTTCTCTATGAGCTATTCATATATTAATTATTTTTATTCGACTGCTTATAGTTAAAAATAAATAAAAATGCAAAACAAATAATAATAATAATTAATTGTTTTTTTAAATATTATTTACAGGTCGTCGCTTGCATTTATGTGCAATGCGTTTACTCTGCCAAATTTGATGCAGAGAATCGACGATTAATTCTCGATATTAACGATCAAAAGACAACGAATCAACAATATTATTCCTCAAACTTTGACACAAGTAAGTAATGACGTTTAACAATTTGTTTAATAACATTGCTTAATCTCACATATCTCACAAAATTAAAAAAAGAATAAAGAATAAAAACTTTATCGAAATTCTCTCTTTTTCTCACATAATTGTTATTTGTAATATATTAGTATTGAAAATTTGTATCATCGTTTATCGTATCGTATCGTATCGTATCTCTCTATATCTATTTATCATAACGACTTAATCTATTTGCGCACCATTCATGCAGTTAGTTAGTTTATTCTTTTTTTGTGTAAACCGTATTGTAATACCAAGTAGATCAATTTGTATTTGTAATTTGTATTGTTTTTAAGTAGTTTTTTTTTTATTGTTCCCCTTTTTGTTTTAAGTAATCGTCTTGGGTTCCCCTACCTGTAGGTCAAGACTTACACATTAATCCCCCGAACAATCGAAACAACAATCAATCAATCAACATCTATCGATTTGTAGTTGTTTTATGATTTTTATATACCCCCCGCTCCCCTGTAGCTCAGCTTTACTAAACTCACCGTAGAAATCGTAGTCTGCGTCGTAGCTAAAACTCAAAATTGTAAATATATATGCTCAAAAATCAACAAATCAACAAAAATCGCTCTATTTCTATCTCTCTCTCTCTCTCTCCACTCTACTCTCTATTCTTTCTCTCTCACATAAACACACACAATCAATCAATCAACCAATCAATCAATCAATCAAACTCTGTATCTTTTATATATATTTCCTATATATAGTTTTATGTATTTATTTTGTTCTTAGTGGAAAAAAGTTATACATAAAATATAAAAAAAAGGCTTCGCATACTCATACTCTCTCTCCTCTCACCCATAAACCCTCCACCAAAAGTATATTCCCTGAAAAAAAATAAACCAAAGAACAACGACACAACAATCAACAACAACCACACACCCAAAAAAAGGAAAAATAAACATTTTCTCTATTTCCAAATTTCATCTCCTTATCGTAGGAAATATCGTATATCGTAATTTCTGGTAAACGCGCCCAAAAATCAGGCTATAAATTGATGTTAGGCAGTTTAGAGACAGGTCGAAACAACAGCAACAAGAAGTACAACTTTCACAGCACAATTTTCAAGCTCAATCACACCAAAAAAAAAAAAAAAAAAAAAATTCTATATCAAAACACAAAATCAAAAGTTATATTCTATAAACATTATCTTTCAAAAACCCCCTTCCCAACAACAACAAAATATACCAAAAATCCAACCAAAAAATATACCAAAATCCGAAAAAATACGAAATTTGACGACTTGAAACTCAGATGCCTATCGTTATGGCTATGATGTCGGTAAGACTGGAAACTTCCATCACGAGACACGCGGTCCCGATGGCGTTACCTATGGCTGCTATGGATTAATCGATCCCTATCATCTGCTCCGTGCAACACATTATGTGGCCGATGTCCATGGCTATCGGACTGTGGAGCCGGAAAAACCAGTGGAAACTTTCCCGCCCGGTCTGTACAATGAGACGAAAGGCGGTCGCTCCGAGCCAGGAATATTGCTGCAGTGGCACGAACTCTATTTCCCCATTGGATGTGGCAAGTTCGAGGGCGGTGCCGTTCATGATATACCCTACTTTGTAGTGGATGATGTAAGACAGATAAAAAATAAGGTGGAATCATGGAGACACTCAAAATCGTATTTCTAGAAAAAGAACAAGAACATTGGAACATCGGGTTCCACACACTTTTCCTCCAATATACCCGTGCTCAAGGGTGAGGCCCAGAAGAGTCTGCCCATTCACAAGCAGGTGTCGAAGGGTCTCTTCGATACCGATAAGGGACACACCCATGCGGGACCAGGAGATCAGGCACCCTCATTCCAATCGGTTGCAGCTCTCAGACCTGGCGATAGCAGTGAGCTTAAAAAGACTTGGCAAAGTGTCCAGTGTTGGGAAGGATTCAAATCTTTGTGTTTCAGATAATGGACAGTATACGCCAGATCCAAATCCCTATAAGCATGTTGTTGGCTCTGAGGGAGGTTTCGGTGGATTTGGTAATAATAATGGACCAATTGGTCCAAATGGTGGATTTGGTCCCAATGGCGGACCCAATGGACCCAACGGTGGTTTCGGTCCCAATGGAGGATTCGGACCAAATGGCGGTTTTGGACCTGCCGGTTCACCCGGACCCAATGGCCCAGCTGGACCCAATGGTCCCAATGGACCCAATGGCCCACCTGGACCCAAGGGACCTCCTGGACCCAATGGACCTCCCGGACCAGTCGGCGCGGGAGGCGGAGCCTCAGGAAAACCGGTATATAGGGATGGCGATCGCACTGGCAGCGGTGCTGGTGGCAATATTGGACGTGGCGATAACTACGGACCAGGTGGTGGTGCTGGTGCCGGTGCTGGTGATCGCTATAGCACTGGCAACGGTGCCGGCCCTGGCGCCGGTGATCGTTACAGCACTGGTAACGGTGCCGGCCCCGGTGCCGGTGGTGCTTATGGTCCTGGTCAAGGCTCCGGCCCTGGTGCTGGCGGTTCTTATGGTACTGGTCAAGGCTCCGGCCCTGGTGCTGGCGGTTCTTATGGTACTGGTCAAGGCTCCGGTCCTGGTGCCGGTGGTGCTTATCGTCCTGGTCAAGGCTCCGGCTTTGGGGGCGGTAATGCCAACGGTCCTGGACCTCTGGGCGGTGGTGACGCATACCGTCTTGGCAGTGGTGGCAATACCGGCAACGGTGATGCCCATCATCCAGGTGGTGGTGATGCCAACCGTCCAGGCCATGGTGGTAATGTCGGCACCGGTGTCGGTGGTCATCCAGGCAGTGGGCCTGGCGATCATCAGCCCGATCACAGTGGCGCCTTCTCTGGAAGCTACTCGCACAGCAATACCGGTTTTCCTGGGGCCATCGATTACACATCAGGTTAGATCAATTGAGATTCGTAATGCGTCGACGTGCAGTACGAAAATTTGACTACGCCGCAGGGGATTTTTACTACCAATGGAATCTCTGGGATGTCTGAAAGATCTCTGGGATTTCTGAAATATCTCTAAAAGGTTTCTTGGATCTCCAAAAGATCACTGGGATCTCTAAAAGATTTCTTGGATCTCAAAAATATCTCTGGGATGTCTAAAAGATCTCTTGGGTCTCTAAAAGATCTCAGGGCTTTCTAAAAGATCTCTGGGCTTTTTAAAAGATCTCTGGGATCCCTCAATGATCTATGGGATTTCTGAAAGATTTTTTAGATCTTCAAAAGATTTCTATAGGATATTTAGCTCTTTTCTCTGCTTCTTCGACGGTTTGCTCAAATTTTCGTCTGCTTGTCGGCCTAGCTATAAGTTTGTTTTACAATCTATATATTTTTATGTCTAAATTACGCTAATGTATATATTTTAAGCAGATTCTTGTTTATTTTCAGCAAAGAAAAAAAAACCCGCACTTATAATATTATTTTGTTGTTATTATGTCAAATGCAAAAAATTCAAATATCTCAGGCACACACACACTTACAGCAGGGCAAACTTTAGGGCACCTACTCCCCCCACCCATTGTTATCGTTATCGTTATTAGAGCACTTTTGCTATGAGCGCACAATCAAGCAATATATAAATATATATCGAACTCTCTCTATCTCTCTCTCTCTCAATATCTATCTGTCTATCTTTCTGTCTCTCTCTGACTGTCACTATCTGTTTACTATCTGCACGAGTTATCAAATACACAATCGATATATTCAACATGTTATCGATCAAACTATTTTCTTATCACTGTCACTGTTTTTGTTTCTTCAGTCCAGCATTTGACTGAGAAACCATGCACCAAAAATAAATCACAGTTACTTCACAGTCACTTCATACCGTTATTTCACACTCTTGCTTTCATGCACGAGATCTTCACTTCTCTTTTACACCCACACACACCACACACACCACACACCCACACGCACACACACTCTCGCACACACTCGACCACTTTTTGATTGCCTCGGCTCATTTGTCAAGTATTTACACACTGCACATTGCCACGCCCACATACAAAACGCTTTAGCAATGATACTAACTATTAACGGTTTGGTTTAACAACTAATTTTGGTCTTAGTTTAACCTAGTTACTAAGTTAACCTCTAATCAGCATGATAACTTGTTTATTGGTTTCGGTTTCCCTTGCACTTGACCTTGTCTTAAGTTGTCCAGTCCTATATGAATGTACCCTGTAGTACCTAGCAGTACTTAGTAGTTGTACTTATGTACGTATTATCGTAGTTATTCTCTAGCTAAATTAACTAGTTTGAAAAAAACAGAAATGCAAAAAAAAAACCAGTTGAAATCACTTTTATTGAACATTTATTAATCGTTTGCATTTCGCATCGAATTATCCTCTATTTTCTCTAGGAAACGGTAAGAATCGTAATTCTAATGGTAACGGACGTTATGACGGTAAGTTTTAGTAAAAGATGCCCACTAAAAGTATTTCCTCTTTATGCTAATGCCTATCGATATTTCTCGTACACAGCTGTTGGTCATGGAAAGTACTATCATGATGATTCTGGTAAATATGTTCATGTTGAAGGACCCACTGGACCTCCAGCTCCCCCATATGTGCACATAATCGGACCTGAAGGCGGCTACGGAGGTGAGGGCGGCAATGGAGATGGCGGCGGTACCGGCGGTTTCGGACCCAACGGACCCGGAGGCCCTAAGGGACCCGGCGGCCCAGGCGGTAAGTTACCTTAGCTAATCCATTTAAACATAAATATCTAAATTAGTTTTGTTTACTAATTGTAGGACCAAAGGGACCTAATGGACCACCCGGCCCTCCCGGACCACCAGGTATGTTTTTCGTGAGGCTTAAGTTATTTAGTACTCAATTGAAAGGAAATAATTAAAAAATGTTTACTATTGTGAGTTTCTTGATGTTTATTAACGATATTTTGCCATGTAGGACCACCCGGACCTAATGGACCCGATCGTCCAGGACCTAAAGGACCTAACGGTAGGGTTAACACGATTTAATCGAGTTCAAGTACTAAAATATTATTGTAGGACCACCAGGACCTCCCGGCCCACCCGGCCCAGACCGTCCAGGACCAAAGGGACCTCCCGGCCCACCCGGCCCAGACCGTCCAGGACCAAAGGGACCTCCCGGCCCACCCGGACCAGATCGTCCAGGACCCCATGGACACGGACACGATGATTTGGGTCCACAAAGTAAATCACTGAAAGATTTTCAAATGAATGTGTATTAATATGATGTTTGCAAAATGTTTCTAGGACCACGCCCCACATTCAGCCCGAACGATCCCAGGCATTCGGATAAGGAGACACCCGGCTATTTGCCACCCGATGAACCCGGTAAAATTGCACCAAAGCCCCCATCCTATTCACAAGTCATTGAACCGAATTATAAGCCACCAACAATTAAGCCAAATTATGTTCATACAAAGATCGAAAAGCCTGTAGTACCAACAAAATCACCACTAACCTATATTCCTCCTTCTTTCCCCAATACCGTTCCCAATCATGTTCCTGTGTATCCCAACAAACCAATTACTCCGACACAGCCAAAGGTCCCGGCTATCACTATTAATAAGGATAGACCAACACCACCAGTAACAACCGGTAATGTTAATATCCATAAGACACCTGTGCCACCCACAGTACAGTACAGACCCGTACCGACACACAATACACCAAGACCGACACCAAGTGTACCAGCTTATAGGCCATTAACACCAAGTCCGTTTAAGCCGGCACCGACACCAGCACCGACATTTAAACCTATTTACGTACCTGAACCGATACCGACTAGAAAACCAACGAACGACTATTACGTACAACCGCAACCAAAACCCAATGTAACACCACGTCCCTCTACCCACAGCAGCGAAACCTGCGTTTGTAATACCGATAAGACGCACTCATCAAAAACCACCTCCACCTATACCTCCACATCCACAACCTCTAACAATCCCAATCCGAATCCGGCCTCGGTCGATTTTAACAAACAATTCAACGGCTTCAATGGAAACACGAATTTTGGCAGCATAATGAACGCCATGTCACTTAATCAAATCCCCGTCGTGCCACAAGCACCTGGATTACCCGCCTTCTATCCACCCGATAAGCTACCAAAGGGTGCTGTGATCGCCTTTATGCCGGTGGTCATCTTGCCACAGGAATACTATACAAATTGCGAGGAAAATTCCGTACATCAAACACTTGATCCTTTCCCACTGGGCGTGCAACCCGCTGCAATCCCAAATGCCTTCAGTGTACACTCAATCTTCTCGGGCCAATCACCGAGGGATCAATGCATGTGCCCATGCTCCTGCACCCAGAACTTGTCCAACAAATCGTACAAGAAACGCGAAGCAAATGCTGAGGATGCACCCGAACTGAAAGCTGAAGTTGTGGAACCTGTAGCCGAAGCTTCTGCCCCTAAGGAAGTCAAGGTTGAGGCACCAGTCACACCAGTGGAAGCTAAGGTTGAGACAACTGTAGCTGAGGCTTCTACCCCCGTGGAAGTTAAGGTTGAGGCTCTCAAAGTTGAGGAAGTCAAGGCTGAAGCTTCTACCCCTGTGGAAACTAAGGTTGAGGCTCCAAAAGTAGAGGAAGTCAAGGCTGAAGCTTCTAGCCCCGCGGAAGTCAAGGTAGAGTCACCAGTCAAGCCTGTGGAAGCTAAGGTAGAATCACCAGTAGCTGAAGTTAAAGTTGCTGAAGCTTCTACCCCAGTGGAAGTCAAGATAGAGTCTCCAGTAGCCGAAGTTAAGGTTGCTGAGTCTTCTACCCCTGTGGAAACTAAGGTTGAGGCACCAGTTGCCGAAGTTAAAGCTGCTGAAGCCCCAGTTGCCGCAGCTTCTACCCCTGTGGAAGTCAAAGTAGAGTCACCAGTTGTCGTAGCCAAGGTAGAGTTACCAGTTGCCGAAGCTTCCGCTCCTGTAGAGACCAAGGTTGAGGCACCAGTTGCTGTTGCCAAGGAATCGACATCGAACTAGACACGAACAAGAAGAAGCACATCTATGTACTTTAAAGACGTCTGGACGTCACTGAAACTAAAAACCCGCTCCCAATGCTTTTCAACCTTAATCCCAGCACTGCAAAAAAATTCCCACAGCACGTAACTCCCAGCCCGAAGCTTCCTCAATTAACCCCAAGCTAAATCAGCTTAGTTCTAAGTGTTTTTAGTAACGAGAATACTCTCTTTTAGCCAGAAAAGAAAGGAAAATCCGAAAAAAAATGAATGTTAAAAAAAAAATATGAAAAATGTTAGAAAAACAAAAGAAACGAAGAAGAGAAGAGAAAGAAGTGCCCATAAATGTGTTCGAAATGCACTCCAAGCTTCCTGTCAATCTATCTGACTTTACTATTGTTATAGTTTTGAATTTTCCACTTTTCCACATTCGTTAGTACGATGGGAAAAATATGATTGTTTTGTGACATGTTGTTTATTATGCATTTTTATTTGTATTTCTATGTATTAACATGTATTTTGTTCACTTTCTTTAGATTTTAGTCGATAGTTTATTTAATCTCTACTCTACTCTAATGATTTAAACACGGAGAAATGAATTGTTATGTCTAAAGAGAAATTATGAAATTAAATAAAATGTAAGAAAAATCAAATTAAAACGAGTTTTTTTCTTGCTTTAAAATTGTTCATCATTTTTAAAGCCCAATTGGAATTATTTACAGTGATGCCTGAAAGTATGCCACAATTGCACACCTGAGATTGCCGGAGCTCATCTTAGATCCAAACCAAAAACCAAACTCATAGCAGAGAGAATTGTGAATTAAATCTTTATAAAAGTTGGAGCCAATTATGTTAATAATGATTTGTTTGTTTAACTTCGAGAACGCATTGAGCATACAAGGTTGTCTATTATATACCCTGTAAGAACACACATTGCAGTCGAATCTATTAAATATTTAGAAGCATAAACAGTTTGGTTTGCATATGAGAACTGATAGATATATGATAATCTCAACATCAAAATGCTAAATAAACATATTATTCGTGTTTTATACAAATCGAAGCATATTCTTAATATATTTTTAATATTTAGGATTGAGGGCTCGATTCTCAGATTAGTCATGAATAAAATAAAATAAAAATATCACAAATGTATTTTTAAATTCGCAACATCAAATTCCCCGTCAATAAAAAAAATATTGGTTCAAGAAAATATAAAAGTTATTTAATGCAAATATTTCAATCTAAATCACATTTTAAATCAAATATATATTTTAACTAAATGCAATAAATTTCATTTTTTATTTTAGTATGCATAAAATTAAATTACATACAATTCTAATTTATTTGTTTATTTTAAATCATATATGTTTCAAAATAATATTTAAAATTCTAAATTATTTTTGGTGTATTTGACTTTAAATAAATAATCAGGGATATTCTAGAAATGTAAGCCAAGCGAAAACCAATTAAAATCCCACACATTTTTATGCAACACCCATAAATAATAAAATAAATAAATAAATTTAAAATTTATGTTTATTAATTATTTATACAAAGTAATTCGGATATTTTAATAAAAAATGGTATTCAATTATAAAGCTAAATAAATAATTAAATATTAATTTAAAGCATATGAGCATTGAATTAAATTGTGAATTAAAATATATTTTTTTATAACTGAAATTATAATTAATTGATTATATTCTTACAAATAAAATTTTATTTTTTTAATATTTGTATAATAGGGTATCTGTTAGTTCATCACTCACACACTTCCTCTATTTCTCTTGCTCTCTCTCGTGGAGCATTTCAACTTGTATTAACTGCGACTCGCTGCGCATGAAATTGTTTCAGGCATGAAATAACTTTTCAAAATATTTAAAAGAACAGACAAATTTGCAGTTGGTGTTTTTTTAAAAATATATGGGTTGTTTTTTCACAGTTTATGTAGCTAAAATAAATCGATATAAGCCCGTATTAAAGAAAAAGGATAAAGAAAAACTGAAAATATAAATGCTTACTTTGACTTTCTCGCTTTAAAGAAACAGAACAAAACTCACTGAATGGCAATGCAAATTGTAAAATATGATAAGAAGTATGCTCCAACTTTAAAGAAGAGACTCTTACATAATTCGCAGAGTTTAAAGAGCCACAATTTGTACAACATTTCACCTTGAATTGTCAACGTAACCCAGTTCAAGTTTTTACGACTGTGACAAGTCAATATTGAAAAAAGTTTGTAATTCCCGCATTGCCTCAAATCATTTTCACACGTTGAACTATAGTGTCAAAAAATAGACAAAAAAGGTACACTGAAAAAAAAGACCAACTTCTAAAATCAAGAACATTCATCTTAAATATTTTGTTCTTAAAATAAGACCATTTTAAGACCAAACTAATAAAACTAAGAATATTAATCTAAAATTTCGCAGTTCTTAATATAAGAATTAAAAATCTTAAATTGACGAGAAAATATAAATATGTCATATTTAATTTGAAGACAATAATGACACCGTGGCGCTATGTTTAGAGTCGCCGCTTCAGTTTGGTAACAAAAGTCGAGGGATCGAAACCCGCTCTAGCCAAGGAAAAAACATATAATCGGAATATTTATGAAAAAAAATAATCCACCTTCCCTTATTTTTTTATTTTTGGTTTGGAAATTTAAGACTGTTTGGTCTCAAATTAAGAACTTATTCTTATTTGAAATGTTCTTAAAATCAAGATGTGTTTTCTAAATTTAAAAATTTTATGTTCTCGACGCATTTTTCAGACCAAAATTCTTAGATTTGAGACCAAAATCTTGATTTTAGAAAATTTTTTTATCAGTGTATAAAAGGTAAAATATGACAAGTTAAAGTACGTGCTCAAGTTGAAAAGAAGAAAATAAGTATAAAAGAAGAAAGTGAAACGCATCCTAATTCCAATTAGATTAGTTGATTATCTGTTCCTCAATTTTGTGGACACACCTTTGAGTTTTATGAATGAATGAATTTCCTAGTGCGTGGGCTCAAGGTTTTGTATTTGTTGGGTTATTATCTTGTTGGCCGCGTTAGCCGTTAGCTTAGCCAAGAAAAGAAAAGTAAATAGACGAAACAAAAATACACGATAGCTGGCAAATATTTGCGACCCCTGCCACAGATTTTCCTGTATCTGTGGATAATTGGAATTAAAGATATAGTATGTCAACACTATGGCCTGAAGTTCTCATAAAAAATAGCGAGCAGTCGGTCGAGATGAAAGAAAGCGATCTGTGAACCAAGTTAAACAAGACAATTTTTTTTTATTTTCAGTCTGTGTGTATTTTGGGTTTCTTGTTGTTGTTTGTTCAAGTTTAAAGCTCAAATAAACGTATTCAAAATAAAAGACAAATTTAACTAGACTCACGCACAAAAGACAGCCAAAATGAGGCATTTATTTTGTCACCTGGCCGGACAAATATTAATAACAATAATAATAATACATAATCAGCAGGCAAAAGGTCGTAAGTGCTGTATTATTTCGTAATACCAAAGAATCAGAAATGAAACTCGACATGCAACAGGGTTACAAATGCGATAAAATAATGATATAATTTAGTAGATAAATAAAATGCTTAATAAAATACTCAAATTAATTTAAATGGTTTAATTAATTTGCCATTAATAGTAAGTCACAATTTTTTAAAGTCACACTTAAAATTTTTAAAAGGAAATAAAATACATAATAATGTTTTAGAACATATTTATAATCTTTGATCAAATCATATTAAATTTAGCACCTAAGAATCAGAAATAAAACTCGACAAGTTACAAATGCGATAAAATTATGATATTATTTTGTTAAGAAAAAAAATACTTAACAATATACTTAAATTAATTTAAATGGCTTGATTTATTTGCCTTTAATATTAAATCACATTTTTTGAAGGCACACTTATTATTTTTAAAAGAAAATAAAATACATAATTTTGTTCAAAATATATAATTTAGTATTTATAAACACATTAAGTTAAGCAGCTAAATATCAGAAATGAACTTAGAAAAATGCGTTAAAATTATAATATAATTTAGTAGAGAAATAAAATATATTATTAGGCTTAAAAGCTTATTTATATACTTAAAAATATACTCAAATTAATATAAGTGGTTTGATTTATATATCATTAATACTAAATCACAATTTCTAAAGTCACAGTCATAATTTTAAAAGGAAATAAAATACATAATTATGTTTAAAATACATAATTTAGTGTTTATATACACATTAAATTAAGCACCTAAGAATCATTAATTAATTTCGAATAATGTGATAAAATTATGGTATTATTTAGTGGAGAAAAAAAATACTTAATAGTATACTCAAATTAATTTAAGTGGTATGATAAACTTTCAATTTATAGAAAATCACAATTTTATTTAAGTCAAACTTATAATTCTTAAAAGCAAATAAAAACTCGAAATGCAATGTGATAAAATTATGATATAATTTAGTAGAGAAATAAAATACATAAGTAAGCTTAAATCCATATTCATATACTTAATATTACACTCAAATTAATTTAATTGATTTGATTTATTTGTCATTAATAGTAAATCACCGTTTTTAAAGTCACACTTATAACTTTTAAAAGGAAATAAAATGCATAATTATGTTTAAGAACATACTTTGCTTAAATCGCATTAAATTAAGCACTTTTATTTGTTTATAATTAATTGTAAATGCAGCCCTGAAAACGTAACTCACAACATTTTTTGAAGTCACAATTGGTAGCTTACACTGCGTATGAGTAATAAAAACAACGTAGCCGTCACTTTAACTGGGCTTCTAAGTGCGAGTTGCGACCAGGCCCAAAGCTTTATATTGTTTCGGTTTGTTTGTTTCAACGTCAACGTCAACGACGACGTCGACGACGACGGCGACGCAGCAACTCAGCCGGAAAATGAAAAATATAAATTGGCCCCACGGCTGGGAAACAGAATTATTTAACGTACAAACGTCGTGTCAGACAGTTGTCTTATTTTCAGTCGTTCTTCAAATCAGTTAACTTGCGAGTACACGCAAAATCGTCTCCCTTGGCGAATTATTCACATTATTCGCAATTCAATTCAAGACGATAAACATGTTTACCAAGTGCCTGACGCTTTTGGTAAGTATGAAAAGACAACAAAACTGAAAGGAATATTCAGTTAACTTGAGGAAGCAAATCTCAACGCACAGAGAATAAAATCCAGGATTAAATCAATCTCAAGCGGTGTCAAAAGTTCAGTGTTCTCGGAAGCAGAGTAGAAAATAGTTGATTAAAGTATTGTATTTCATTTCGCTCTGAGCAAATATTTAGAATTATTATGAAAGTTTTGTAGGTTATTCAAATATGTAAATCATAACCATTAGTCTTAGTCTAAATTTCACAATTATATCTAGGATTTATTTATTTAAGTCAACAAAAAATGATTTAAAATTCAAGTAAAATAAAATAATATATAATGAAAATGAATTATATAAAATTTGAAATTTAAAAACTTAAATGATTACAATGAAAGGCAATGAGAAAATTTTTGAAGGTTTTTCAAAAACTTGACAACTTCTAGAATTTTTAACTTGATATTTAAAATTTTTCTTTTTTTTCTGTGTGCTCAAATTTATTTTTCACTGGGAATTATCATTATTTTTTTGTATATTTATTAGCATTTATGAATTAACTTCAGATATCCAATTTTTCTATGTTTTTTTTTTGAGAATTATTCTTTATTTAAATTTTTATCTTTATAACTTGAGATTTAGAATTATTCTATGTATTTTCGTAATACTCGATTTAGCTTGAGATTTAGAATATTTCTTTTTTTTTCTGTATACTCGCAATTTTTATTTTTCACAGAGAAATATTCTTTATTTATAATATTTTCTGTATTTAGTATTATTCTTTACTTATATATTTTTTGTCTATTTTTTCTATCTCCTAATTTTTTTCTGTGTAGTTCCTCGGTCTCGTGTGTGGCGTTTGGGGAGAAACTTTACCGGCAACTCCGGATGCCAAGAGAAATGATTTGGCCACTGCTGAAACCTCAGCGAAATGTAAGATTTATTAGAGCTTTAAAATGTTAAGTAAATGCTTAACTTAAAATACTTCTCTCAAGTGCTGAACTTGGGCAGTTTATTTGGCCAAGGAACGGGATATCCGAACTATGGCTACAATTATCCCAGCTATGGATACAATAACAACAATGGATACTACAATAGACCCAGTACGGGATATTATCCGAATACAGGATATCATTATCCTAGCAACAATTATTATCCCAGCTCAGGAGGCAGTTATTATCCGAGCACTGGAGGCAGTTATTATCCGAGCACAGGAGGCAGTTATTATCCGAGCACAGGAAATGGATATTATCCGACGACAAATATTCTTGGATCGTCGGGATATGGAGGATATGGCGGTTATGGAGGTAATGGCGGCTTGAGACAATATTCTGGTTATTGGCAGCCCGATTATAATGGTCAACGCAATCGTGGTTATGGTTATAATCGACAAACCGATCGATATGGTTTGCCTCCAGTCCGAGAGCGTGATTATAACTATCGTGATCATAGTAACTATAACTCATATCGTGGCTATGACTAAGTGCTTTTTGTTGTTGTTATTGTTATTGTCGCTGATCTGCTTTTTGTGTATATAACTTGCTTGCTTAGTAATAAATCTAGTAATTTTTACTAATTTACTTTAAGCAGCATTTTAATTCCATTTATTTTTTTTGTAATTACTTTTATTTATTTTTATTTGATTTAATTTTAGTTTATTCTTTTTTATCTTATTTATTTGTATTTTACTTATTTTTATTTTTATTTATTCATCATTTTATTTTTATAATTTAGTTTCAGCAGCATTTTAATTCTATATATTTTTTTTAATTAATTTAATTTAAAATTATTTTTGTGTATAATTTTTTATTTTGTCTACTTGCATTTTACTTATTTTTTATTTAAAATTGATTTTTTTAATTACTTTTAATTGTTTTTATATTATTTAAGTTTTGTTTATTCTTGTTTTATTTATTTATTTGTATTTTACTTATTTTTTTATTTAAAATTTATTTTTGAAATTTCTTTTATTTGTTTCTTTTTTATTTTATTCATTAGTATTTTACTTATTTTTTATTCAAAATTAATTTTTTTTATTTACTTTTATTAATTTTTATTTGATTTAATTTGTGTTTATAATTTTTTATTTTATTTTTTTTTGTATTTATTTATTATTATTTTATATTTTTTTTGATTTTATTTTAATTTAAACAAAAAGAAATATTTGGCTTCGGCACGCCGAATATGTGATACCCTTGCTGAGATCTGCATTCAATTTACGACTGTTGTTTCTAATATCCGCTTGTCTTTCTGATCAATATTTATATATTTATACTTTACGTGCCTTCTTTAATGCGTGACTCACTTCATGACAAACTTATCAGACCCTCTTTCAGGGTATGAAATGATCATTTTCAAAGACAAGTTTCATTTCAGAATGATACGCCCAATTGCACGCTGAAATTTGTCATTATGGGTGTCATATGAGAATCTATTATGCAATTATGTCTGTGTGTGTATATATATATATATATGCGTGTGTTTAATGTGTGTGTAATTGTTGTCTTAATCAACTTGTCTCGACGTCAATGTTGAATGTTGTCTGCCAACTTCGAGGTTTTCTCATTTTTAGTTCACTGCCTAAAAGTATGCAATGTTTATTTTCTTTAACACGCGTTGCCAACTCTTTGTTAAAAAGTAAACGCATTGTTTGCTCTCCCCCTCTCTCTCTCTCCCACTCTCTCTATCCCTCTCACGTTTCTCTACTTTTTCACAGGCTTGGTGCGCAACACATATGGCTAAAGTGCGAGTGAGACAGCGATAGCGAAAGATGACGCTAAAAAACTTTAGCAAATTTTACGCTGAAGAAATCATAAAAATTTTCAAAAGATTCAATTTCATTTAAAAAGAATCAAGTTTGTTTTTTAATATTATTTTCCAATTTTGTTTTAAATTCTAAATAATTTCTCGCTGTCGACTGATTTAAATCAACTTTAAATAAATAAATATATATAACAAAAATAATTTTATATAACTCATTTTATATATGCTTATATAATATTTTTAAGTATCTAAAATATTTAATTAAATCTAAAATATATCTTTTTTTAAATTTGGAACTTTTCAGAAAACAGATTTACATTTTTAAATATTAGAAAAAATTTATATTAAATATCTAATTAAATCTTTAACATTTTTTTTAAGTCAGGGAACAGAATTGCATTATTAAATATTATCTAAATTATTTAATTAAATCTTAAATATATTTTTTTAAGTGGGGAATTTTTCAGGAAGAAGATGTACATTTTTAAATATTTGAAAAATTTATATTAAATAGCTAATTAAATCTTACAACATTTTTTTTCAATTCCGGAAACAGAATTGCTTTATTAAATATTTGAAAAAATGTGTAAATACTTCAGGAAAGAGATTTACATTATTAAATATTAGACAACATGTATATTGAATATCATTATTAAATATTAGAAAAAATGTGTAGGAAAATTTAAATCAATTGAAAATTGCCATTATTCGCTATGTTTTTTTTTACCTCTTGCGAAAATAAATTTAATTTAAATTTTTCTGCGATTTTAATCATTTTCTTGGCAACGGCGGTTTTCGCTTCACCAAGCAGCAATAACAATAACAAATGGCAACAAAAACAAGAAGAAAAACATTTTCCTCGTAAAGTTTTGCATGCACTTTATTTGCAACGCCCGCATTACCAAGTTACAATTTGAGCTGCATATGCAACAGCCACGCCCACCGCCCACATGCTTTTATCATGCAAAATTTGACATACATACATGTTGGAAACGAAGCGAAAGAGAAGAAGAAGAAGCAACTGAAGAAGAAGCAGCTGAAGAAGCAGATGATGAAACCAGCTGCCAACGCATTTTCAGGGCCAACTTTTGTGGCTGGCTTTTTTTTTATGTCTGCGTCTTAACTTATAAAGTAAAGTCATGTTTATGTTTATACTTGTATTCCTTTGTTTTCGGGGAAGGCCGGTTATAGTAGTAGTACACTGAGAAAAATGTGCAACTTCTAAAATTAAAAGCATTCATCGTAGCTATTTTTTTTCTTAAATAAAACCATTTTTTGTCTAATAAAAACACAAAAGCAAAATGTAGGGCAGGTAAATAGAAAAGAATTAAAAGAGAGTGAAGAAGTCAAATGAACACTGAAAAAAAAACCGACTTCTTAAATCAAGAACATTCATCTTAAATATTTTGTTCTTGAAATAAGACCATTTTAAGAAAAATTAATAATACTAAGAATATTAATCTAAAAAATCGCAGTTCTTAATATCAGAATAAAAATCTTAAATTGTTAGGAAAATATAAATATGTCATATTTTTAACCGCGGGTTCGAATTCCACTCTTTCCAAGAAAAACATATTAAAGAAATATTTTTAAAAATATCAATTCAAAAAAAATGTATATAAAAATAAAACCGGAATAAAAAAATTATAAATTTTAAAACCTGTTTTTGTCTTGAGTATTTAAAAACATTTATTCCTATATTTATTATTTGTGGTCTTGAAAATATAGTAATTTCTGATCTTATTAATAAGAAATTGGTCTAATATTTTAACTGTTATTGAAACCGATATATATTTGCTAACTTTAAGAATTTTATGTTCTCAAAATCTTGCTTTTAGTATCTTTATTTTTGTCAGTGTAGAGAGGGGAGGGGACACATACTCAAATAGTTTACACAAAATGCAACGAAGCGTGTGTTTTTTCCCCTACCGAAAAATTCCGCTTAAGATGCTTAACATGCCAGCGCGTTTTCCATTTTCCCATTTTCCATTTTCCAGTTGTCAGTTTTTCGAGCGGGTTTCTCTTAGTGACAATCTTAAGTCGCTTCTTTGCGGCTGATAAGCTAAAACCAATTTTCTTGATACAACAAAACAACAATAAAGTAAACACCATACAACGATATACATAAGCATTTAGTTTTTAGCAGGTATTTCAGATAACCTGAGTAGTAATGACTTCAAAGAAATTTAAGACTGGTAAAAATTAGCTGAATGAATGAGAATGAAATACCATAAAAACAGAATAAATATTTAATAATAATAATATATATTTTTATAACACTTATTTTTGAATTGTTGTACTTTAAAATTTTAGTTTAAAATATTTAAATTTTTTTAATTAAAAAAATTATTTATTTTAAAAAATTTAATTAAGGCACCAAAAATACTAAAATACTTTATTTTCCCATTTTTGGTATGTGCAATATATTTTAATTAAAATTTGTTTTACAAATTTGGAAACTAAAATTAAAGTTGCAAAATACTTCATAATATTTTTTACCAAATTTGATTTTTATAAATATTAATAAATATATATTTATATTTTATAGTTAATATATAAAAAATATATTTTTTTTAATTTAAATGTATAATTTTATTTTATAATTTATATAGAAAAAATATAATTATTTTTATTCCCATGTTTTTACTATTTAATCGGTAAAACCCCTACAGAATTTTTCCATGCAGCACAATAAAAAATAAACACATTTTAATTACCAAAAAAAAAATAGACAAAATAATATACTTCTACAATAAGACATTTGTGGAATTTTGAAAATTTTCCCATCTTTGAACTGAAAAGTCAAAGTCAACACATACGCAACTCGTAAATAATTTTGGCATCATATGACAGCAATTAAATTGGTACTCGTTATTCTTCCACGAGAACAAAATATTCCATTCGTTCAATTCTTTAATCTATCAATGCGCATGATGTCTCATTCTCCCCCTCCCCCTCTTCCTCTCACCCTTTCTTTGTCTCTTTTTGTATCTCTCTCTTTTTAACTGGTTCCATTCAATGAATGCGACGCTTCCTTCCGCGACGGTCATAAAAAAGTTATGTGCAGGGGGAAAACACAAGATATATTTTTTGGGGAGCAGAAGAGTAAATACACTGGAAAAATTTTTTTACGATAGATATTTGTTTTGAACAGGGACTCAAAATAATCGTTATTGATCAAAAATTTAATTAAAATAATCAACTGTAAGAACAAGTGCGATTTTTGTTTCAAATATAAAAAATAAACTTATATTTCAGAATATTTAAATTAAAAATTATTTTTAATGGTATTATTTATTTTCAGCTCATATTTATATTTTTTAAATTTATTGTCTGTCTATTTTTCTTAAAAATTTTTCGTATAAAATATAATATTTATTTTCCAATTAACAAAATAACTCCTATTTCATAAATTAAATTTAATAATTAATTTAATGAATAAAAAAAATGTAAAATAATCATTATTATTGATATTTCTTGTTTCAGTCTTTTATAAGAGTTTTTAAATATTTTTTTAATTAAAAGTCTTTAAGCAACCATTAAAAATCCGTTTTTTTTTCTTATTCCTCATAACATTTAAGTTCCCAGGATTTTCTGAGAGTATTAAGTTTTTTATTTGCATGTTTTTGTAATTTTTTAAGTTGTCTTATTTAAAAAAATATGCAAGACGGATATTCTTGATTTTAGCGGTTTTTAATCTTCATAATAATTTATATATCATTAAATAAACCAAAAACCTTTTTTTTGCAAGTGTATATAAAAGACGCAGAAATTAGCAGCAAATGGTGTGCGGAATTCCATTTATCGTTAGATTGTTTAAAGCATACACAGACACACACACACACACACACATGCATATTTATGTGGCCATAAAAAATTGCCAGAATCGCAGAATTCTTTTTTTCTTTTGGTCTACTAAAATTATGATCAAAAATGAACTAAGCAAAAATGTTGACCATACGCAACGTTAGGCGTAATATTATTATTATTGTTATTATTGTTGTTGTTGCTATTGTTATTGTAGCTGCAATGCTTGTTGTTGTTAACGGAAAAAACTTTCGGCACAAACTGAAGACAAATACAAAAAGTAAAAATAAAGCAACAATAATTAAAACATTGACAGTACACAGAGCACAGAATAAATAAAATGATAAAGAAATGGAAATTATTTATTTGATCACGCGTTGAATTCTAATGTTAACAACATTTTAATTAACGCCAGCAATAACAACAATTATATACAGAGGCCAAATTAAGGCATACGAAATGCCGAAATTAATTTGTTATTGGATTAATCGACTAAACCGACAGTTTACTTAGCGACAACAATTGACAAATATTTGCTTGGCATATTTTTTTGTATTATTATTTTATTTATGTAAAGTCACCATGAAATGTAAGCCAAATACGAGTACTCGTGAATGCACCCACAATTGCAGTTCGAACAAAAGTTTTGCTCAATTTTGTAAACTTTGCATGCGGAAACGAATATTGCTACAGGTACACTGAAAGAAATTGAGGCCTAAGAAGCAAATTTAATTCAATAATAAATAACAAAAATTATATTCATTTGCATTCGCTCTCAAACAATTTTTAAATAATCTAACTAACTAACTAAAATTAATAATATTGTTACTTATTGATCTGATAGGTTTTTTCTCAATAAAAAAAAACTGTCGGATCATTTAAATTACAATTTTTTGACCTTATAACTTTATATATTTTTGTTTATTTTCTTTCTGTTTTTAATTTATTTGTTTATTGAAAATTGTCACTTGTAATATTATTTTAATTTTTAATGTATTTTTTTGTCAACCACTTATAGTTGTTCTTAAATAAAATAAAATAAAACTATTTACAAATATAAATTTATAGGAAAATTGTCAGGGGAAATTCTTTAAGGAGAAAAGTTTAAATTTTAGAGTTAGATTCTTCTAGCTGAAAAGTATTCAGTATGTTACTGAAAACTTGTATTTGTTTATTAATTATTTAAACATAATTAATTAATATACATTTAATAATTATTAATATGAGTAATATCGACCTTACTAGACTGTAAGCAAACTATAAAATACTCAAAAAAAATGATTAATTATTTGATGCAAGAATTGGAAAAAAATAAGAGAAATTCAAGCAGAATAAAGTTAATGCCAATATAAAATAATAAACGAAAAAATACGAAAGAAAGAAGGAAAGAAACAAAAAGCTTACATTTTTTATTTTTTCAGCTATGAATTAAAATTGATTACAATGTTATTTAATTTACAATTTTACATCTTACATTTTTTGTTGTATTTCAAATTTAATTAATTATTTTAAATAAATAAAATAGATATTAAATATATTTAAGTTCAGACGTTACATAAACAGTTTCTGTAAGAAAAGTCACCTTACGGGGAGGAGAAAATTATGTAAGAAATTTTTCATAGTTTCCCGGCTGTGAAACAAGGGAAACTCAAGTGTTTACAACTTTAAGAACTTTAGCAGCTCATCTCACGTATTTATAAAATATATTATATTATAATTTATATATTATTATATTATAAATATTATACAAAATTATACAAATATTAAACGAAAAGAAACTTTAAATTCAAACTTCAAATGAACATTTTTCTTTAGGAAAATTCACCTTACTGGGAAATGATGTAAGCGTGTTCTAAGAAATGTTTCCTAGTCTCTTTCAGTGTAAAAATGTTAAGGGACTCGAATGTGAAACAAGGGAAACTCAAGTGTTGACAACTGACAGAACTTTAAGAACTTTAGGAGCTCATCTCACGTACTTATGTGTCTGAAGAGCGTTGAGTTTTGGCCAAAAGGCGAGAAATAAATTGCTTGTTCAGTCAGCAGCTGTTTGGCTAAAACTTTTGGCCGCCGGCTAAATGGGCAAAAAAACTTTTCATAGCACTTTCATAATTTGGCTTCATTTGCAGATGCTTACGACTGTAAAGTATGCTTTGGGCCAAGATTCTTTTTGGCTATTCTATGGAATAAATTGAATTGCAATTGAGTTACCGTGTTGATTGATATGTAAAATAGGTAGCAGATTTTGTATTACCTGTTGAGGTAATCACATCGCCAATGTCCTGAAGTTATGGCCAATTTGAATTGTTACCCACATCAAAACATGCGATTTTACATATATTCAAATTGTACACCTGTCAATTGAATATTACACATAGAAATGGTTGACAGGTGTCTGCCGAAAAACGTTTAAAAATTCCAAGAAAAACTGTTGAATGGAAAATTCTTGGCCAGATTTGGGATGAATAAACTGTCAGCATAAATCTATTAACAAGATTGAAATTGCAGCCAAGAAATTGAAATTTTAGCCTAAAATTTGTTTCTTACTTAATATTATAGCTGTCCATAATTTAATTAAATTTTTTTAAATCATCAAAATACTATTAATATACAGATTCCCCTGAGAGTTGTTCAACTGGCATGCTTAACTGATTAACACCTTTGTGAGTTGGGCGTGAGTTGGATTTGATTTGATTTGATTTGATAAAAACAGAGCCACGTGCCTAACTTTCAGGTTTTGTGTGTAAATTATTCAAAGTACACTGAAAACAAAAATTATTTGAAGACTCACATATAAAATAATTAAAAAAATCATTTATTTATTGAATGTTGAATAAAATCAGTCGATAAAAAAATTATTTCAAATGATTAATAAAATTAGAAAATAATATAATGGGCCAATTAATTAAAAAACATGATACAGAATGTAATTTTAAAACAGAAAAAAAATAATTTGAATATTCAATTTAAAAAATGCTTGCTTATTTAGTCAACAAAAAAATTATATCAAATGATAATGAAAATAGAAAATAAGATACAAAGCTAACAATTTTAAAATATACAGAAAAATTATTTAAAAAAAAATATATATATTCCGAGTGTCATTTTTAAACAGAAGAAAAATGGTTTGAATATTCAAGTTACATTTTAAAAATTCAATTTATTTATTCAGTCAAAAAAAAAGATTTTGAATGAATAATAAAATTTAAAAATGCGATAATAAGCATAAAATTGAAAATGTAATTTTTAATAAAGATTCAAAAATTAAAAAACAATTAATACTTTTGACTCCGTTTGGGACTGACTTTATACTGTTATCCCCTATTTTTTTCAGTGTAGGAGTTAAAGTTTGGCATTGACATTTAGCGGGTTATAAACGTGGCCAATTTAGTCTCTTTGACTGTATCTAACAGCAAAAATTGTCCCATTTCCAGTTGACATTCAACGTTATCAACAACACGTGCGAAGAGCAGGGACTACAAATGATTTAAATCATTATAATAATACAATTTGTTATGATTTGAATCGTTTTTTCGCCGTAGTTATTGTTTAATGTGCATAAATCAAATCAAAATGCCTGTCAACATTTTACCATCTGCATTCAAGTGGAATTTAAGCATAATTGCATTTAATTTTATGCATAAATATCGAACATCGAGTCGATAAAGAATTGCTTGAGTGTGTGTTAACAATGTAAATACTTTAACGATGATAGGCTATAAAAAAAGTACTTGATAACTCGTTGGAATTCTCGTATACACGAGTTGAAGTCTATTAAATTGCAGTTAAGACAGGAGATAAACAATATTTCGATTGACGAAGTTGGGATACTCTAATGAAAATGGAATTTCTTTAATTACAGAGAACGCATCTTAATAAAAATTACTATGTCTCTTTATAGAGATTTATAGAGATTATAGAGAAAGCATCTTAATAAAATTTACTATATCTAAGTCGCTTTATAAAGATTTAAAGCAATTCTTTATTTTAAAAATTATAATAAATTTTGTTAAGATGCGTTCTCTGTAATTAATAAAATCTCATTAATTAAAGTGTAATTTAATTAAGAAAATACCAACGTTTTCTTGACTAAAATTTAATTTTCTAACTTGCCAGATTATTCGTAAAAAAAAAACAAAGATTCTTATAATCAAAGAAAACATCTTGTGTGTTTTTGTATTTGATATTTATATTTTTAAGACAATTTTCTTTATTTTAAATGCCAGTATTTATTTGATCAGTTTTGGAAAAATAGAAATAGGTATTTAAATTTGGATAGAAGTTTTAAAGAATTCTCGAAGATAAACAACTTTCATTCTGCAGGTAATTTCAATCCCTTATTTATTTATTTTCAGTTAAATGTAATTAAATAGGGATTTACATTTTCAATTTAAGCGAATCATAAAGATGTTAAAAAGTCTAGAAGAATTAAAAAAATTTTAATTAATCCAATATTTATTGCTTCTTGTAGATTAATTTAAAAAACACTTTAATTAATTTCTTTTAAATATGTATTTCACGCTGTATTTTAATAAGAAGCAACTACAATTATTTTACTTGTTTCTTCTACTTATCATGGTCTAAAGATACCCTATTTTTTTTCTGCCAGCGTTATTAAAATAGAGTCAGAGTCTGATATCACATACCCTTTAATATTACTCGCATTCTACTATCGAGTAAATAAATAAATTAAATTTGAGCATTTAGCAGACAAACTGGTATCAGTAGCTATAAGAAGACTGTTAAAAGTCAGTCTTAATACACTTATATAAGTATAATAGTATTTCAAATTTAATCTGTATTGGTGTGAAATATATCATATTATATCAAAGAGTTGAAGCGAATCGATTTGATTTAAAGTTTTAAAGCCACAGCAGTGTGCACAAAATTTACTTAATTAGTTTGTATTTAATTCAATTCACAAGTAAATAATAAAAGTATTGAAAAAATATTAAAATAGATGACGTCTGGAAGTCTGCTTTCTTCTTCTGTAACTTGCAAAGTTATTTGTGAAATCATTTAGAGTACTTTTAAGAGCTTAAATTAAGCGTGGAGCCATTAAGACTCATATATAATATAATACATCTCATATAATACATCCTCTTATATCTATAGACGATCGAATTTGAGTATCAAATACATTTCCATGAATTTGGTCTGCAATATTTGAATGTCATCAATTGAAATGATATCGCAACACGCAAATGTCACTGTCAATTGAAACAATTATTGATTGACCGCAAAGTAGACACAATTTATACACATGCATATTAATAAAGAGCTCACTCTGATACCCTGCAAAAGAGTGAATTATACTGCAGGCAGTATTCAGTTTAATAAGCAAGTTAAATGTGAGCTTATGGCAGGGAAAAAAACGATTATAGATTTAAAAGTATAAATTATAAAATAAAAATTAATTTGCTATTTCTTATCTAACATTAAAAATAAGACTCGTATTTCTTGACTTTTAATAATTAATTAATATTGAAAATAAGAGTTAACTTCAGTTAACTCAAATTTAAATTGATTATTGCCTATAAATAATAATATTTTATATTTTATTTAGTTAAAAAAGTTTTTTTTTTTTATTTATTTATTTATTCTACGTCAACTAAAAGCAGTTGACACATAATTTTCAAGAAATTAAAATAATATTACAAATTAATAGTTTAAATGAAAAACTAAATTAAATATTAAAAACTGAATGAAAATAAATACAAAATTTATAATGTCTTGGAGTATTCAAAAAATTATTAGCTTAAATGTTGTTTAAAATTAATGTTTGTAAAAAACAACAATATGAAAAGTAGCTGATAGTTTTAATTGTTTAAATTACCTGCCTTATCAACGATTACAAATAGTTAGCTCACATAAAGATAATAATGTTTGTTTAACTGAGAGATAACACACCAAATCTATTTCAATAGACTATTTAAGTTACTAATTGAATTAAAATAATCACAATAATAAATGATTTATCGCTCTCGGGTTTTTTTTTATATCGAATCGAATTGAATGATAAAAAGCAATCTTGAATCTTTTTTGTCGTAATCAAACTGACAACACATGTAGGTATATAAAAGTGGGTAGGTGCTTCTCTGAAAGATAAATAAATACGACTTTAGCACGACTTTTTGGTCGTCTCTGATATAAAGCAGAGACACGCCCATTTCCATACGATTATTGTTGTTGTTATTGTTGTTTGTTGTTGTTGTTGTGGTTGTTGCTGTTTAACGCAATGTGATTTTTATTGGTGTTCAGTGCGAAAATTGATTAAGATATTGCTGCACCTGCGTTATTTTACCTTTTGCTTGTACCACATGACGTATGCGTATTTTTTTTCTGTTGCTTTCAAGATAAAGTGCGCTGCGTTCTATCTATGTGTATGTGTGTGTGTGTTTGTGTGTGTGTGTGCGCACGCCTGCCTTGTCCGTGTGAGTGTGTGTGTGTGTGTGTGTATGGGGAATCAATAGAAGCGTAAAACGCTTTGCCGGTACGGCAAAAAAAAATTTGTGAAACAGGGCTGCCATCAGTTGCTTCTGTGTGCTTTCATTGTGCGGTTGCACGCCGATCAACCGGACATTGGACACAACACGGCGTATACGTTATATAGGAATTAGAGATACAAATAATAAAAATAACAACACTGCGTATACGTTATATAGAAATCAAAATTAAAATAACAACACGGCGTATATTCAATATATAATTAAAAATTAAAATAACAACACATAATAAAATAACACACGTATGCTTTATATAGAAAACAGTGAAATAAATTATAAAATAAAACAACACTGCGTATACGTTATAATAAAATAACAACACTGCGTATACTTAATATAAAAATTAAAATAAAAACACTGCGTATACTTAATATAAAAATTAAAATTAAAATAAAAACACTGCGTATATTTAATATAAAAATTAAAATAACAACACTGCATATACGTTATATAGAAATAAATAATAAAATAACAACACTGCGTATACTTAATATAAAAATTAAAATAAAAACACTGCGTATACTTAATATAAAAATTAAAATTAAAATAAAAACACTGCGTATATTTAATATAAAAATTAAAATAACAACACTGCATATACGTTATATAGAAATAAATAATAAAATAACAACACTGCGTATACTTAATATAAAAATACAAATTAAAATAACAACACTGCGTATACTTTATATAGAAAGCAGTGAAATAATTAATAAAATAACAACACTGCGTATACGTTATATTTAAATGAATATCGAAATGAAAATCAGCGTGTCACGTTTTAAGTGAATTATTATTTGTGCGTTGGCATTGACATGCAATTTGCATTGAATTGAGCCTTAATCAACGGCAACTACAATCAAAAAACAACCAAAATAAAATACACTGTGAACATCAGAGTAATTAAAATTATAGCGGCATTAAACTATAAACAATTGTCGATTGCGTGCTTTTGATTATCAGCATTCAACAAATGGATGGCAAAATCAATAACAAAATAAACTAAAAGCAAAACCAAAAGCTAATTGCATTCGATGTGTGTGTGTGTGTGTAAAGTCATTATTTAATTATTATTATTATAACTATTATATTTGTATAAATTAAAAGCATTGCAGTAATTAATTTCTCGCGTGGAAATTTCACTGAAACACATAAATAATAAAAAGCAAAAAATTGATATATAAAACCGAAAAAAAACAAAAAGAAAAATAAACGTGGAAAATTTGCATTTCCGTTTATGACATTTGAATGCATTTCAATTGCATTTTGAGCAGCGCGCACATTAAAATTAATTTTCATTACAATTAAGAGCATTAAATGCATTTGCGCTCTGTTTATTTGCCATCGCAATCGGAATATTAAATAATCGACACCATCCACCAATACAAAGTAGTCAAACTATCATTCATTCAGTCAGTCGATCGCGTCCCATAAATAAAACAATCAAATTCAGCGGAGTGAACAACTTTGAGATACCTTATAAACAGGTAGGAAAATATTTTTAGTTTTTAAAATTATCGATTTATTTTATAAAAACGTTTAACTCTCATAACTTTGTTGAAATATAACCGATTTAATAGAACAATGTCTTTTAATCATTATTTTATCTATATATAAACTGCATTTAAGTATTGTTGATTTCGCAAATTTAAAATTTTTCGAAAATTCACACTGTCATAACTTTGTCAAAATGTAGTCTATTTCGATAAATAGTGTAGTTTTATTAATATTTGACCTCTTATTTGATTCTGCATTTAAATTTTGTTAATTTGTAAATTTTTCGAAAATTTTCCATATTTTCCCAAACTTCACACTGTCATAACTTTGTCAAAATATATTCCATTTCAATGAATAGTCTAATTTAAATTAATCTTTGACCTCTAAATTGATTCTATATTTTAATTTTATTGATTAAGAACATTTTTAAATTTTTCGAAAATTTTTAATGTTTTCCAAAACTTCAAAGTGTCATAACTTTGTCTAAATATATTCCATTTTGATGAACTGTGTCATTTTGTTTGACTTTTTAATTGATTCTGCATTTAAATTTTGTTGATTTGGAAATTTTAAAATTTTTCGAAAACTTTCCATATTTTCCCAAACTTCACACTGTCATTACTTTGTCAAAATATATTCCATGTCAATGAATAGTCTAATTTAAATTAATATTTGACCTCTAAATTGATTCTATATTTTAATTTTATTGATCGAGAACATTTTTAAATTTTTCGAAAATTTTTAATGTTTTCCAAAACTTCAAACTGTCATAACTTTGTCTAAATATATTCCATTTTGATGAACAGCGTAATTTTGTTCACTATTTGACTTTTTAATTGATTCTCCATTAAAATTATGTTGATTTAGAAAATTTCAAATTTTCCCTGAATTTTCCCTGAATTTTCCATACATTTTATATCAATACTGATTGTAAAAAACAATGTCTTTTTAATCAAATTAATTATGGAAATAAGTTTAATTTATTTGGTATATTTATGCAAATTGTAGAGCTTAAATTTTGTGATGATATATTTATATTTTCCGGAATTTTCTTGTATTTTCCAAATATTTTATATCAATACTGATTGTAAAAAATAATGTCTTTTTAATCAAATTAATTATGGAAATAAGTTTAATTCATGTGGTATAAATATGCAAATTGTAGAGCTTAAATTTTCTATATGATATGATAATATTAAAGAAGCCATTATTTAAGTCTTATTGTATCAAAAATGTTTCTTGTTTTATCACTAGCTCTTTAGAACTGATATGATCTTATTCCTGAACGCTTACAGGGTATTTAAACTATTAAAAATACAAACACTTTTCGTTATTTGTTTGGCAATTGAGCAATTTATCGTGTGCTGTGTATGTTTTAGTAAATTTATCAATGAATTTCATTCGCTTTTTTATTTAGCATCTGTTTGTCATGTGGGTGGTAAAGTGGTGCGGTGGTTGGGTGGCTTTTTCGGTGGGTGGGAGCAAAGAGCACAGAACCTCAGCAGACAAAAAAATTTAATGTTTACTTTTAGCAAATTTTTGGGGAAGTATTGTGGTACTTAATTGCGGATACAATTTTTCGAATTTAACAGAATATAAAGAGAGAATTAAATAAATATTTTGATTTCAATTTTGTTTTCTTCTTACGGATAATATAAACAATAAAATGACATGTTATGAGTCTAATGCGTATGAAAAAATTCCAAATAATTTTCATTAAATTATTGAGTTATTAAAAGCAAATTCAATAAATGGTGCTAAACTATTTGTACACATTTTGTGATGATAGTCTTTGCCCTGAAATTACGTCAACAAGTTGCACTGTCTGTGTTAATAGCCCAGGTGTTTTACCTACATTTACATTTGCTGCCACGCCCAGGAAAACTAAGTGAAATGAAGAAATGTTCAAACAAATAACAAATAACAAACAACAATGCATGTTCGCATCAGTTACAACCTTTCCCAGAACGAACTGTAATTATGCGCTACAAGCAGAACCACAAACAGTATTGAAGGAACCCAACTCCCCCTTTTTATGTCAACACCCAAGCCAAGAACCTCTACACCCGGAGAAAAAATAAAGCATAGTAATAATAAATATTGAAATAATATTTAAATCACTTTAATTCAACTAAAATTATATTTAAATGATTTAAATACATGTATTTAAAGCAGGGGTTCAGTTACGTTTTCGGTTATGATCGAATAAAGGTTTTCGGTTATCGGTCATGTAAAATCTTGAAGTATCGCTTTCGTAACGGATATCGGTATTTTATAAGTCTCGGTTTAAAAATACCGGTATAGTTTCGGTTCACAAAAAAAAGAAGAGAAATTAAGGTTTTCGGTTGACCAAAATAAAAAGCGTTATTCATTGTTTTACATATGTATAAAAAGACTTAAGCTCTTTTTAGCCTGGAAAATAATGTTATCTGGTTACTGGAATTGGTCAGCGTAATGTCGATTTTATTATAATTTAATCTCATATAAATTTGGTTAATTTGGTTTGAAAATCTTGACTATTTTGTTTTACAGATTTTCAATAATTTCGAACTGTCATAACTTTGTCAAAAGTCACTCAATTTTAATGCGCAATGTAAATTTGAGCATGATTTTGCCTCTAAATTCGATCTGCATTTAAATTTTGTTCATTTTAAAAATTCCAAATTTTTCGAAAAAATCAAAAAAGACAAAGGGGTAACACTGTAAATTTTCTAAAACGTTCGATTATCAAAAATTTTTGAAAATGAACAAAATTTAAATGCAGAACGAATTTAGAGTTAAAATCATACTCAAATTTACATTGCGCATGGAAATTGAACGAGTTTTGACAAAGTTATGACAGTTCAAAGTTATCAAAGTTGCTTAGTAGCTGTGACGGCCAGAACCGAAATTAACCCTTATAAATGAATCGGTTACGAAACGGTTATTTCGGTTTAAAGAGTTTCGGTTTGTGGGTTTCGATACAGCGGAAAAAATTATTTTCAGTTACGGTTTCAGTTACGGTTACAAATTTCAATCGGTTTTCACCGGTTAAGCTTTACGGTTTCGGTTAAAGACAAAGACAGATATAATATATTTTATTTAAATATTCGCCTAATATATTTTCTGAATTCTTTTTACTTATATTAAATGAGCGACCTTTAATTTATTTTTCATTAATTATAAAATATTTTAAAATGAAAAGATTTATTACTGATTTATTAATATGTTGGAATTTTATGTTTAATATGAAATATATTTAAATATATACATATTTAATTCATGTCAGATTAATCACAAAATCAAAGTGGCTAAAATGCTAAAATAGTTAAATCAAAGTAAAATTTTAGAGAATATTTTTCGAAGTGTAGAAGTTCAAGCTAAAAGACGACAAAGCCGAAAACAGAGACGCAACGGGGGAATTTCCTGCATTTTCCACGTTGTTCATATTTATGATTGTAATGTGCTGAAGTGGAAAGTATTATTATTATGTGTACTCGTATATTTGGGCCATAAAAACATGGCTTTAAATTCATTTTCCTTGTTTCCCAGACATATTTTCATTACAGCTCACACATTTTTCTTAGTTTGCCTAGGCGTGTAAACAATTTTCTTTCTTTCATTTGACTTAAAGTCAAGCAAAATCGAGTGGCATTTTAATTTATGCTTGAGTTGCGTGTTCTTGAAGCCTTTCCAAGAAGTCCTTGTGACATGTTTCTCTTGAACTTTGCCTTTCTTACGTACTCTTAATTTTCATTAAGAACTTGACACGCGTTCATTAATTGATATGCCAGTTCATTAATGTAGCATTAATTCGATTTGTAACAAGTTCAGCTCAAAATCTGAAGAGCTTAACTATATATTATTGTTTTATTTTATTTGTCACATTAATTACTTTTTCTCTTTCAATTCACACATTTTTCAAGTCGGCTTTAATTCGAATTTTAACAAGTTCATCTCAATTCTTAAGAGCTTAACTATTTTTGTTTAATTGTGTTTTCTTTTAATTTTAGAATTTATTTTCCCTCAGTTGATTTGTCATTTTAATTACTCTTACATTTTCTAGTTAAAAGCCTTAAAATCACAGAATTTTTAAGTTAATTACTTTAGCTTATAGTCAAATTGCACAAGATAAACTAAAATCTTAAGAGCCTAACTATTTTTATTTAATTGTTTTTCTTAACTATGTTGACATTTAATTTCTGAATAACTAAATGCCCCCAGTTATTGATCTATGTCTTGTCATTTTAATTACCTTTTTATTTTCTCGTTCAAAGCATTAAAATCACACAATTGTTTGACTTAAAGAAAGTATTCTTTTTCTTGTTGTTTGCTTTAAGTTGACAAGTTTAAAATTCATTTTAAAACAAAGGTAAATATTATTTTTAAATACCTGCAATGAATATTATCTAAGTGGCAGGTAGAGATAGATCAAAAGAAAAAAGTTCTGTTGAGTGGAAACAAATGTAAAATGAATTTAAATCCTTATTACATTACATATTACAATTAATAAAAAATATGAGCAGAATGAAAATAAATAACAAAAATAAATTAAATCACACTTCTTAAGATTCAACTGATTCCCATTTAAAATATCATATTGAACACATATTTGATTTAACTAAATCAATTGACAAAAAATCAATTTGTATACCCTGTAATCACAAAAACTTAACTACACTAGATTGAAGCAATAATTTTTCCACAAAAAAAAGGACACATGAAAAATAATATTGATTGCTCAGAACGAAAAATATAGTAAGAAATAATTAAGTTTTATTTTTTTATACACACTATATTAATTTGAAAAATAAATAATAAAAATAAAATTAATCTCACTTAAGAGTCAACTATTTAAATCCCATTTGAAATATTCTTTTTAACTACATTAATTGGCCAAAATACAATTTGTATACCTTGTAATCACAAAAACTTGATTACACCAAAATGAAGCAATAATTTCGGCTTTAAAAAAAAACTTTAAATATAATTTTGATTGCTCAGAATAAAAAATATAGTAAGAAATAAGTTACTTTTATTTATATTTATTCAAACTATATTAATTTGGAAAATAAATAATAAAATTTTAATAGATCTAACTTCTTAAGAGTAAACTAAATCACATTTATATACTTTAATTTAAATAAAATACAATTTATATACCCTGTAATTACAAAAACTTAACTACATCAGGATAAAGCAATAATTTCTGCTTATAAAAAAAACTTTAAATAATAATATAATTGTGATTGTTCAAAATAATAGCCTACTTATTTGGGCAATGGAATGAAATGCTTTTAAATTTGAATCACGTTTTCATTCACAATTATTAATAAATAAAAAAGACCCACTGTCGCCAGTAGAGAAAAATATGCGAAAAGCATTAAAAAAAAATGTGTTTAAAAAAAGTTTGCGGTTAAGGTAAAATTACTTTCTTATTAAGCTTCAACTCGGAGATACATAGAAAATATCCACTTGGGTTATTTGGCGTGGGAAGTGCTTGGTTTTTTTTTTTGCCCTTGATGAGCAGTTTCGTGGATTCATTGGCCACGAACAAGGAATGTAATTGTTGCTCCATGTTTACAGCGCCACAAAAAAGAAACTCAATACACGCGAAGCCCCCATGGGAAAAGCAGGAAAATCGATGAAATGAAAAGTGTGCATTCCTTTCAACCTGCACAAAAATCAGGGATCGGTTGCATGCTTCGACAATTTCTATTTAATGAGCTTAGTGTGAAAGCTTCGTGTAAAAAGGTCACATGATAAAAAAAACAACTGCTAACGGAGTATAGGTCAAAAGTTAACGAAAATAGCAAATAAAAAAAACCAACAAAATCTTATTCATAAATTTCATCAAGTTGTTTATCACCAGGGTTGCCAGGCACAATTTAATGTGTCAAATATTCACCGAAGCATGTCAACATTTCCATTCCCATTTCCACTTTCCACTTCGTTTCCCTTCCATGTTGACACTTATTGAAAAATTGCAAATTTTTTTGCTTCGCTTTTGCTATAAAAACAAAACGCGAAAAGTCAATGGCGACGACGATGTTAACTGAAGAACTCAAGAAGCAATGCAAATACAAGTATTTCTATGGCAAATGGACCCCAATTCACATCAACCCACATTTCTTTTGTTGTCTGCAATAAACGGCAATTATTTGCAAATTTGTGCAAATTTGCAAATTCGCATTGACATACCCTCTAACAAATGGCAAAATAGTAAAGGGAACAAAAATAAAACAAATACAAATTCGCTGACAGAAAGAAACAATTATTAAAATCAATAGCTTATTAATATTTTTATATAAAACAAATAAAAATTCACTGATAGAAATAAACAGTTCTTAAAATCAAGAATTTATTATTTTTTATGTAAGCGAACTTAAAAAAGTATTAAAGTAATACATACATAATTTATTTTTATTTTGAAGAATATTTTAAATAAAAAATAATTTAAATTTTATTTAAAAAAAAATATTTAAAATATAGACAAATATTTGCTGTTTAATTGTAAAATTTCTATTTTCATTTAAATTTTAAAATAATAAAAGTTAAAATTTAAAAAAAAATTATTGAAAATGAATTTTTAAATTTAGTTTAAATTTAAATTAAAAAAAATATTTATTATTTATTTGTTTTTTATTATAAATAATTTTTAATTTGTCGTAAATTTAAAATTTCTATTTTCATTTGACTTTTAAAATAATAAAAGTTGAAATTTCAAAAAAAATTATTTTGTATTTTATAGAATTTTTGTTCTTATTTTCATTAAAATTTTAAAATATATAATTCAATTCTATCATTTTATTTTTCTCCATCAGAAATGCTTAAAAGCTGACTACAGGGTATATTTTAGTTCATTTGAGATTGCATAAGTGTTTTTATCATATTTAGTTGGTTTTTCTTAGTCGGAAATTGCTTAAGAACTGACTACAGGGTAACTTCTGGTTTGTTTGTTTTAATATTAATTTAAAAACACAAACATTTAAAAATTGTTTTTTAGAATATAAAATTGGGAACTTTCGAGCATAAGTAGAAATTTTCTTAGTTTTGATCTTCCCCAAGTTTTTTCATTTTTTTCGTAAGCGAATTACAGGGTATCTGTTTGTCATTTACTCTAATCTCGCATTTATTTGCTTGCTCCTTTTTTGCCATTGTTCTTTTGCCTTGTTTGCATTTTCTATATTTAGCTGTCTAATCTCGGACTTATATCAATTATAAATAATACTCGCACCAAGTTAAAAGTTTACAAACATAGTTTTAAAGCTCCTCTTAACGTTATAAAGCTCTCGCATTTAGTTTTGAACTTTGTCGTATTAAATATGACCATATTTCAGCTTTCATCTGAAAAAGTTAAGTAATTTCTTAACAAGTTTGTTCGAACTGCACTTTGGGAATGCATTTTTAATCAATCTGCTATGTTTCATCTTTTTCTCTATGCAGACTGCAATTTATCAAAATTTTTCAATTTCAAACATTTCCATGTAATAGAAATGTCAACAGAAATTGTCAAAACAATCATGTGAAACGATGCGAAACAGTAACTGATAGAAGCAAATATTATTCTAAGAAAATGTATCCAATGAAAATGAACTTCGCAGAAAAGATGATGAAACTCGTGTAGCATTATCCTGAATTATTAAACAATAGTCCGACGGATTCTGATATTTGAAGTATTCATTGTTCGGACAGGTATTCGCTGATGGCAAGTTTTAGATTAATACGAACTTTTATAGGGTATTAGTCAATTGTTATGGGATTTGTAACTAAAATTATGGATGCAAATTTCCATTAACAGTTTATTTATCCATTAGTATACTTTCATTACTTGAATAATAATAATAAATTAAATCAATTGTTTGTCACATTAGTTTCTATTGATCTTTTGTAAGAATTTGCATTATATTATTTTTAAATTTTTTTATTTTTATTATTTATTTTTGGCATTAGTTAAATATTTCATTGGTTTACTCATGGAATAATATGTATTTTTATTTTAATTCGTTCTCTAATTAATACAATTACTTTACTATTTTTAAAATCTCTGATTTTCTATAATTTTCATATAATTTTTCGATGATTTCTTTAAATTATAATGTTTATTATTACTATGTTGAATTATTTTTTGTTATGTTTTATTTTGATTTAAATTTGTTTGCATTAATTATAAATTTATAAATAAATTTATCAGCTTTCCATTTTTATTTGTTTTATTTATTCTTGGCATTAATTATAACTTTCATTATTATATTTATGGTCTATAATGTATTTTAATTTTAATGCTTTTAAATATTTTATTTATTTTAACTTAAATTTAATTATAACAAATAATTATTATTTTTGTTTTTTATTACCATGTTTTTTTTTTATTTCTTCTACTGATTTAAAATTTTATTATGATTTCTTTACAATAATTATAGCATTAAAAATTATTATTGCATTAATTACGTACTTCATTGTTAAGCCTACACATATTTTGCATTAATTAAATTTATTATAAGAATTTTTCATGCAAATTTTTTATTGTTTATATTTCAGTCATTAGAAAAGGAACTGATTGAATGGACGAAATCTGCATATTCAATTTAAAATGCTGTATTATTTAAATATTTATTTGTCAACTTTTGGTAGGCTAACATCTTATTTTTGAGGTTTTTATGTATGTTAAGTAATTCATAAATATTTTTACGGACTACAAAATGGTAGTATATTTACATTTTTATCTGTAAATATTTATTTTAAGAATGTTGGACGAAATCTGCATATTCAATTTAAAATGCTGTATTATTTAAATATTTATTTGTCAACTTTTGGTAGGCTAACATCTTATTTTTGAGGTTTTTATGTATGTTAAGTATTTCATAAATTATTTTAGGGACAAAAAAATGTTAGAATATTTACATATTTATCGGTAAATATTAATTTTAAAAAGGTTGGACGAAATCTGCATATTCTATTTAAAAGTTGTGGTATTAAAATATTTATCTGAAAACTTTTGGTAGGCTTAAAACTTATTTTTAAATTTTTTGATATGCCCATTAATATATTAATAATTTTAGGGGCATCAAAGTGTTAGAAATATTTATCTTAAAATAAATCTGCATATTCAATTAAAAATGCTGTTTTATGTAAATATTTATTTGTTAAATTTTGGTATGCTTAAATCTTACTTAAAAGTTTGTCTATATGTTAAAAACCACATAAATAAGTTTAAGGACAACAAAATGTTAAAATATTTACATATTTGTCTGTATATATGTATTTATTTTAAAAATGTTGAAACATTTAAATATTTATTGATTGATTTTTAAGCTTAAAATTTATTTTATAAATTTCAGGTAATCATTTTGTCAGTATTTATTCTTTTTGTTAAATTAAAATTATGCAGAAAATTGCATTTGGTCAATAAAATATAATTTTTATAATGTAATATATTTTTTGTTAGTCCTTAAAATTTATCAATATTTAAACATTTACTAGTCATTTTTGTCTCTTGAAATTTATTTAAAATCTTAAAAAGTTTTCCTAAGCTGACCTTTAATAAATAAGTATTCTTTAAAAAATATATAAGGGCAGTTTAAGACTGAGAAATAAATTATAAATTTTAAAATATACATATATATATTTTTTTTTATGTTTGATAATTTTTTTTTAAGTCCTTAAAATTATATAAAAATTTTGTTTTCCTTATATCTCTTGAATTTTATTTAAAATCGTCAAAGAGTTTTCCTAAGCTGACCTTCAATAAATAAGCATTCTTTAAAAAATATATAAGGGCAGTTTAAGACTGAGAAAACAGAAAACTGTAGCTCATTCCTCCTTGATTACACACACATGGCATGTGATGGCTTGGGGCATAAGTTGCTCGTAACTTGCCACACAAAGTGGCAGCAACGAGCGACTGCGACAGAAATGACGCACTCGATATTTGCTTATGGCCGGAAGTAAGACAGATAAGTAAATATATTGAGCATTCCTTTTGGCATTTAATTTCCTCTTCATTATACGCTCAGTGGCTCCAGAAATTTGTCTTAAAAATGAATATAACTTAATTAAAGTTTAATTATAGGCAGCTGGAAAAGTTATATGGTAGCACATAATATTGTTAACTTTGTTTGTATGACAAACAGACTTGCAACTTGCAACATGTTCGTGCAACTTGTTGTGTTTTGACTTCAAGTGGCAAAGAACTTGAGAACTTTCCTTCTGACTGTTGTTTCTAGCATCCTGTCGTCGTGCCACAAAACCGAAGGCACAGTTGATAACGCACACTCGAGCGGTTAACATGTGCCACAATTCTAGAAGCGGTGAAAGCGAAAGTGAAAGCAAATCCAAGTGAAAGTGGCGCCACATTCAAATAAATAAGAACATTCAAATAATAAGAAATATTTTGGTTTTAAAATAAGACCATTTCAAGACAAAATTACTAATACTAAGAATATAAATCTAAAAATACGCAGTTCTTAATATATGAATTAAAAATCTTAAATTGTTAAGAAAATATAAATATGTCATATTTAATATGAACATAATAATGACACCGTGGTGCTCTGTTTAAAGTCGCCGCTTCAGTTTGGAAACAAATCGAGGGATCGAAGCCCGCTCCAGCCAAGGGAAAAATGTATAATCGGAATATTTAAAAAAAAAGTAAATTCAAAACATAGTATATATTTAAAAAAAAAAATTAAAAAAATGAGATTAAAGTTTTAAAACACCTGTTAAATTTTTTATATTGAGTTTAAGAATTAAGGATTTTAGAACCTTAATTTTTCCCGTTTAAATGCCAATAATTGTCGGAAAACTAATAAGAATTTCTCAGTCAACCTTAAATAATTAAATACTGAAATAGCGAAAGAGTGAAAGTGAGAAAGTGAGAAGTTATTGAGAAGACTGTTGAGAAACATAGCTTACAACTTGCAGCACCTGCGGGTAACATTCGCATTTATTACAATTACATTTAATACCACAAAACCTACACACGTTGCCAGTATTTGGAATGCCTTCAGGTGTGCTTTTTACCTTTGTTTAGCTTTTTATTTGAATCTGACTTTGATTACAATTCGTACGCTCGAATGTGGCACGTGTATTCCTGCTGGGAAAGGATCAGAATCTTCTAACCACAAAGGTGGAGACCCATGTTTATCCAAAGAGTTAAACAAACATGGACTGTTAACTGACTTTTATTAAATTTTAATCTATCCCAATGATTTTCAATTCATAAGAAATGCTCAGAATATAAAAAGTAAAATGTTTGAATATTAAAATTATAATTTTTTGAATACCCCCAGACTTTAAATTTTTTTAAATTATTGTTTATTTTCTTTCAGTTATTAGTATTAATTTATCTGATTATTTTAAGTTTTATTTTGAAAGTTTAGTTGTCGTTAAATAAAATATCATAAAATTTAAAAAGAATATATTTTACTAATATTTATGTATTGAATTTTAAAAGCTCAAAAATATGATAGAAATTGATTCAATGAGGAAAACTATATTTTTTTAAATAAGACATTTAGCAAAAAGAATAGTTTAAATATGGACTAATTTTAATATAATTATTATAATATTATTTTATTTTTAAAAGCCTTTTAAAGTATTGGATAGAAAAATGAATTTTAATAATTTCCTATGAAATAAATACATAAATAATATATATTTAAATTGGTTTTTTAAACATTTTTCTTTCATTGTTATTTTTAATGTATTTTATTATTTTTAATGCATATTATAATTGTATTTCTTAAGCATGAATTTCTTTTAAAATGCTGACTGTAATATGAATTTAAGTAATTTAAGTTAATGTAAAATTCCCATTATTAATATTTTCCACTTTAATGAAGACTGAGAAGCATGTGCTTGTACCGCAATTTCACAAGAATTAGACCCATTTAATTGTCATTTTAATATTTAATGCCAGGGCTCTTTGACTATTTTAATAGAGTTTATTTAACCATGGCCAGAGTCCCTAAGAGGGGTCATCAAAGCAGTTGTAAATTTGCAGAATGAGTTATTAATAAGCTGTCAAACGAACAACCCACAGACTCCTTACATTACATTATGTCTGTCTCATAAATGGTTGCTCATTTATCTTTTAAGAGTCTACATTTAATATTCTTACAGGAAGATCAACAATTTTTGCTCTTTTATTATCGACACAAGGTGTTAAAGGTGCATTTAATTAATATTTATAATCGAAATTACTAAAATGTTAAAAGGTCAACGCTCATTAATTATTCAGAGCGTAGAGCAAAACTTAATTAGCATTTAATTCAAGCAATTTAAGGGAGCGTAAAAGCAGCAAACAATTAAACGAAGACAACTGAAAGTTTCTGCACAACTGAACAAAAGCCCAAAGTGCCAGCTTAAATTGTCCTCAGGGCTAAGGAGACAAGTAAATATACTAGAAATTTTAGTGGGAGGGACTATCTTAATGCGGGTCAATGACAGGATTAAATACAGCAAACATACCACGCATTTTTACATAGTACATGATCATTTTTTGTTGCAAATAAATTTCATACTCATTCCACAAAATTGTAAGCTCAATTTCAAAGTCGGTTTACGCTTTTGTTAGCCTTCTTCTTTTCCTATTTTGGACCCAGTGGACAATTATATGCTTATTTGTTTCTCTCTTCCTTCGCTGCTTATTTCGCTTATTAAACTTTTCTTTTTTTAAACACTTTCAGCAGCATATTTTATATATTACTTTGTTCGCCGTACACGGCGTATACGTCATATTTTATACGAATATTTAAAGTAGCTGAAAATTGAGAATTTCTATTGGTCTTGTGATGCGTTATATTTATAAGGATACTTTAGCAGTATTTCAATCTCAAAATTCACTTTGAAGTCGCACACCGTCTGTCTTTTTTTTCATACCTGCATTTTTGTATTTTTTAATATGCGTCATTCAATAATATTTGTGAGAAATGAAATTCCTATTTCGATTTTTTATTTATTTCATTTGCAATGTTGATTTTATTCTCTGCTCCTTGAGATGTTTGTCAATTTATTAAGTTAATTGAAACATGATATTTGAATAAAATTTCCTATTTTGAATTTCAATTGAGATTGAATCTTATTTAAGGTAATCACAGCTTGTTATCTGACCACAAAGCAGCTTCTTGAGATGTTTTTGTCAATTTAATAAGTTAATTGAAACGACCTTTAGGGAATCTGAATCTTTTGAATCTCACTAAACCTGCAATTCAATGAGCCATTAAATGCTTTACACTTTCTATAACAACATTTTGAAGTGACAACCACAGACCAGGGACTGTAAATAATAGTTATGAGTTTAAGAAAATCGAGACACTAAAAAGCCTCCAAGAAGAGTGAGAAAAATAGACATATGTTATTTTTTTACGGCATATTCAAAAACAGGATAAACTTTTACCTACAATTTTTTATTTTAAAATTATTTTGAATTATTTAAATTAATTTATTTGATAAAAATAAAAAAATAATTAATTTTTATTATAAAAATTGAAAATAAAAGTTATGGTTCAATTTGTAAATAAAAATTTAAAAATAATAATTATTTTTTATTTTTATCATATAAATTAGTTTTAATAATTAAAAAATATTTTTTCAATAAAATAAAAAAATGATTTCGTATTTTTTAATTTTTTTAATAAAAATTATAATCGTTACGGTCCCTGCCACAGACTCATTAATTGATAATCTCAACTTGTCAGCATATTGTCACGCTTTTCATATTTTCTTTGGAGTGGCATAAAAGGTTTTTATTTTTATATGCACACTGGCTGAGTCATAAAGTCAGAGGATAAAGCTTTAAGTTAAATGAGTTGAATGCCACAAGTTCCCAACCTTCTCTACCTGGCAAATAAAAGCCTTGCCACACACATGAATACAATCTATGGTGATAACAATGAGATTCGCTTTCACTTTCCCTTCTACTTTTCTTTTGTTGTCCTTTTTTGGATAACAAAAAATAATGTATGAATGGCTTTATTTTGGGTTTAATCAATTTAAGCAAGAAGCCTAAACTGACCTTCTGACTATGTAGCTAATTTAAGAAGCTTCTGTGAAATCCTATTAAAGTGCTATACGAATATAGTATGAGTTTCAGGTATTACAACCAAATCTACTCAGCTGGTAAATGTTTTTTAAAATTATAATCGGACCCTTGACTTGCTACATACACGCGCATAAGTTGTCGAGTTGAGGGAAATTCATTTGATTTTTCATTAAAATGAATAAAAAGCTTTAGAGAGAAATACATGAGTGAAGTTTTGCAAAAGTACTTTTATTAATTTTAAAATAAATTCATTTTTAATTTTGGAGTGGGTAAAGTTAGCAAATATTTGATATAAACAAATTTGAAATAGAACTTTTGGAAATTATTGTGAAAATTAAATGCAAATAGAAAACAGTTTAAACATAGTTCGTAACTGTACAAGTATATTTTGAAAATATTATAAAAGTTACTCCAAATTATGCTCTGCAAAGAGTTAAATTAATTTCCATTAAAAAAATAATGTTTAAAATATAAATAGTAAAATATGAGCATACGAAATGTAAGCATATTTATTTATTTATATAATAATATAAATATAATATATAATATAAATATAAATATATAAAATATAAGCATATTTTATTATTAATATAAAAAAATATAAGCATTTTATTATTTATTTAATAAATTATAAGAATGTTTTATTATTTATTTTAATATTTTACCTAAAATATTTTCCTGGGAAAGTCATTTTCAATATAAAAATTTATTAAATTTGAATAATTAATTTTTATTTTTGGTGTTAGTATTTTATTAAATAAATACTTGAACTATGTTGCCGAAATTTATAATGTTATTGAATATTTTAAAATAATTGTGTAAGGATTTATTTTATTTTATTTTTTAAATAAAATTTTCTGGGGAAGTAATTTTGAGTCAACACAATTATTAAATTTCACTATTTTATCTGTGTTAAAAAGTGTTGTGTAAAGATTTATTTTATTTAATTTTTGAAAGAAGATTCTTTTTTGCATTATAGCAATTTTAAGCATTTTTTATGTACTGTATTTTTATATTAAAATTTGTAAGTATTTTATTATATAAATACTTGAATTATATTCCAAAAATTTCTAACGTTAAAATAATTATTAAATGATTTATATTATTTAATTTTTTAATTAAGATTCTTTTTTTCACACTTTTAAGCATTATTTATATACTGTATTATTATTATTACAATTTTTCCATGACTGTTTATGTTTAATTATTTTTTTTATTACATGGAATTTATATTTTATTTTAAGGAACAGTCTAAAACAATTTACCCGAAACATGCAATTTTTGCATGTCAATAAAAACATGAAAATATTTTGATACCCAATGAAAAGTTAAATTTGTGCACTAAACTTGTTTAAAATCAAACAATAACATGGCGACCGTCAATGTCAACTGACCTATGGCAACCAAAAGCAGTGCTAACCAAAATGTTGGCACCAAGTAAAATCACACTGAACCCCCTCGGCGCCCTTTTGTGACACGCCCCCTCGTTGTGACAGGCTGCACTTGACGCATAGTTGATGAAGAGAGTTTATGGGTTGAGAGGGCAACGCTTTCAATTATATAAAACAAACTTTAGCCATGAGAAACCTGACATCTGACCATAACTCATGCCAGCAAGTGTAAACTGGGCTAAAATGCATTTTTGGTCAGACAATTGCAAACTGCAAGTGACTTGATTTCCAGCAAGATAACGACATCAACTTGACTATCATTTTGAATGCTGTTATTCTTCTACCTGTTATCTAATGGGACTTTGATTCATTGGTTTTTGGATAGTGACAGCTTATAAATGATGGACCTCAAACTGATTAACCGCTACTCAAAACATGAGGGTTAAGGCCACAAAGACCAGCAAAAAGCAGGTTGCAAGTCGGTTAGATAAGCAGTTGGTTTTGGACAGAGATTGATGGACACTCCAGTTTAAAAGTAGCTAACCGAATTTGTAAACTGAGAAGCTGTCTTTTCTCTGGAAGCTAACTAGTCACTCTCATGTTTCTTCTCTGCCACTCACAATAATAATAATTTAACCTCGCCTGCAGTTTAAACATTTTTTCAGTCTCTGACATTCTAAACCAAAAATTTCATTTAAATTCCCTACCAGAATTTGTCGTGCAGAAATTTTAGGCTCATAATATAACAAATAAAATTTGCATTTGTTTTATTATTTATAATATTTTTTAATAAATATATATTTGTATTATATTATATTTAAAGTAAAGCAACTTTGCAATATTTTATTTTCTTTAATAAAAAAACTAAATTATCCACATAAAATTATTAAAAGATATATTTTACTTTGCAAGTTGAAAAAAAATGCTCAAATAATAACATATAAAATCAGTTCATTTTATTATTATTTATAATATTTTTAAAAAAGTTATTTTAAATATTATCTTTTTTTGCAATACTTAAAGTAAATCAACTTTGCAATATTTTATATACAATTGTTTTACAATCTTTATTAATAACAATAAAATATTGCCATCATATCTGTTGAAAGATTTATTTTAATTTTAAAGTAATAAATAAATTCTTTGCAACTAATATGCATTTATTAAATTTTTTTTCACTCCCAAAATTGTATTTAAATTCCCTGCATGTAAATAAAATATGCATTTATTTTATTATTATTTATAATATTTTTAAATAATAAAATAATTATATTTTTTATTATTTTACTTCCTTTAATAAAAATAAGGAAATTCCCAAAAATAATTGTTGAAAGATTTATCTTAATTTTAAAGTAATAAATGATTTCTTTTTTATTTATAATATTTTTATTAATAATATATTATTTATAATATTTTTAAAAAATTATCTGTTAAAAGGTTTATTTTAATTTCAAAGCAATATTTATTTTCATTGCAGCTAAAATGCATTTATTAAATAGAAATTATCCTACCAAAAAATGCAAATTAAATTCCCTACAATAATCTGCTTATTATAAATTTTAATCCCCTTCATATCTGTCTTGCAGGCAAAAGCTCTGGCATTAAAATGCATTGCTATCATAAATAAAAAACGCGTTTGAGCGAAACGAATTTTGGCTAAGCCAGAAATTCGCGCAGCTTTAACAAATAGACGGTACTTTGTCTTAAGGGAAAGTCGAAAGATATTTATATCAGTAACATCAACAACAACTTAAATAACAACAACATGGAAACGGATATTATATTTAACCAACACGAACATGACGAAATGTTGCCGGGCGCGGAGGAGGAAGCGGAATTTGGTAAGTTGCCAACTCATGGGTGTCTCTATTTCTCTCTACTCTCATTTCTCTACTCGATGAGAACTAATAGATACTTTTGATACTTTTCACATAAACTCAATAATTATGTTAGCATCCATCATCATCATTGTCAAGTTTGTTTGCTTGTTTTTTTTTTTTGTGATACTTTGATCTAAGCCGGTCACTTGGTAATTATATAAGTATTAATATCATTTTCGATTATGTGAAAAGCAATGAAAAAACATTAGCATTATTTTTTGGTTGCTTGTTTTGATAGTTTGATGATAACGATAACTAAATATATAGGGAAATAAAATCATTGTTACAAGTTTTCCATATTATCATCATTTAGTATTTTGTGTTACTATAACAATAAATTTTGTCAGCTGTCTATCAATCAGAAAACAGAATATATAAAAATGTCACTTTTTCATTGAATTCAATCAATACTTTTGCAGTTCTAAATTTTCTATATAGCAGAAAGTCAGAAGCAATTAATATTGTAAGGTTCCCATCAGGGATTAAAACCTTAACCGAAACCGTAACCTTTAACCGATGAAAGCCGATTAAAATTTGTAACCGTAACTGAAACCGTAACCGAAAAAAATTATTTTCGTTGTACCGAAACCCATAAGCCGAAACTCTTTAAACCGAAATAACAGTTGAGTAAAAGATTCATTTATAAGGGTTAATTTCGGTTCTGGCCATCGCGGCTACTGAGCAACTTCGAACTGCCATAACTTTATCGAAACTCAATCAATTTCCATGCGCAATGTAAATTTGTGCAAGATTTTAAATCTAAAATCGTTCTGCATTTAAATTTTGTTCATTTTAAAAATTCGAAATTTTCGAAATTTTTCGAAAAATGATAAGGGGTAACACTGTAAAATTTCTAAAAAATTCAAAATTTTCAAAACTTTTAAATCGAATAAAATTTAAATGCAGACCGAATTTAGGGGTAAAATCATGCTCAAATTTACATTGAGCATGGAAATTGATTGAATTTTAACAAAGTTATGACATTTCAAATTTATTAAAAATCAATACATTACACTGGATTATTCCAGTAACCAGATAATATTATTTTCCAGGCTAAAAAGAGCATTAAGTCTTTTTTCATGGAAAACAGAATTTTTATTTTTGAACATTTTATGTCACTGCTTTTAGTTGACATTAAATAAATGAATAAATAAGTATATAAATAAATAAATTAATAAATAAATAAGTATTTTATAAATATTAATTTATAGTTCTATATATAATAATTCAAAGTTAGTAGTTAGCTTAATACAGCGTAATTCCTGAATTATTATTAAATATTATTTCAAGACTCATTTAACAAATCTAAAATTCCATTGCTCTCAGCATTTTCATTATGTATTTAATTTTGGCTGACACTGACGTCAGTTTAAGCTGCCAACTGTCTGCTGCTGTTAACTAATCAGAGTCCTGTCATTTTGAGTGTCTTTGCCAAAAATGATTTCAATTTTAATGCCCTTTTTTGTCATTTTCAATAAATAATCGCTTGCCATTTTGCTTGTCTCTCTCTCTCGTCTTGATTTCAGAACGTCTTTACGCTGCGCCCGCGGAAATTGTGGCTTTGCTTTCCATCTTCTACGGCGGCATTAGTATTCTGGCTGTCATTGGCAACACGCTTGTGATTTGGGTGGTTGCAACCACGCGGCAAATGCGCACCGTTACCAACATGTACATTGCCAATTTGGCATTTGCAGATGTCATCATTGGACTGTTCAGCATACCGTTTCAGGTGAGTTTCAAGTGCACTACACTGATCAAAAATCACTTTACTAATGCCAAGAATATTCGCCTTAAATATTTTTTAAACATATATTTATGAGATAACAAATTATTTGTTGACTTTTGCCATAGAATAAGTATAATTTATTGATTAAAAAAAAATAATTTCAATTAAGAAAATTTATTAAAAATTTATATGAAATTCCAATAATACTAAAATATGTATATTAATATTTTTTTATATTTTGGAATGTGCATTGAATTTTTAGTTTTAATTTTTATAAGGGAAATACGATTTACTCAGTGATATTTCAATAAAAATTTAAATTTATTGATTAAGGTGAGATTTAAGTGCAGTACACTGACAAAAATGCATTTACTAATATCAAAAATATTCGCCTCAAACATTTTTTAAGCATATATATAAATACAAAATCTTGTTTTTGATTTTTATCAAAAAATAAATATTATTTTAATTTAATTTAATTTTAAAAAAAATTATTAGATTTAAATTGAATAAAAATGTATAAAAAATAAATAAATGTATAAGTTCCAATAATACCAAAAAATTTATTATAATATTTTTATATGTGCATTGAATTATTAGTTCAAATTTTTAAAATAAAAATACGATTTATTCTACAATTACAATGACTTAAATGCAAATATGATTAAATTGATTCGTCGCAAATATATTTGAATAATTATTAATTTATAATTTAAATAAAAAATTAGTGGATGAATAAAAAATAATTTAATTTAAAATAATTTAAATTCTAAAAATAAAAATAAAGTTCCATTAATAGCAAAATGTATTAAAATATTTTTTTATTTGATATTTTGGGCTGTGCATTGAATTTGTATTTTTAATTTTAATAACTTTATTTTCAATAATGATAATTATATTAAATGAAATTTATTCTACGACTTTTAAATAAGAATGTATATTTAGTTATTAATTATTTTTATAAAATTTAGCTTAAGACTAAGAGATTATTCGGTCAGAGAAAAAATGTTATTTAAAGATAATCCGTTTTGCAGGATTTCCACCACAAAAACAGTACCATTTTTATTTTCATTAGTGTATTTTCATGTTTTCTAGTTATGCAAATTTTGACCACAATTTTCCCTCCTCCCACTACAAAGAACTAATTAGGAAACGGCTGATAAAACATTTGTATTGAAGCAATTGCAGTTATGCATGTAAAATGTTGTATGTAAAGTTTTCAGGGTTTTGCATTAATTAAACATTGCGTATACGCAATGTATGACCAGAGAAAAGGGGGGCAAAACGAACGAACCTGTTAAATAAATGGAGTTTACCGATTTTTCGCCTGACTGTTAACACTTTGTGCACATAAATCAGTTGAATGGCATTAGCCCAGTTTCGATTTTTGGCATTGGTATTCCCTTTATGACACAACCGCAAAACAAACAAAGCGACAAACATCGTTTTCACTATAATCGAGCGTCAATTTAATTTCCGGCTCTTAAACACAACCCGGATTAGAACATTTGACAGTCCTCCAGTCTCCTCCATTAAATCCCAATCCCAGTAGCGCCGTCGTCAACTTGCAAAGGCTTCACAATAATGGGGCTTTATTTTTAAGTGCTAATGGGCTTAGTTGCTTCGTGCTGCCAGCACAGAATGTGCTAAAAGCCAATATGATAATACTTTCTGAATTTCAATATTTTCTGGTAACAATAATTGAAGTTTTTATAAGCTACTCATAGCAGACAAGCACCTTGCCTCTCATAATCTATACTTTTATCGATTGCTTTTGCATATTCAAGTGGAAAATTTTAAATGTTGCAAACTGAATTTGAAATTTTTTACCATTTAAAACTCGAGTGTCTGTGCATAATTGAGATAGATACAAAATATTCGATGCAGTCTAGCCTTGATTTTCCATTTGCAATTGAAATTCAATTATATAACATTCATTTAACGTACGAGAAAAATTTATATGGAAATCAAATTTAAATTAGAATATGTTTTATTACTATTTTTATATCTTTTTATTGAGTAATATTAGCTTATAATCGTTGTGAAAAAATTTATAAAGTACATAATAGCTGACATTTGTATTAAGTCGTTTTTTCATCAATTAAGTATTCGAACTTAGATAGAAAGTTGCATTGAAAGCACCTAAAAGCTCTAAAATCAATTAAAGCTTATTTAATCATTATATTATGGAAAAGGAAAATTTACCCTTTTGGAATATACATATACAAAAAAAGCCTAGACACTAAGGAGCTTTGAAAGCACCTGAAAGCTTAAATTCACTTAAAATTAATTTAGCATTTTCATCAAGCCGTTTTTATTCCTCGATTAAATATTCCTACTTAGACAGGAAGTTTATTTAAAAGCACGTAAAAGCTTTAAAGTCAATTAAAGCTTATTTAATGACTTAATTATTAAAAAAGTCAATTTTAAAATATTTATACAATTTTATAAATAAGTCTAGCTAAGAAATCGTAAAGGATTATATCGAAAGACAGTGAGGAGCTTTGAAAGCTTAAATTCTCTTAAATTTTTTTAAGCTATCAATTTTATTAAGTCGTTTATTTTTTTGAATTAAAAATTTCTACTTGGACAGAAAGTAGTTTTGAAAGCACCTAAAAGTTTAAAAGTCAATTAAAACTTATGTAAAGACTATTTTATTAAAAAAGACAATTTTCTCTTTTAGAATATTTATACAATTTTATAAACAAGTCTAGCTAAGAAATTGTATTATTATCGAATTATATATAAAGACAGGGAGCAGCTTTGAAAGCCCTTGAAAGCTTAAATTCACTTAAAATTTATCTGCTTTCATTTTGGCAGACACTTTAGAAAGCACATGCAATATTTAAACATACAATTGATATAAAATATGCATCAAGTTAAGTTCAAACTAATTTGGTGATTAATGATTAAGTAATGTGTCTAGAGTCTAGACAGAAAACTACTTTGACAGCACAAGAAACTTCAAAGTTCATATAAAATGCCTGCTATTTATCACCTCAGACTTTAAGCTACATCTGTTTGAAATTAATGATGTACTATACTATAAATAATCCCTTAATTTAGCAAAAGTTTGCTCTATATATTCCGTTAAGCTGCAGCTTCTAGAGGGCTACACATAATAAATATTCATTAAGTTGACAATTAAATAACATTCAGCTGTCACAGCAAATTGTCAGTGTTATCAATAGACATGTGAGTGTTCTGTAATTTGCACTAATTGTTTAGGTTTCCCGCCCCCCATGGAACGAACGCCTCTGGACAACATGCTGTATGATGAGGATGCCTCATGAACTCAACTCGATTCGACTCGACTCACTGAATATGAAACACAGCACATAATGCGTACTTTAACTCTATCTGCAAATGCAAAACACGCCCTCACATATCCACAATTCACAGATATTCACACTCACGCACATACACTGAAAGAAAAGAGCAACTACTAAAATCAACAAGATTCATCTTACATATTTTGTTATTAAAATAAGACTTAAAACTTATCTTAAAACCAAATTACTAATATCAAGAATATAAAGCTAAAAAAATTTAGGAAAACATAAATTTATATATATAAAACTATTTTTCCTGACTGACTGACATATCAAGACATTTAAGCTGAAATTCACAAAACATAGCTGAGAAAATTTCATCGTGCATTAAGACGGCGTTTTGCAAAATTCCACCTGTAAGTGCATCAAATTCAGGTCAAAGGTCAGGGAGTTTCGTTGTGTGAAAAACTTTTTTGTTTCTTAAGATATCTTAACCAAACTTACAGATTATATACTTGGGGCTGTCTCTTACATTCTGACTAAATTTGGTGAAAATTGGATTACTATATTATATATATATATAATAGAAAAAAAAATATTATAATTTTTAAAATCTGTCTTTTTTTTATGTGCTATCTTTGTTACTTAGAAACATTTATTAATTAGAACTTGGTTGCTCTAACTTTAAGAATTTTTGCTTCTCGAACAAATTCTTAGTTCTGAGACCAACATCTTGATTTTAGAATCATTTATTTTTATCAGTGTACCCACAAATCACGCCAGATGTTAGAACAGAGCCCACGCAGTCAGCTTTCGCATATATAGTAGAATAGTTTTGGCAATTTATGTTCGACAGACGCCTAAAGGGGGTGGAAAGAAGGAGGACAAATGTCCTGAAAGTCCTGCTCGCTTATTGTTCTCGCTGTTAATGATATTTGCTCTGCGGTTCTGTATTGTACGCGTTTTAATAGGGGATAAACGTGTACAGATTTTGATCAGTGTTGTCGAAGTGTTGTACAAAAGCTAAATAAATAGCTAAACAATTATTAGATCTGCTCAAAAAATATTCAATATTATTTAAATGGATTTATTTTCTGTACTTTTCAAAAGGAATTAATTTATAACTTTAAATTATAATAATAAATTCCGTTTATTTATTCAATGTCAATTTAAAACAGTCGAATTTATTAAGAATTTCAAGTAAAATTTGAAAATATGATTATAAAATTAGCAAAATATTTTCTTTAATTTAAAAATTTATTTGCTTAAAAATTAAAATATTATTTTTATTAATGCTTTATTACTTTTTTACTGTCGAATAAAATTAGTTGACAGAATGTAACTATTTAGAATTTCAAGAAGAATTTGAAAACAAGATTATAAAATTAACAACACATTTCACTACTTTTAAGTTCATTTCTGTTATTTTCACAAGAGTTCTGAAATTATAAATTTATTTAATTTCAAATAAAAGAAGTCAATAAAAAATGTTATTTTGAATTGATCATATAAAAAGTTAAATTTAAAAATTGAAAACAGCTACTGTCAGCTATTGTTTTTATAAAGAGAATATTTTTGATATATAATATTTTTATTTGCTCAAGTAATTAAAAGTGGTTTGGCTATCTGGAAAACTGTCAAATAATTTATTTTAATAAGCAGATTTCTAGTTAATGTATATGTTAAATATTTCTAATTTTTCTAATTTTTAAATTAGCCAGATTTCTTTTTAATGCATTTCTTCAATTTCTACAACTTTAGCAATCATCTATCTTTAAAATATCTAAAGTGCCAACACTGATTTGGATGAGAATTGTCTATTTATCTACATATTTATCTAATTTCGTTTTCTTTTTTTTTTCGATTTTCAGTTTCAGGCCGCATTGCTGCAAAGTTGGAATCTGCCGTTTTTCATGTGCGGCTTTTGTCCTTTTGTCCAGGCTTTGAGCGTAAATGTCTCTGTGTTTACGTTAACTGCAATTGCCATCGATAGACATCGGGCCATAATTAATCCATTGAGGTAAGCCACCTACCAACATAGCTGACGACTTAATAATGAGTTTGTCTCTCATTAAAATGGAATTATTCTTGTTACAGAGCACGTCCAACCAAGTTCATATCCAAGTTCATAATTGCTGGCATTTGGCTCTTGGCTCTCACTTTTGCCGCTCCCTTCCTGATTGCTTTTCGAGTGGAAGAAATCACTGACCGCATTCGAGGTAAGTCTACACTCAGCGAAAAGCCCTAACACAAAGCAGAGTAAAGGTACACTTATAAAAATCAGGGATTAAAACCGAAACGAATATCGGTTTCAGTTACGGTTAAGGTTATGCTCAAATTTAGGTTTTCGGTTATCGGTTATGCAAAATCTTGAAGTATTGGTTTCGTAACGGTTATCGGTTTTTTGTAAGCTTCGGTTTAAAAATAACGGTTCACAAAAAAAAAAAAATTAAGGTTTTCGGCTGACCAAAATAAGAATTTTTATTTATTGTTTTCCATGAAAAAAGACTTAATGCTCTTTTTAGCCTGGAAAATAATGTTATCTGGTTACTTAAATCGTCCAGTGTAATGTCGATTTTATTATAATTTGACCTCATAAAAATTGAGTTCAATTGGTTAGAAAATTTCGATTATTTTGATTTTACTGATTTTTAATAACTTTGAACTGCCATAACTTGATCAAAACTCGATCAATTGCCATGCGCAATGTAAACATTTTTCGAAAAATTTCGAAAATTTCGAATTTTTAAAACGAACAAAATTTAAATGCAGAACGATTTTAGATTTAAAATCTTGCACAAATTTACATTGCGCATGGAAATCGATTGAGTTTTGACAAAGTTATGGCAGTTCGAAATTATCAAAGTTGCTCAGAAGCTGCGACGGCCAGAACCGAAATTAACCCTTATCGGTTACCAAACGGTTATTTCGATTTCAAGAGTTTCGGTTTATGGGTTTCGGTACAGTGGAAAAAAATATTTTCGGTTACGGTTTCAGTTACGGTTATAAATTTCAATCGGTTAAAGGTTACGGTTTCGGTTAGGGTTTTAATCCCAGGTAAAAAGTCACCAATATTCTTTCTTTAAAAAAATGGCAAATTAAAAGTAAAGATACATAAATTAACAATCGAAGCGAAACTTTTACTTTTCGAAGATAGCAAACTTTTTTTCAAGTGTACACTTAGAAAGCTTACTCTTCCAGATAGCTTATTTTAAACCTCTTGGTCTCCTTGAAAATGTCTTTACAGAGAATGATGTGTACTTTAATTTGACTCGACCTTTTTGCATGAACAAAAACCTATCAGATGAGCAATTGAAGGCATATCGATATGCTTTGGTCTTTGTGCAGTATCTGGTGCCATTTTGTGTGATTAGCTTCGTCTACATCCAAATGGCCGTCAGATTGTGGGGGACTCGAGCACCAGGAAATGCCCAGGACTCGAGGGATATAACGCTACTCAAGAACAAGAAGAAGGTGAGCTGATAACCCTTATAATATTTTGTAGAGTTAAAAAATTGCAATCAATTCGCTTTTATAAAGATTTTATTTCTGATTGAAATAAAAAGCATTAAAATTGTTTTAAGATTATAGAAATTTAAATTAGCAATCTAATTAAGGAAAATGTTTCCAATCAATTTAAAATTAGGTTTTAATCAATTTTTGATATCCATTATTAATTAAATCAAAATTTCAATTGCATTTATATTCAATATTTTTTAAAGATTTCAAACTTTTCAGATTGAAATAAGTAATATTCACATTTTTTTATGACTGAATCAATTAAATTTAATCCTTTAATTTTTTTTAAAAACTTTCAAAAATTTTAATGGCAATAAATTCGATTTTATAAAAATTTTAAACTTTTCTGATTGAAATCAAAAGTATTACATTTTTTTGATGATGAAAATCCATTTATGGCAAATAATTGCAGTCAATTGTAATTTAACCTTTTTTGAATTTTTGATTTCAATAATTACTTAAGTCAACAAATTTAATTGCAATCAATTTGATGTTTATAAAGAATTTAATCTTTTTATTGATTGAAATTAAAAGTATTTAAATTGTTTTAAGATTGTAAGAAATTAATACAGCCATCTATTTAAGCCATCTATTTAATTGCAATCAATTTAAATTTAACCTTTTGATTTCAATCATTACTAAAATCAAAATATTTAATTGCAATCTAAAAACTAAAATTATGCTTTTAAATTATCAAAATTTGATATTTTTGTAATCATAAAGTAAAGTAATCATGTAAAGTTTTAATTGCAATCAATTCGATTTTTATAAATATTTCAAACTTTTCTGATTGAAATCAAAAGTATTAAAACTTTTTTTAGATTGTAAAAATTTAAATCGGCAATCTATTTAGAGCAAATGATTGCAATCAATTTAAATTTAACCTTTATTCACTTTTTAATTTTAATAATTACTTAAATTAAAAATTTTAATTGCAATCTCAAAATTAATGTTTTAAAATGAGCACAAATTGGAACTTTTGTGGAATCATAATGATTTGATCATAATTTTGTTGATTTCAATCATAACAAAAGTAAAATCAAAGACTTGTTACATCTCTAAACCTTTGATCTTTTATTTAAAAGTCTTTTCTAATTTGCAGGTCATCAAAATGTTGATTATTGTTGTGGTTATCTTTGGACTCTGCTGGTTGCCATTGCAGCTCTATAATATTCTGCACGTCACGATACCGGAAATCAATGACTATCGTTATATAAGCATCATTTGGTTCTGCTGCGATTGGTTGGCCATGAGCAACAGTTGCTATAATCCCTTCATTTATGGCATCTACAATGTGAGTACATTTCCTTTTCCATTTTGTTTATCTACTGCCTGCCATTGTTCACATTTAGTGAAGCGTTATGTGCTTATAGGAAAGTACAGTGAAGACTCGTAGCAGTTGAATCAATTGAAGAATATGTTAGTCAGCCTTAGAACATTTAATTTCACGATTGATTTCGATGAAAATATTAAATATTAAATTAAATAATTTAAACTCATTAGGTAACTCTTTTATCAATATTATTTTTTTTTAAATATCATCCCAAAAATATTTAATTTCAATTTTGTTCTTGATGCAAATAAAAACAAATTATTTAATAACAGTTGCAAGTCATTCTGTAACTCTTTTATCAATATTATTTTTATTTATTATATAAAATTATAAGTTGAAATCACATCCTAAAATTTTCAAAATAATTATTATTTTTTATGGCATTTTTGGTATTCGCATTTAATTTGTATTATACATTTATTTATTTTTCATTATAAATATGAAAAGTTTTCTTTGCATTCAGATTGATACTAATATTATAAATATAAATTTAAACTTACTATTTTTGTTATTTAGTTACAAAAAATTTGAGTTAAAATTTAATTATTTGATTTTAATAATCAATAATTTTTATTTAATAATATGTATATTTTAATTTACATTCAAAAAACATTAAATCTATATTTTACTAAAAAATGGAAAATTTTCTTTTGTTTTCGATAACAATTGAAATTAAATTACTCTTGTTATTTAGATAAAGAAAATTTCAGTTCAATTTAAATAAAATGATTAATTTTTATTTTACAATTTATATTTTTTATACTATAATCGTTATTGTGTCAGTCGACATTAATTTGATTAATTCTTAGAAGAAAATATATTGCCAATTATTTTCACATTATAGGATTTCATATTAGGATTTTTAAAAAGGATATATTAAAGATTTTAACGTGGAAGTGTGGGAATTGAACCCAGTTATTTATCAAACTTAAATTCAATTTATGTGACAGGTCATTCATTTGATTTAATTAATTTTTGAGAACAATGCATATTACCAAATATTTTCTCACACTTTTGCAAACTATTTCCGAGCATAATATTATAAATAGCTAAATATACATTTGGCATTCTTTGGGCCCACTCAAGTTAATTAAAAGCACGTGCCATTGTTGCCTATAATAAACACCTACAGCACAATCCTGTCAAACACATAAATCCTATCCTGACCGAAGACTCAAGCCACAGGATAAAGAAAAACAACAATCCGCAAATCGTAGGCATAAAATCGCAAATATTTTGGAAATCCCCACGTTGAAATCGATAAAAATCGACAGGCACAAACACAAACAAAAGATACAAGATACAAAAAGGCAAATAAAGTTTTTGTCGGTCTACCCACAGAATGCAGACAAAAGAATCTTGTATGTTTTTCTTCTCTCGTCTCTTCTATCTTTACACGTGTGGGCGATAAATGAAATATATATTTTGAGACTAAAAGTTTGTCGACAAATATTTTGGTTTACTGCCAACTGTCGAGGGGGAGGGAAGACATCAGAGGGGGGAGAGGGGAATATATAAGGGGGCCAAGTCGCAAAGTGCTGGCAATTAGGAAGTTTATCTAAGGGGAAACTAGGGAGTTCGAATTGATAGACCCAAGTGACAGATGGCACAATAAGTAGTAAAATCACTAGGCTCAACATTCATTAGCAACTTTCTTTCCCTGCCAAAGGAATTTTCTTTTTTCTTTTTCTTTTTCTTGTATTTTTATCTATTGAACTACATTCAATTCAGTAGAGTGTATTAACTTGGCCAGCAGTTTTGCAACGTGTTTGCATAACAACAGGACATTTGGCAGCCATTTCCTTTGGGAATACAAATTAGTGTTAAAATAGTTCGTAAATCTTTTCTATTGAAAGAGTTCAAAATTTTGTATTAATCTTTTATTTACCTTGAATATCTCAAAATGTCAAGTTGATGTAGGTTTTTTTACTTTAAGGGGGTCAAAGAGTTTGTAAAATGTAAGGACAGTAGTTTTAAATTTGTATTTATAAATTGCAGTAAAAATCATGAATGTCATTTATTGTGATTTCTCATTATAGAAATGAATTAATTTCTTTTTAAAATATTTTGTTAATTAAATATCTTTATTCTCAATTTTAAAACTAAAAATACCACTTAAAAGAGTAAAAGAAATTGCAAATAATTCTGAATAATAATCGGAAACTTTTGCACTATTTTCTTAGGTACAGCTTAGAGATTGAAAATTAAATATATTATAATTAAATATAAAATCAAGAATATTTAATTTTAATTATTTTTTTAAGTAAGTAAGAACACTGCTTTTATTTTTTTTAATAAGAATTGACAAGAACTTTTGGTTCGCCCCACAATATGTCTACAAATTAAGTTGTTTAAAAGAGAAATTAAAAAAAATATAAAAATTTAAAGTGTAAGTACGGTATTTAATAGAATATATTTACTAGAGAATGAGTCTAAATTTTAGTAGTGTCCAAAATGTGTACTTCACATTTAATAGGAAAAAATATTTTATAGTGGGCTTTTGGACACCACAGGTATAAAAATTAAATTACTTGTCTTAAAACTAAGAATTTCTATCAGTTATCTATATAACATTCAGTCAAAGTCGAATGCTATTGAGATATTTTTAAAAAGTAAAGGAAATTCAAAAAAAATTAAAAATAATTATTTTTATTGATTTTTATTTTTTCAGTCTTTTATAAGAGTTGTTTTTTATGCTTTTAAAGACTTTTATTTCTGGTTAATAAATTAGTTAGTAGGGGATTATTGCTCATAATTGTGTTACTGGGTCGTAATTTTGAAATGTCTTTCTAAAATATTAGCGGAGATATTTACAAAGTCTTGTAACCAAAAGTTTTCAAATAATAAAAATCTTTAAAGGCTTTTAAGTATATTAATCAGAAATTCAAGCTTTTAAAGACATTTACTCAAAAAAATGATCAATAACACTTAAAAAATAAAAATCAGTTATAATAATTATTTTTAATATTCTTTTGGAATCACATATAATAATTAAATTTGATATATAAAATAAAAGTCATTAAAATTGATTTTCTTGCTTATTTCTCACAACAGTTCTGGTTCCTGAATATTCTAAAGAACATTCAGTAGTTGTCAGAGTCGAATAATATGGAGATATTTTCATTAGACAGCTGAATTCAAGTTGAATTTGATTGACATTTTGGTTATTTGCTTACTTTACTTTATTTTCGGTGTTTGTTTTGTTTGTTTTGCATTTGCAGGAGAAGTTCAAGCGTGAGTTCAACAAACGATTTGCCGCCTGTTTCTGCAAGTTCCACACGACTCTGGAGCAGCATGAGAGGACGCTATCGATGCACACACGGGCGAGTTCCATCCGCTCCACATATGCGAATTCATCGATGCGCATTCGCAGCAATTTCTTTGGAAATAATGGTGGAAATGGCCACAAAGCAGGCGGATTGCATATCAATCGAAATGGAAATGGAAATGGAAATGGAAATAGTCTTGGCAGCTATAATAATAATGGACATCAAAGTGTGGTGACATTTGCCAGCGGTGGCAACAATACAATGCCACCATGGAGACGCAATAATTTTAAGCCTCTGCATCCGGATGTTGTTGAATGTGAGGATGATTTGGCATTAATGGAACTTCCCTCCACAAGTGAGGAGCATCCATCGAGCTTAGGGGGAGCGGGGGTACAGTTATCATTGCTCAAAGCGGAATCGCGAGAAAGTTCCAGCTGCATTTGTGAACAGGAATTTGGCAGTCGCATGGAATGCGATGGAACTTGTATTCTCAGTGAAGTATCTCGTGTGCAACAACCAACAACAACAACAGCAACAACAACAACAACAACAACACTAATCAAAGAAGGAGTCGGTGGCAAGCCGGAGGGCGAAGCATTATGGCAACCACTGTAAAGTTGCCCCAATTACACTGATAAAAACAAACAGGTTTCTTAAATGTAGAATAATGTCTACAAAAAAAATTATTTGAAATAAGATAACTTTCTGAGACAATTAAATAGAAAAACAATCTTATAATCAGGATGATTTCTCTTATTTTAAGAATATAGCTGATCGGTGTATATATTTAGAAAATTGATATTTATTTATTCTTGTCTTCAAAAATATATTTTAAATAAGACAACTTTTTGAGAAGATACAAAAACACAATCTTACACTCAAGATGATTTCTCTAATTTTAAGCGTCTAGCTACTTGATGCATTTTTTGGAAAATTTATATATTATTATTATTTTCTTAAAAAAATTATTTTAAATAAAACAGCTATCTGAGAAAATTAATAAGAAAAACAATCTTAATACATCTAGTACCTAGATTCTTAAAATAAGAGAAATCATCTTGGTTGATTTTCCAAATTTTAAGGAACTAAATTATTTTAAATAAGACAACTTTCTGAGCAAATTGAAAAAAAAAACAATCTTAAAAACAGAATGATTTCTCTTATTTTAAGAATTTAGCTACTCAATGCATTTGTTAGAAAATTTATATATTTTTATTATTTTCTTAAGAAAAATATTTTAAATAACACAGCTATCTGAGAAAATTTCTAGGCTTATTATAAGTTACTATTTTTCTTATTTAGAAGAAAAAGAATTATTATTTATGCTCCTGCAATCTTATAATCAACATGATTTTTCTTATTTAAATAGAAAATTTATGTTTATCTCAGAAAACAATAAGAATTTTCATCTAAAAAATGCATTAAGAAGCACACACCTATTTTTTATCAGTGTAGAAAATTGGGCTTACAGTCTGTGATTTCGTAATAATGAATTGTGATTACAAATACAATGAGCAAAGTGAATGATGCAAATGCGAATGCCAATGCAAATGCTAATGCTAATGCGAATGCTAATGCGAATGCTAATGATTGATATATAGTAAGCTGGAATCATGCGAATCCCTGTACAGTATTATAAATGTATTCAAAAGTGTAGCCAACTTTTTGCTTGTCGAATTAAATTCTAGCTTTAAAACAATTTTCCGACAATGAATTGCAAAAAAAACAATAATTATAATTGTATAAATGTATAAGCATAAATGGTATCAAAAAAAATTTCCACAGCAATTGCTAAATAAATAAACATAATTAGTTGTATTTTGATTTCCTCGCGGCTAATTTCTCACTTCTCGTATTTGGCTTTAATTAAAAAGCACATGAAATCAATTAACTAGCATTAAACGTAATTTATGGAATTAGTATTTAAAGAACAATAAAGAACAACAAAAAAATCATCTATTTATATATGTAAATTGTGTGTAAAAAGGCTAATTAATGTAATGTAATAAACATTTCTATTCATTAAACAAATCGAACAATAAAAAACTGCAATAAATGTGTGTATTTTGTGTGTTATGAACTGTTAATTATAGCAACCATAAATATGTATTATTTACTCTAATAAATAATACATTTAAAGAATACATAATTTTTATTTGAATTCTTTTTTTTGAGTTTAGTTTAGTTTCAATTCCCAAAATAATACATTAAAGTAATACTTAATTTTTATTTGAATTCTTTTTTAGTTTACTTCAGTTTTAATTGCCAAAATAATACATTAAAATAATACATTATTTATATTCAATTTCTTATTTTAGATTTACTCAAATTTCAACTGCCAAATTTAAGCTTTTTTAGTATCGTCAGCTTTTTTATAGCAAGTCATTAAACTTGACATTGAAATGAAAAGCTTTGCATCGAGTTACCATAAGAAACTGTAATTTCTCAAGCTGTTGGAGCTTTTATCTCAGACGCAAACCGGAAGTTAAGCGAAGCTTAAGACGAAGTTTTCAAAAGCTTTGAGTTTGCTTAAAACGAATAAAAGAAAACGATAAAAGCTTTGATGCCTACAGGGTGTTCGATAGACTTGTGGAAATTCTGCTGAGAACAAGTTTTATTTAAAGTATTTTAATTAAACTACTTTGAAAAATAAGAGAACAAGAATTTGTTTAGAAATAGCTATAATGTTTAATTAAGCTTGCTTGGATAATACTAAGATTTTCTACTTAATTTTCAATTTGGGTCTTAATTTAAATTTGATACACAGTGTTGCCAATAACAATTTTAATTATAAATTCAACCCCAAATGGACAATGAAGTAAAGAATTTATTTATTTAAAGTCAAATAACTATATTTAATTATAATAATTAAAATTTGAAATTTAAAAAGTTATCAAATTTATACTTAAAATGATTCAAATGGTTAAATAAATAACACACGATTTAGTAAAACGAACAAATGTCAGGGACCGAAATAAGAGAGTTATACTGAAAGTTTTATTTTTAAAAATCATTCTCATAGCTCTTATTTAAAGTTAGTCTAATGTGATTAAACTGAGTAGTAATATAATGAATTATCAATTAAAATTAGCAATAATATTGTTAATAATTTCAAGTTAAGATTTTGGCGTGTAATATGATTAAACTGATCTAATAATATAATGAATTATAAACTAATTAAATTACGTTGGCCACAAATTAGCTATAATTTTGTTTATAATTTCAAGTAAAAATTTCATCGTTCTTTATTTTTATTTAAAGTTCGCGTGTGATATGATTAAACTAAGCTAATAGCAGGACAAACAAAGCGGAACATCCTGGTTGACAAACACTAACAAAATATGACAACAACAACAACAACGACAACGACAACGACAACAACAACAATGATGGGAACAACAACAACAACAACAACAACAACAACAACAACGTAAAGAGTGTCACGCTATATGTCGGCCATATGTGCCGCGGCTTCTAGTTGCTTTCTTTTTATGCCACTTGCAATCAAACAACATATGCTGCACTCTGGCTAACACACACTAACATACACACACACACACACACTCACACACACGCCACTCACTGTTAGATACACAGTGCAAAACACGCAATGAACTGACTGACTGGACATGCACATGAACAAGGGACATGTTGCGCATAACCCTCTAGTACACATAGTAGCAGTCCAGAAATTTCCTGGGTGATTTCACCTAAAGTGAATTCAACAACGATAGGAAATGCAATTTTGTAACGAAAGTAATGCAGCATCGTAAGCACGGAATTCAGAAGTGAATTCACCAGTGAACTCACCCGTGAATTCACCAGTTAACTTAACAGTAAACTCACCAGTGAATTCACCAACGATAGGAAATGCAATCTTGTAACTATGAATATGAAATCACCAGTGAACTCACCAGTGAATTCACCAGTGAACTCACCAGTGAATTCTCCAGTGAATTCACCAATGATAGGAAACACAATTTTCTAACTATTAATATGAATTCACTGGTGAATTGGTAATGCAGAAAGTTTCGAGTTCCCATGTTAAATTCAGCAATGAGGTAATTTGACGGGTAAGCTATGGTGCTGAGTGGTAACCAGTGAGTTTACCAATGTCTCACCAGAAAGACGTACTAAAGGGATGTTGGCCATATGGCAGATACAAACACGCACACGCATATAGACTAATACAGTGTCGGAAATATTTTCACATAGATGGACACTTGGTTGCATGAACAGATAAGTGCGAACGATACAGTTGAGATGCTCGACTGTCAGAAACCCAGTACTCAATTCGATAACTAATAATAAAATAACAAAACTAAGTACAAGAAAAATAAATAAATGCTTCATCGCCGTCAATTGTATATGCAAAATAAGTTTTAAAGTTCCTTGGAATGAAATGCAAATTCTCTATCAAGTCAAAAAAAATAAAAAATAAAAGACAATTCAAATATTTAAAGAAATACAAAAAAGGAAGAATCTTTCCTAGATTAGAACTAAGATAGATTCCTTTAAATACTTATTATTAATTCTATTTATTAATTTTGTATCTATTTATTTTATAAATATTTCAAATAAAGATACAAAATAATAATGTAATAAAAAAAAATACAAAACATAATAGAGAAATAAAAAAAAGAAATTAGAAATAATTATTCAGGGATTCTCTAGAAATAAAAAAATCAAACAAAAATCCATACATTTTTTGATGGTTTTCGGTTGATTTACATTTCTGGAACACCCCTGAATACTTAAAATGATTTCAAATTTATTTTTGCTTTTTCTATTATATCATATTATTAAACTTGCGTCGGCAGCCAAGGAAACAGACATTAGATCTTCATTTTACTATAAATAAACTATTTTCTATGTTTTTCAACCGTTCAATATGAAATTTTCAACTAATGTTTACCAAAAAAAAATATATGTATTCCATGTGCCACATCTCTTAAATTTAGCTTCAAAATAGCTCTTGTAATTATATTTTATTGCATTTTCGGGTAGAATTAACCAATTTATAAAATAAATTTGATCAGCAGAGGAAAAATTAAACATAAATTTGTTACTTTACCTCTCTAATTTTCATAGAGTCTGAGTTTTAAAATTGTTTACTGCACTGTCATAAACTTATACGCCTGCTATAATTTTTGGGGTACTGGGCTACACAGTGTTGTGTTCACTGACAGCAGGGAGAAATGGCACAAGGCACAAGGCGCATTGGCTGTTGATAATTGAATAATTAACAATGTTTAAAATGGCTGGCGAGAGGCGTCTAACGACAGGGGAGAAAGAGATACAAAGAGAGAGAGAGATTGAAGGAGACAGAAGATAGGTAACTAGACACCAACAAGGGTGGACACTGTGCGTGTGTGTGTGTGTGTGTCTGCAGTGCAGGTCATCAGGTCAAATGCAACCGCAATGTCAGCGCAAGACCTCAACAGGCGCACAAACCATTTAGTTGAATAACTCATCAAGTACACCACTTATACACTGATAAAAATATGATCTAAAATTAAGATTTTGGTCTTAGAACTAAGAATTTTGGCCTAAAAAATGCGACGAGAACATAAAATTCTTAAATTTAGAAAACACTTCTTGATATTAAGAACATTTCAAATAAGAATAAGCTCTTAATTTAAGACCAAACAGTCTTAAATTCTCAAATCAAAAATAAAAAAATAAGGCAGGTGTTTTAAACTTTAAACTTTTTTTTTTTGATATTTATACTTTGGACTTAATTTATTTTTATAAATATTTCGATTATATATTTTTTCCTTGGCTAGAGCGGATTTCTATCCCTCGACTTTTTAACCAAACTGAAGCGGCGACTCTAACCAGATCACCACGGTGTCATTATCATCTTCATATTAAATATGACATATTTATATTTTCTTAACAATTTAAGATTTTTAATTCTTGTATTAAGAACTGCGAATTTTTTAGATTAATATTTTTAGTTTTATTAATTTGGTCTTAAAATGGTCTTATTTTAAGAACAAAATATTTAAGTTGAATGTTCTTGATTTAAGAAGTTGTTCTTTTTTTTTAGTGTACACACACACACACACACACACACTCAGTTATACACACTCATGTGTATATGATATAATTGGGTTAGCATTTCCTTTAAATAATTGACATTTCGGTGGGAAAATCTTTATGGCATGTGGACTGTCATTTATTGATTGACTTTGCTCTACTTATACGTATATATCGCCCCCTATATTATTTTTAACAATTAGAAATAAAATGGAACTTAAAAGAACTTTCAATGTGTGTCCTGCTTTACTATCGAACGGTTCGTTTCTATTTATTCAGTGCAAAATGCAGGAAATAAGCGATAATAAAGGTGAGTTTATAAAACGATTATAGATATGGATTAAAGATACTATATAAATGGATACTCGTTAAACAATGGAAAAGTAAAAGACTACAGATACTATATAAATGGGTACACTCAAAACGACGGAAAAGTAGATAGTTAAATAAGAAAAGAGTAAGAGTTTGTGTCCTAGTTGTAGTTTGAATTTTGTAGCTTATGTAAATGGAAATTTATAATTAACTAATTAAATGAGATTTTTTTATGTATTAACATATTTTTATTTAAGTTTTAGATATTTTTAATAAATATTTAATGTACCTTTGGATATTATAAAACGTGATTGGAGACTGTCCCTTGGTTTTTCCGACCATCAAAAATAGATTAAATCATTCTTTAAACAACGAGCGTGAACAATAATTTGTTTTATCACTGCACATATTTAAAAAAGAAAGAATGATAATCTTAATCAAAGAGAATTTTATGTTATTTTCCAGAAGGAATAAGAAGTATTTTTGAATAGATATTTGCGGGATTATTTTTTATAACTATTTCGCACATGACGCATCAATAACACTAAAACTTTAAGACATAGAGAAAATCTTTCTAGCTCTAAATTTATTTATTTATTTGGTTATTTGGTTATTTGATTATTTATTGATTTATATTTTTATTTATATATTAATTTTTTTATTTATTTATTAATAAAAAAATTATTCAATTTTAAATACAATTATAAAATTAAAATGAAACTTTAAAAATTAAATTAAATTATAATAAAGTTTAATTCATAACTGAATTAATAAAGAAATTTTGTTTAAGCTGGGATTATTTATAAATGTAATTAAAAAATTAAAAGTTAAATATAATTATAAAAAAAATTACAAAATAAAGCTAAATGATAATAAATCTTAATTCATATCTAAAAAAGATTCTTAATAGTAAAGTTTTTATTGCGATAGTTCCTAGATATTATAAGCCTGAAAACTTCCTTCCTTCCAATCATATTCTTTTTTTTGTTTAAAGCGTGTTTAACATATTGAAAACTCTTTGCCCTTTTCCTTGACAGCATCTCGCAAGGCATTTTCATCGACAAGTTCCTCGCGTTGCAGCAGCGGCAACAGCAACAACAGCAACAGCAACAACAGCAATGGGAACAACAGCAACAGCAACAACAGCAATGGGAACAACAGCAACATGGAGAACCTCGAGGCAACCACAATGAGCAATGACAATGGAAATGTTGAAGTCGATGCAGTTGGAGTTGAAGATGGAGTCAAAATTGGAGTTGGAGTTGGTGCAACACCAAGTTGCATGCCCGTTACGGATTTCTATAGTAATGCCACGGTTCTCATTACCGGCGGCACGGGTTTTGTGGGCAAAGTGCTAACCGAGAAATTGTTGCGGGCCTTTGGTTTGCGTAAAATTTACATGCTGATACGCAGCAAGGACAACATGAGTGTGCAGGAGCGATTGCAAGGATTCTTCAATGAGTCGGTAAGTCAATAGTCAATAGCGAACTGGGGAAATGAGTTCCTGCCGCTTCTGTATAGTATGTGAAGGAGGAAAATGTGAGGAAATGTACTCTCCGTTTCCCTGCCAATCGGCACTGCACAATGCAAACTCAATGCTAGCTGTTGGCATTGTTATCAAATACCCTGTAACATTTAATTGTCTATAGAAAGTATGCAGGATTACATATTTAAGTTGAAATAAATATTATTTATTTTTTATATTAAATTTTCCCCTCAATCTTTCATTAGTATTTTTTATTCATTCAAAAAAAGTACTGAGTATAATATTCAAATTTACTATATTTACTAAAAAAAACTTGGGTTCGATTTCCACACTGCCTCGTTAAAATCCATAATATAAATCCTCATAATAATAAAAAAATGTATCTACAAAAAAAAATTAAAAAATCATTAAAAAACTAATTGCTTGTATAAATAAATGACATAAAATTACAGTTAGGAAGGGAAATTTTGTTTAGCCTAGAAAATTATATTGTAAGCTGAACTTTATTTTTAACATATAAAATTATATTATTTTTGTGTTTTTTAATAACAAATCTATCCAAAAATATTAAAATAAGTAAAAATTATGAAATGTGTTATAATAAGTAAAAAGTAATTAACAAATTTTTAATAAAAATTTTATAAGTACCAAAAAATATTCAATGAAATACTAATACTTTAGATTTTTTATACTACATATAATATTGAGTATTTTAGAAAAACTGCATAAAATGGGTGAAGTTTTGTTTTACAGACAAATATACATTTTAGTATTTTCAAAATACTAAATATAATTACTCAAGATTTTAGTAAGCCTAGAAAGAAACGACTTGAATTTTAAAAGTAGAATAAAGTTTACACTTTTTACAGGGTATCTCTCAGAGTGTTTTCCCGTTTTTCAGATATTTAATGCAAATGCCAAATGTAGCATATATAGCTTTCGAAAATTTAGTAATTTTTCAATACCAAATATAGTTTTGAAAATTAATTAGTTATTATAAAAATTTAAATTTAAAAAAAAACTAATTCAATTTCAAAAGGATGAAGTTTATTGTGGAATTGTAGTAATTTTTAAAAACCTATTAAAACGCCATAAAAACAATATATTCTCAATATTTTAGTAAATCTAAAAAAAATCTACTTGAATTTCCGAAAGATTAAGTTTTTTGTGGAATTGTAATAATTTTTAAATATCCAATATAATTTTCAATATTTTCAGAATTTTATAAAAACATGTTTTAGTAAATTTAAAAATAAACTGCTTGAATTTCAGATGAATGTTAACATGAAGTTTATTGTGGAATTGTAGTAATTTTTAAATACCAAATATAATTTGTATTGTTTTAGTAAGCTACTTGAATTTCACAAGAATGTTTGGATGAAGTTTATTGTATTTACAGGGTATCTCTCAGTCTATTTCTATTCTGTTTTCCAGATATTCAATACAATGCGCGTGGAGAACCCAGAGCTGTTGGAGAAGGTGCATCCGATACGCGCTGATTACAGTGCCATCGACCTGGACATCGATGCCGGCGACCGTGCAATGCTCTTGTCTGAGGTCCAAGTGAGTAACTCCCTCTCTCTCTCTCTCTCTGTCTCTCTGTCTCTCCTCTCTCTGTCTGTTGAGAACAGCTGGAGAGGATCTCGTGTATTGCATTTTGTTGTCTGCTTGTTGGCAATTCAATCAATGGACTTTTGTGGGAAACTTCACTTCTCGCTCACTGTATGTGTTTCCCTATCTGTTTGACTGTCTCTCTATCTGACTGTCTGTCTGTCTGTCTGTCTGTCTGTCTGTTTGCCTGGCAAAGGCAGCCGCCATGTTTACGACAACAGCATGCAGTCGTCACTTTATTTCCCTTTTATGATTTTTTCTCCGCACATCCCAAATAAAATAAAATAAAATAAAATAGAATAAAGCAAAGGCACAAAAATCTACATACATATATTTTCTACTTTTCAACAAAAATTGAAACCCAGCACGTAGAACTGTGCTGTGAAAATGTATTCCTTCTTTTAGCTACACTGGATTCTCCTGAAGCGTCGGCTTCTCTTTCTCCTGGTTATAAAAAAAAACAATATATAAATAAATGAAAATTCCTGTGCATGCTTCAAGTGTTTGGCGTGCGCGAGCCATTGTCCTGCCAGGCGCATCCGTTTGCTGTTTTAGCTCCTTTTTTGTACCCTGCACCCATTGAAAATGTCCAAGAAGGGGTGTGATCAGTGTTTGGTATGGTATGTGACAGGCAGAAAAGGACATTTTAATTCCATAAACTAAATATAATTCTGCATTTGACTATTCAAATTGTAGAATTATGAAACGAAAAAAATATCCTGTCGGAATAAATTTGATCCGGAAAAAATCAGTTACGATTTGAGAGCACTAGAAAGTCCGCTTATAGCACTGTGCAAAAAATACCAGTTGAAAATTATGATTTTTGTATCAAAACTAAGAAGAAAGCAGGGATCGCAAATAAGAGTTATGAGTTAAAAAAATTATCTAGATGAATGGGAAAATGTTAGGTATATAATTTTTCGGGATGCAGTTTCCTAGAACCAGCATAAACTTTTATTTTTAGTTTTAATTATAAAAACTTATTTTAACTCTTTTTTTATCAAAAAATAAAAATATTGAAATAGTTTATAAGCTTTCATTTTTATTACAAAAATCATAAAAGAAGTTTTAATTTGTATTTTTATTTTATTTTTAAATTTTTGAAATAAAAATTATTTTTAACTTTTTTTTTATGATCATATAATTTTGAATTTATATTTTCAAAAGTAAACATTTATGGTACCTGCTCGAGAACCAAGAATTCTTTATATTAAAAAATCACTTACGAGAATCTGTGCATATACATTTTTTTAATTTCTCCTAAAGTTGTCTAATTATTAGATTTTTTCACGGACCGTAACTCTTTTAAGTTTTAAAATAAAAATTACAATCAAAAAATTAATTCCAAGTTTTTGTTTAAAACTTACGAAATGACACACATTTTTAATTTTTATTTAAAAAATGCAAAATAATAATTGAATTTCAATTTGTATTTATAAGTTTTGAAAAAAACACTTATTTTTGATTTTAAAAATAAAAATTACGGATACATTTTTAATAATAACTCTTATTTGCAACTTTTAAATTAAAAATCTAAAATAAGACTTATTTATTTTTAAAATCAGAAATTAGTGTTTTTTCGTAACTTTAAAATGAAAATTGATCTTTAATAATTGCATTGAACTTTTTAAATAAAATTTTAAAATGATTTATATAATATAAATTGTAAATAATTATGACTAAAATCGGAATTTTAGTGTATTCCATGTTGTGGCATGAAATTTTCTACACATTGATTTATTTAGTTAAAATTTGCATTCATAACTCTTATTTGCGGTCCTTTGTTTTTTTTTTTATTTATCATTGTAAATATGATGAATTTCGTGTTATTTTCGAGCTGTTTGTAAGGTTATCTGTCAGTCGAGCACACTCGTTTTCTTTTGTATTTGCTTTGGATTTTTTTGTTAGTTTGCGCAAAACATTTTGCATACAAGTCACTCAGTTGCATGTGGTGCAGTCGGCAGGATTCACTGCGCTTAGTCCTTGTACAGTTTTAAAACTAAAATTGCTTTGTTGTCGATGTTCAATGCAGCAGCAGCAGCAGCAGTTGCATGTGTAGCCGTGTCCTGCATCCTGTTTTCCCTCATTCCTCCATCCTCCTTCCTCGGTCTCCTTCAACCGCATGTCCTGCTCATCCTACTGACTTTGAGGTTATCAGCGAACGCAGCCAGGACGAGGCGACACCAAATGCATCCTGGAATCGCTTCTGTTTTGCATGCACTTCTCGTGCATTTTTCATGTGCTTTTGTTGTTAAGCTGCCAGTTGTTGTTGTTGTTGCTGTTGTTATTGTTGCTTTTGTTCGTGCTCTTTTTTAAATTTTAATATGCATTACATATTCGAGTATTTTGTTTTCTTTATTTTTTTCCGGCTTAGATCGTCTTCAACGTTGTCGCTTCGGTTAAATTCAATGAGAAACTGAGCGATGCTATCGACATTAATGTCCTCGGCACCAAGAAGATACTTGACTTGGCCATGCAAATGAAGCAGTTAAAGGTAAGAAATATCTTAATAATATAGTTTTACTGAAGATTTTCAAAAGTGAAACCAATCTTATCTCTTTTTGCCAAATAATCTAATTATCAAACTCTTTTAAAAACCCATTTGGTCCATCTTAAAACTGTTATAATTAATATTGACTCGGAAACTTCTTAAGCTTCATTTTACGAGTTCCCATACCAAATTTCAGCTAAATAGCTCAAAAAGATCCTGAGATCTGACTCTGAATCACTCTGGGAACACTTTCTCACAGGGTTTTATAACTTTATTTAAAATATTTGTATATATACCAATAAATTTAAAATAGGATTAAAGATTTAGCCCTACTATAAAAATTCAACAATTTGGACAGTTTTTCAAATATTCACACTATCATAACTTTTGTCAAAACCTAACCGATTTTAATGCGGAATGTCAATTTCTTAATTTTTCGACTTCTTATTTAATTTTGCATCAAAATATAATTTTTTTTCCATCACAGTTAACTTTTTTCATACCACTACACTCTGGCACTTTTCAAAAAATTTAAACTCTCAAAAATTTGTCAAATCTTAACCGATTTCCTTTCAAAATGTCAACTTTTTTTTAATATTTGGCCTCTAATTTGATTATGCATCAATTTTGAAAAACTTTTTTCCATCAACATTCATTTTTTTTTAAGTTATCCTCTTACATTTTTTTTCAAAAACTTCAAACATTCATAACTTTGTTAAATCTTAACCGATATATTCCGATTGATTGACAACTCGATTCTTTTTTGGTTGTAGATTTTTACATTTCACAGCATGGATTTACATCACAAATTTATAACACAACTGTACGGAATCTCTAACGTTCTTAACGGTTTTCAATGGTAACATTAACAGATTGTGGTTAAGCTTCGTTTAAAATGTGCTTTTTGTTATGACATTGAGTTAAATATTCGCATATCGTTTTTAAGAAACCAAAATACATAATTCCCATGTCTGCATATTAAATATTTGTATATGAATTTTAATATTTACAGCATTCAGTTGCAGTTTTTAACGTAATGTTTTTTTCTGTTTCTGTTGTTGCATATTTTTACGGCCGCGTCGTGCAAACAATTTCAACACAATTCAATCAACATTCGACATGATGCCACGCCCACCATCGTCGCCATGCCGCCCACTTGGATGGTCCCATAGTCATTTGTGCACATTTCGACCCTGTACTGCAACTGCAATCGCAAATTCATCAAGGAACAAGTGTACGAAAATGAAATTGGCTACGAAAAAATCATGCAGGTTGGTTGAACAACCAAATTCAATGCGTGGCCATTTAAAGGGGGCGAATAAAGGGAGAAAATGGGGGGAGAAAAGGGAGAAAAGGGAGGGTGGTAAACAAACAGTACTCATGAATATTGTTATTATTTTATGTGCATACGCAATGAGTGCCGCCTGATCTGATTGGCTTAACAATTTATTTAAATTAAAAAAAACTGCAATTGCAACATTGAGAAAATTGAGAAAATGAGAATGTTCTCTTCAGGGACTGAAAATAATCTTTATTGATCTAAAAAAAACAACTAAAGGATCAATTATTATATCACAAATAATAATTTGTGAATAAAAAAAATTTTAAAAATAAGTATTATTATTGATTTTTATTTGTCCAAAAGTTTTCAAATAACAGAAATCTTTAAATAATCATTATTTTTAATTTTTTTTAAATCATAATCAATTATTAAATTTGATTTATAAAGTAAAAGTTTTTAAATAGCTGAAAAAACAAAATGACCAAAAATTATTATTATTGATCTGTATTTTTCCAAAAGTTTTCTGATAATAAAAGTCTTAAAAATTATTCAAAATGTTATAAGATACTGAAAAAATAAAATCAATAATAATAATTATATTTCAATATTTTTCCAAGTATAGGATTTCATTTATAAAATAATAGTATTAAATAGCCAAAACAATTAAAAATATTTATTATTATAGATTTTAAAGTTTTCAAATAATTTACATTACATAAAAATAAAAGTCTTAAAAGTCATGTAATCTTTAAATCTTTAAAGACTTTCCTTAAGTCCTAAAAAATAATAGCCGTAAAAATCATCAACAATAAAATCAATAATAATAATTTTATTATTTTATTTTATTTTTTATCCTATAACTAATTATAAGATTTTATTTATAAAATAATAGTCTTTAAATAGCTAAAAAAATTTAAAATAATTATTATTATTGATTTTTTATTTTTACAACTAAATAAAAGTCTTTGAAGACTTTAATTTTATTCCTTAAGTCATAAAATTTTTTTTAAAAGACTGAAAAAATAAAATAATAATTTTTAAATTCTATTTTTAATCACAACTAATTATTAAAATTGATTTAGAAAGTAAAAGACTTACAAATGCCCTTTAAAATGAATTTTTTGCTTATAACAGTTATGATCCCTGGTTCTCTTCATTCATAGATCTATCGCACCTTCGATGATGAGACCCTAGAGAAGCTACGTCATTGTCTAATTGGCGATATGCCCAACACTTATACCATGACCAAGAAATGCGCCGAAAATCTGGTTAATCATCGCGCCTTTCACTTGCCCGCTGGCATCTTTCGACCGCCCATTGGTAAGATTACTTCTAAAATCCTTAAGAGAAGAGGAAGAAAGAGTTTTGCTGTGGTCTTAAAGTTGACTTCACAAACTAATTGTCAGATAATTAGCCCCAAAATGCCCCTGGGCAGCTCGTGAGATTTCATACAAAATATATATAAAAAAAAAAATGTAAAAAGAAATTTGAAATTCGCCAGCTGCCTGGACTTGGACAGGACCCCAAAGGATCAGTGCAGCAGCAGCTAGAAAAAGGAATATTTAAAATTTTGTGCAAAACAGAAAACAACGTTGCATTTAACCCCCATACAGAGAAAAAAAAGGTTTTAATATAAAGAAAGAAATAAGTCCAGAACATAAAACACGTCAGTAACACATCTTGAATTTAAGAACATTTCCAATGAGACCAAGCTCTTATTTATAAAATAAAAACAGTTTTTAACACTCAAGACATTACAAAAAAATTGAGTAAATTTAATTTAATAATATAAAGTACATTTAATTTTGTTATTTTTTGATAAATACACATATTTATCTGGTTTGGTATTTTGATAAATATTCCATTAATATATGTTTTTACTTGGCAAGAGTGACTTTAAAGGCGACTTTAAATATTTTCATATTTTTGCAACAATTAAATATTTTTATTATTAAAAACTTATATTTTTTAGATTAATATTCTTAGTATTAGTAATTTGGCCATAAAATGGTCTTATTTTAAGCACAAAATATGTAAGATGAATGTTCTTGATTTTAGAAGTTGCTCTTTTTTTCAGTGTACCGACTAGGGACCAAAGTCGAAGAGTCGAGTCGAGTTGAGTCGAGTCGAGTGTGGCAAGCTTTGCCTAGATAAATGCATGTGCAAAAAACTTTTTTGTGTGTGCAACGGCAACCGAAAACGCAACGTAACGTAACGTGGCAAAAAAGAAGAAAAAGAAAGCAGTCTTCGGATTGCCGAAGATTTAAATACTCTTGTAATTTAACTTGGGTTAAATTTAACTTTTTATTCATATAAAAAAAATTTTTGCAACCGATTGATCAAAAAAAATTATGGTATAGTCATCTGGTTTCGGAAAATCTTACTAAGGATACATATACTATACTATTTCTGAGAATTCCTAAGTTATGTCAAACAAAAGCTAATTTCCGAAATATTATTCCACATACAAAATGTTTTTTTTTCCGATTGATTATTCCTAAGATATAGTAAGGACCGTAACTATTTTAAATATTAAAATAAAGATAATGATATGAAAATATTTTTTTTAGTACTTATTATAAATCTTTAAATAATATCCTATATTTGAGTTTTATTTAAATATTGCAATGAAAAATATTTATATTTTAATATTTATTTAAGAATAACATTTTTGCTTAATTTAATAAACAGTATAGAATAAAAGGTTTTATGGGTCTTAAAACAAATGTTACGGAGTTGGAATATTTATTGAAATAATTCAGAGAATATGAGAAATTTCCTAGACAGATATGGTTTTATAATAAATACCTGTAATGACCCTCGGTTGTAATATGTTACAAATATTATAATAAATATGACATACTCTCGGAAAGTGTATAACAAAGCCCAGCTAAAAGTCAGAGCATGCCTGACTTGCTCAGACCCACAACTGGCGACTCCCGATTGCCGACACTCGACTCCCGACTCCTGATTCCCGACTCCTGAATTCAGACTCTAGTTTGGTAGCTTGCAGCTCCGTAACAAAGCGCAAACAAATTTTCATTTATTTTAACACAAAAATGCCAAAGCATCCTAACATATCCTATCCTTGCATATCCTGCTCTGCCCCCAACAACAGCCAAAGCAAAAGCAACAAATGAAATGAAATGAAATGTGTATAAAAAAAAATAGTAGAAGAAAATTCAAGTGCAAAACTTGCAATTGGGAGTCAGGCATATCAGTTAACAGTTGCCAGTAGGAGTTAAGGGAAGAAATGGAAAGAGGAGCAGGAGCCATCGGACCATTATCGCTTTTGGCGTTGTCTAAAATCAACAACGGTCTCCGGACTCCAGTCTCGTTTCTCCATTCTCTATTCTGTCTCTCTCTTTACACAGAGAAAAAAGAGCATCTTCTAAAATAAAGAACATTTATCTTAAATATTTTGATCTTAAATTAGACCATTTAAAGACCAAATTAAGAGTACTAAGAATATTAATCTAAACCAGGGATTAAAACCTTAACCGAAACCGTAACTTTTAACAGGGGAAAACCAATCGAAATTTGTAACCGTAACTGAAACCGTAACCGAAAACAATTTTTGCCACGGTACCGAGATTCATAAACCGAAACTCTTTACACCAAAATAACCGTTTAGTAACCGATTCATTTATAAGGGTTAATTTCAACAATTTTGATAACTTTAAACTGTCATAACTTTGTCAAAACTCAATTAATTTCCATGCGCAATGTAAATTTGTGCATGTTTTTATCTCTAAATTTAATCTGCATTTAAATTTTGTTCATTTTGAAGATTCGAAAATTTCGAAATTTTTTGAAAAATGATAAGGGGTAACACTGTAAAATTTCTAAAAAATTCGAAAAATTTCGAAGTTTCAAAATTGAAAAAATTTAAATGCAGATCGAATTAGGAAGTAAAATCATGCTCAAATTTACATTGCGCATGAAAATTGATTGACTTTTGACAAAGTTATGGCAGTCCGAAGTTATTAAAAATCAGTAAAATCAAAATAGTCGAAATTTTCAAACCAAAATAATCAAATTTATATTATTTATTTATACATTACATCATTTCAGTAACCAGATAAAATTATTTTCCAGGCTAAAAAGAGCATTAAGATTTTTCATAACCGATAACCGAAAACCTTAATTCGAGCATAATCAAAACCGTAACTGAAACCGATATTCGATTCGGTTTTAATCCCTGATCTAAACACATAAACATGTAGGCCAAACAACAAAGATGAGACAATTTAATCGAGCAATAAGACGGCGTTTTGCGAAATTTCACCTGTAAGTGTGTAAATTTCAGGTCAAAGGTCAGAGAATTGCTTTGTATTAAGATATCTTAACCAAGCTTACAGATTATATGTTTGGGACTGTCTCTAAAATTCTGACCAAATTTGGTAAAAGTCGGATTATAAATAAGAACATTAATACTTATATTTGTGGTCTTGAAAATATAAGAATTTTTTATCTTATTAATAAGAACGTGTTCATATTTGAAACTTGTTTTCTAACTTGAAGAATTTTCTGTACTCGACGCATTTTTTCGACAAAAGTCTTGAATTTAGAACCTATTTTTTACATTTTTCTCAGTGTATCTTTATCTCTCTGTTTCTCGGACCAACAAAGCAGCCATTAATTCTTATTTATTTGCAGTAATGTCAACGTACAAGGATCCATTTCCCGGCTGGACTGATAATTTGTACGGGCCATCAGGTTTATGCACTTGGTCGGCCCGGGGACTCGTACGTTGCATTTACGGCACCGCCAACTGCAAGGCGAACATGGTGCCCGCCGATTATGTGGTGAATGCAATGATAGCATCCGCCTGGGATATCGCCCGAAGGTTAGTCGATGAGCACGAGAATTGAGAAAGGGGGGCAAAAAGTGAACGAGGAAACACATAAAGTAGTTGCTCAATTTGCTAGTCGAAGTGGGAAACGTATTGTTAAAGAGTTTACAGCTTAACGGATAAAGTCTGACCAAGGAAATTAAATACCTTACAGATTAGCAGCTTAATTAATGATTTGTGATTCATTTTTTATTCATTTCAATTCATTGTTCATTTTTGCTATTTATTTAATTACTTAGTTGCTTAAAATATCAATTAATTTCTTCTATTTTCATTGTGACATAAGTTATGTGAAATGAGTTATTAAGTAATAATTTAAATTGAGTTTTAATGATATTTAAAAATGAGTTGTATTCATTATGCAGCATAGATAAATTTTTTTAAGCTTTACAATAACTAAAAAAAAATTAATTTTAAGTTTACAAAAGTTTACAAATCAAAATGCCACAATAATTTAAATTTTACAAGAAGTCGAGTCGAGAAGATTAGTCATGAATATAATAAAAATAAAATTATAAACACTACGTTAACGTTATTATAAATGTGTTTTTAAAAGTTCATGAAGAATGACCTTAATTAATAAAAAAAATAAATAAATAAAAAAATAAAAATAAATATATAATAAATAAATTTTAGCTACTCAAATTCTACGAAATAGAAAGTTTTCTAATCAAAAAAAAAACCAATACTGAATATATATTTAATATTATTATTAATATTATTTTTAATTTGTTATATTTAATTTTGAATGACAAATAATCTTTTATGGAAATGGTATTTTTTAACAAATGATAAATATCAAAGTTTCTTTATGTCTCACAAATGAATGAGAAACTCAATTAATATCTTTAAAGGTAAATTTTAATGAAGATGGTTAAAAATTATTTTTTACAAATTAATTAAATGTAAACAAAAATATTCTCTGAACAAAATTTCAACAAAGCGCTTAAATTTGTTTAATTAACATATTATTAGTCCCATTTTAATATCAAGCTAGTTGTTATAAACTATATTAAATTACCACATGAAGTGAACTTTATTCATGGAACTAATCTGATTCCATTTTAGATACGAACAGCGTGAAAATGAACTCGATGGAAAATCCGAGCTGCCCGTCTACAATTACGTCTCGGACGTGAACAATATTACCTGGGGCGAGTACATGCACCTGTCGCGTCAAGGTTTTCACGAACCATTCGATAAGGCGCTTTGGTGAGTTACAAACCAACACACACAAACACACACTAATATATATACTTATGTATATACACTAAAAAAAAGGAGCAACTTCTAAAATCAAGCACATTCATCTGACATATTTTGTTCTTTAAAGAATACCATTTTAAGTCCAAATTACTAATACTAAGAATATTAATCTCAAAAATCGCAGTTTTTAATAAAAGAGTAAAAATCTTAAATTGTTAGGAAAATATGAATATGTTATTATTTCCTGTGTAATCATTTGTGGTCCTATTGCGCTCTTTTTAGAGTCGACGCTTCAGTTCGAAAACAAGCGCGGACTCGAAACATTTTCTCTTGTCAAGGAAAAACATATTAAAGTAATATTTTTAAAATATAATATTTCTAAATAATACAACACTGAAAGTATTAACAATTTAAAGCCGGACATTTATTTTTTGTCCTGATTATTTAAAACTGATCTATAAATAAAAACATATATTTTTATACTTAATTTTGTGGTATTGAAAATATCAGGGATCGCAAATAAAGACTTATGTTTATTTAAAAAATTACTTTTAACTCTTATTTTTCAATTTTTAAAATAAAAAACAAAAAGAATAATTTAATTTCAATATTTATTTAAAATCATATGTTTTCAACCTAAAATATCCTTAATATATGGACATGTGATAAATGTTTTCAGATTTTGGAAATACACTTCTTGATATTCACATTCAATTTTTATTATAAAATATTTTTTATTTTTAATTTTTATTTTGAAAATTGAAAAATAATTTTTATTTTGTAATTTTTATTATAAAAATTATAAATCTTACGATTCCTGGAAAATATAAGAATTTTTGATTTTATATAAGAACTTAATCTTTTTTAAAAAGTGCTCAACGCATTTTCTAGACCAAAATTCTTAGTTCTGTGAGCAAAATCTTGATTAAAGAACCTTTTCTTTATCAGTGTATACACCCGAGTATTGATCAAAAATATTCCTTTGTTGAATTTCAATTTTTGCGGCAAAGTTCTACACACGAACCGTATTGGCCATATTGCATGCTTGTCTAATCCGAAATGCTTAAATATTACCTTATTTCTCTATTTCTGTATTTCTGTTTCGGTAAATTTATCTACACTCTGCTTAATACCTTGAAACAATGCAACTGAACACATGCCACAACGAAAAATAAATAAAAATGGTGTACCCCAAAAAAACAAAAAATAAAAATGGAATACAAAACATGCGACGGAATAACACAAAAACTCAAACTCAAACTCAACTCGAATGAAAAAACCCACAAAAACCCCAAAAACGTTAAAAACGGCAACTAAACCAAAATCGAAATGGGGGCAACTTGGACATCGAACCCATTGGAGCGCATTATTGTCACAGGTGCTTCTCGTACGTTATAATACCATCGAAGCCTCTGCATTGTGCAATTGCATTTTTCTTGCACAATATCCCAGCTTATATTTTAGATTTAATTGCCATGGCCACCGGACAAAAGCGCATGTAAGTACACACACACACACAGAGAGAGAGAGAGAGAGGGAGAGAGAAGGAGAGATAGAGAGAGAGAATGGTAGATAGATATCGATACAGTCACACACCCAATGAGATTGTGCTGTCTGTATAAGTTAGTTGCAGCTATTGTGGGTTTCGGCTTCTTTTTGCTACATTGAACGGATTTTAAACGCTACATTGAAAGGCAATTGAATGGTTTGACAATAGCACACAGCTTGCATTGGGTATATTAGCTAAGAGATGCATTTAAATAGGAATAATCAGATTCAAGTTCATAGTTCCAGATAAATAGGTATAAAAGTCAGCTTATTATTATGAACTACAGAATAAATTTACTAGAGTATCTAGCAGATTTAATAAAATCCAAGGACCGCTAATAAGAGTTAGGAATTGACACTTTAACTAAATAAATCAATGTGAATGAAATATGTTACATTTTCAATTTACAATTTTTATAATACAAATCATTTTTATATCCTATTTTTAATTATTATTTAAAAAATTCCAAATAATTATTGAAGATAAATTTTTATTTAAATGTTACGAAGTAACACATTTTTTTGATATTTGTAATAAAAATTAAAATATATTCCTGATCTATGATTCAACACCATTTAAATAATACAACTCATGTCATTTAAGGAAAAATATAATATAGTTCAAAAAATACTAAAAATAGTCAATTTAACTTTAATGATTGATTTTTAATTTGGATTTTTTATAATAAAAATTTCAATATAAATTTTATTATTTTTTTCCCAACTTAAATACAATTTTTTTTATTATTTAACATTTTTTGAATTAAAATTAAGAATAAGTGTTATTTCGTAACTTTTAAATACAAATTTGAAAATAATTCGTAGATTGCAATTTTTTTTTAACTTATAACAGTTACAGTCGTTGATAAAAACTAAGGCATAAATTTATATATACATTTTATTCTTAAAAAGAAAAAGAAAATGACACCAATACTGTAATATTTAAAAATAATTAAAAAAATTAAATATAACGATTTAAATAAAGATGGATGACAAATCTAAGTTTCTCACTGTTTAATTGCTAGAAATCTATTTTGAATTATATATATATATTTTTATAAATTATATATTTAAATTTTTTTATATATAATTTATATTTAGTCTGAATTAACAAAAATTGAATTAATTAACTGAATTAACAAATTGTTATATGTAAAAAGATGTAGAAAATAGTTCTACAAAAACTCGATTTTTAGGTTTCAATATAGAAAAAAGTTCTAGCTTTTCCTACAAATCTCAACTGTAATAAAAACTAAGAGATAGATTTTATTTTTAAAAAGATAATGACGCAAATGTTGTTATATGTAAAAATAAGTAGAATTATTCAGAAATATTCGATTTATACATTTAAATAAAGAAGTATAGTTCTAGGTGATAGATCTAGCTATCCTGTCAAATCTCAGTTCCCCCTTTCTTTTAATGTATCTATAAATCTATTTGATTTAGAAGTGTAGAGTATATCTAGTCAGTATTAAATTGTGCTGTTTAGCGATGCTTTTGTTGTGAGCGTCCAACATGTCGTATGCGTTATATTTAACAAATTGCAATTAGAGCGCATTACCAGTGGCATTTGGCATTTATTTATGAACCGCTTGAACTGGTTGATGCTCCTCTAGTTGCTTCAGTTGCTCCAGAGTTTCTCTCTCCCCTGTTGTTGCTGCCCAATTAGCAAAGGTAATCAATACTGAATGAACGTCTGCTCTTCTTCTTCTCGTTCTTCTTCTTGTTTGTCTCTTGTCTGTTCATTTCATTGTGTGGTCTTTTGGTCTTGTGGTCGTTAGATACGTGAAGGCATATCGTAAAATCTCTCGCATAATCAATATGATGGCCTGGTTTGGCCTCAAGGAGTGGAAGTTTGCCCATCGCAACATTGACGAATTGAACGACCTGCTGCCGATTGGGGAGCGTGAGAAGCTGCAGTTTAACATAGCAACGATTAATTGGAGCGAATATTTTCGCTCCTATCTGAGCGGCATCAGGCGCTACTTCTTTAAGGATAACGCTAACGATAATAAATTACAACAGCGCAAAACTATTTATCGCAGGTAAGAAGCAGTGAAAACGAGAGAGAAATAGAAAATGGAAAGAAAGAAAAACTACACACAGAGAAAAAACGCATAATTACAATAAAATCATATTTGATTTTGCCATATTACATTTAAAACTTAAATTAAAAAAACTTTTTTACTTAAATGCCCAAATTAATTGATCAATAAATGTCCACTTTAAAATTTTAATTGCCATAATTACTTTAACGTTTGATGATTTTTTTGATATTCACAAAAATTATTCAACTTAAAATCACATTTTTCGAAAGTTTTTTTACTCAATATTCTGTAAAAGTACATTAGAAAAAAACTCATAGTTAAAAAATTACAATAAAATCATATTTGATTTTGCATTAGTGTCCGCATTATTTCGAGTATTGAGAAACCAGACCTAACACTTTAAATTATAATTGCCATATTTATTTTAACGTTGTATTATATTGTAATATTCATTATTTTATTTAACTTTTATTAAAATATTTGTAAGCCTTTTTTTTAATATTTATAGATTAAATTTAAAACTTTTAATATTTATAATTTAAATATGAATGAATTTTATACATATGTATCAAGAAATCAAATTTGATTTTGCCATATAAAATGTATTAAATTATTATTGCCAAATTTATTTTAACCTTGCTTTAAATTAAATTATATTGAAGAATAAATATTTTATTATTTTATTTAACTTAAAATTAAATATTCTGATCAAAATTTTGTAAAATTCTGTAGAAGTATTTTGAGCTTAATTTTTTTCGTATTTAAATTAGAATTTTTAAACGGATCTAGCTTGTCTGAAATATCGGGCAGATTGATAGGTAATTTAAATATTATTTCATGGTATAATTTCCTGACATTTATTTTATGTCTACAAGACATTGATTTATGTCTTTAAATTTAATATTAAAACATTTTATAATAGCTATAGAATATTTTAAAATTACAAAGTTTAATATTTAACTTAAACTTGTTGAAATTTTAGATATAAAATTAAATCCAATTAAATCAACTAGGTTTCCATTTAGTTCAGTCTGTATTTCACAGTATAATTTTCTTACTTAATTCAAAATCATTCTATATATTTTAATTTAAATATGATAGAATTTTATATGCATTATGAAACCCATTTAAATTAACTATATTCATATTTAATTAATGATTAAACTGCACACATTTTAGATTGATTTGTTTCATATTTGTAGCTCAATATTTGTAAATCAAATTGTAAATATTTAAATTTCATAGCACATTTTTCTCTGGGTGTAGAGGAAGTAGAAACGAATGACTCTTTACTAAGTACTTTTTAATTACACTTTGTTTGGTCTTTATTCACTCTCTTTCTCTCTCTGTCTCTCACTTCATCTTCTCCTTATTTTTCTGCTTCTTTTTCTGCTTCTTCTTCTTTAGAATGGTGTTGCTGCATACGCTGCTGAAGACGACATTTGGTCTTTCATTAATTATGTGCATACTGCGCTTTTATCTTCGCCTTTTCAAAATTATGCCAAGGATTGCGCTCTAAGACGAGGAGGAGGATAAAGAGGAGACTCTTTTAGCCTAGTGTCATTATAAATTATAATCAAGCGACGTAACCTTTTAATAAACTCAAACTCGATGCCAAGCGATTTTTATTTAAAAATAAGGGCATTTCAACTTTGACTCGCATTACTCATACGCAACGTTGGCCGCAAAAAAAAGCAGAAGTTTTTCGACACACACCTGACATGTATGTGTGTGTGTGTGTGTGTTGACTGAAGCGAGGGGAGGGAAGGGGAGTGGTAAAAGATTGTCAGCTAAAAAAAAGTTTTCTACCTGTGAACTTTGTATTTTTATATATTTTGTCGCGCTGTCTTGAAATATGATGCAATTTCTGGCGCGATAAAGTTGCAAGGACTAAAACGTCATAACACACACACTTACACATACACACAGACACACACATACACTCTTACACTGAAAAAAAGACCAACTTCTAAAATCAAGAACATTCATCTTAAATATTTTGTTCTTAAAATAAGACCATTTTAAGATTAAATTAATTAAACTAAGAATATTAATCTAAAAATTCGCAGTTCTTAATATAAGAATTAAAAATCTTAAATTGATAAGAAAATATAAATATGTCTTATTTAATATGAAGACATAAAAAAACATAATGGGAATATTTATAAAACAAAAATAAATCCAAAAAAAGTATAAAAAAAAATTAGTTTAAAGTTTAAAACACCTGCCTTATTTTTTTATTATTGGTTTGAGAATTTAAGACTGTTTGGTTTTAAATTAAGAACTTATTCTTATTTGAAATATTCTTAAAATCAAGATGTGTTTTCTAAATTTATGAATTTTACGTTCTCGACGCATTTGTTAGACCAAAATTCTTAGTTCTGAGACCAAAATCTTGATTTTAGAAAATTTTTTTATCAGTGTACATACTTTGAACAGATTGTTAGTGTTGACTTTTGAGTGTGGGTTCTGGGAAAAATATATATGAGGTTTGTAGTTAGCTAAAGTTTATGTTGCACTACAAGCAAACATTGCGAGCATGTCAACAGCTTGTCTTACGAATTAAGTGCAAACAAAATCTATAAATAAAATTTCAATACTTAAGGGAACTTTTTATGAAATGCTTGATACGCTTTTTCAAAAGTTTTCTTTAAAAAAAGTTAGCTCTGAGCGCAGTTTAAAATAGCTATTACTTTGATAGAATACTAGAAGATCTTGATCATCCATAAATAAAGGTCTTTTACTTTAGACAAGCGTTGAAAATTTCTGGATAAACTTTTCAATCAGCGCAGATGATTTAATGACACTAGCTGAAAAGCTGTTTGTAATATGATGAAATGACGCAACAATTAAATAATTCCAATGACAAGAGACGAAGGCAAATAAATATTGTATATACCACTTTAACATACTTAACAAAAGACTTTAAAGCTTGTAGAAAAATAATTTTGTATAAAAAAATTAAATGCAAAAATTAAATCAGAGCAATGTTAGTAATTAAAGCATTAGGATTTAAGCAACTGAAAAAAGCTTAAGAATTGGAAAACATTGCGGTTTTTAAATAAAAATTAAAGTTAATTGTTCCTAAATTTTTTTTATATATTATATATTAAAAGTCAACAAATATTTTTTAATTTACAGTTTTTTACAAGTTACTGTAACATTTTTTTATTTATAAAAATATAACTTTTATTAGTAGTTAAGCTTTTTATTCATATCAAGAAAAATTGTTAATTTTTAAATATTTTCTAAAAGTCGAAAACAATTTTTTATTTAAAAGTTTGTTGCTATTTACTGCAGTTTTTATGTAAAAATAAAAGCTTATTTATAATTTAAACCTTCTATTAATATCAATAAAAATTAGTTATTTTTTAATATTATCTAAATGTTAACAATTATTTTTGATTTTAAAGTGTAGATTTTTAAAAATAATAATCGTTACACTCTCTGAGATATATTTATAGTAATAAGAGCACTTATTTATCATTTCATCTGCAGAATAATATGGTAATATTTCGACCAATGTCATTGGACAGTATTTTTGTTCTTTTTATCCCTGGTTTAAATGTAGGGCATGCACAGTTCAAAGTGCTGCATAAATTTGCAAGCAGCCTGGCCAAAGAAAAATGGCCAAGAAGTGAACGTAAACAACATGACAAACCAACACACACACACACACACAGAGAGAGACTGAGACTGAGTGTGTGTGTGTGTGTGTAACATACCATTACATATATAATTTTAGTTAAAAGTTTTATTTGCCGCATATTTCATATTCTTGTTCTTGTTTGGGTTTTTGCTTTCTTTTCGCAACTTTTTCTCGCTGAACATTTGCTTGTTTCATATTTCATCGCAGCAGAAAGAGACAGCAAGCAAAAGAGAGAGAGAGAGAGAGAGAGGGAGAGAGGGAGATACTGACAACACCCCGCGCGCATTCATTATTGTGTAATATTTTTACATTATTTTATTATAAATCAACAAAATGCACTCAACGCTGCTCTCTGCTCCAAAGTTGCTACGTCGACGCTGACTGCGACGCCGACGGCGACTGCGACGCTGACTTCTGTTGCTGACAGTGGAAACACATTAAACGTCATAAAATGCACGAGCAGCGAAAAGTCGACGTCTGCTTCGTCGGCTCTGCACTTTGCACTTCTCCCCCCTTTTGCCTTTATAATTTATTTTTACTTGAATTAATGTGCATACTTTTTTGCACTCGGCTGCACAGTTTGGCCCGTTACCTGATAGTAACACGCCCCCCCGCCCCCTTTTCTACACCCGCCCCCACCATTTGCACTTGTGTGTATGTGATAAGCAAAGTGGCCAAAAATTGCGTTGACGTTGGCATAAAATACTTGCAGAAATTATCATAAGTGCATATGAGTGGAGAAAAGAGAAAGAAGAACTGAGAATACTCATAGTTAGGTTAAGTTTCCTTATAGAGATGGTAGGGAAATAGACATTAAAGGCTTAAAACTGGAATACAAATATCAGATACTGCACACATACCAAATTTCAGCTGAATCTTACAAGTACTTACAGAGATCTGCTGCCGAACACCTTTAGAATGTATAAATTAAACCAAATTTGCACATAAACATTTTAAATGATAATGATTACATTATAAGCTGTTTATCTACCAAATTTCAACTGTCTAACAATATCAACTACAGAGATCTAAAGCCGAACCACTTTAGAAACGGCTTATGATTGAAATTTGTATAGAAATTATGATTATATCTCTTACTGCAGCACCTTTAAAATATTTTCAGTTAAATTGATATCAGATGAGCTTGGTAATTCCATGAATAAGCTGAATAAGCTGACAAAAAATACTAGAAATACTAAAAATACGATAGACTTGACATATTTTGCATAAATTTCGCGGTCGAATCAAATAAACATGTATGCACTGAGGCTGACAGCTGACATTTGTGCTTGCTACTTTGCATCAAAATGCCGACAAGCAAACTGAACATGAGTTGAATGATGCGTCGTCATCTTACAGTGTCCCATGCCCCTTTTGCCCTTTGACCCTTTGCCAGTTGCCACTTGCCACGTTGATGTGGCATGCAACTTCATCAGATGCCAGATGCAAATGCAGTCGCCATCAGCTGTGCAAGTGCAACGGGCGATGATAATCAAGTCATGAACTGACTCCATTCAGTTGCCACACTGCCTCCCACATACTGCCACACACACTACAGTGCCTCATATTGTTTCGGCCCTTTGGCAATGGAAGTTCACAGCGTGGAACGTGCGTGTAATTGGCCGTTCATGTGCAGCGAGCTGGCCGCGCATAATGCCAAACTTGGAGTTGCCACCTATTTTTGGAGGGGGACAGAGTTGCCAAGAAAATGAGAATTCGATTTGCTGTGAACGTGCAATGCGGCGTATGCGCAATATTTTCATAGAAATCCACGGCATGCAGCTGAACAAATCCAATAAAAATACATACCAAACATACTGCATATAAAAAAAAAGGTAAGTACATATTAGTCGAGTACTCGACTGCAAGATACCCTTTAAATATAATTTCAGCGATTGAAAATAATCGTTATTGATCCAAAATTCAACTAAAAAAATCTACTTTATAAAATATGTAATTTTTATTTTAAATATACCAATAAACATATATTGAAACATATATTTTAAAAATTAAAATTTTTGGAAATGTCTATCTTAAATAGCGGAAATATTTATAAAGACTTTTATCCAACATTTTTCAAATCTAATTCCTCAAAAATAATAGTGATTTTTTTGCTATTATATTATCTATGAATTTTAAGCTTACACAATATAAAATATATTACTTAAAACAGCCATAACTATCTGACTATAATAATATGATTAAGTGGAAACACGGAGAATAATAAAAGAAAATATTCACCACCAAAAAGAACGAACTAATTTAAAAACATTCTGAGTCGTAAATTTTCTAAATACTTTAATGTCCATAGGAATAATACACGTCATTTCACAAATTTTTGAGAATAAAAATCACAATCACAAAAAATCTACATGAAACTGTCAATGTTCACAGAAAAATTAAGAAATTTAAACTAAAATAGACCATAATTTAAAAAAGTTTTTTCTGAAAATTTAGAAATTTGTTTCGTTAAATTAGGGAATAATTTCCGTAAATTGTAAAAGTTTTTCCTACATTTTAAGGCGATGCGACACAAATTTAGGATTAATTTTTCTTAAACTTGGAGTGAAAAACGAAACTAAAACATTTATTTTCGGGCAATACTTTCAAGTTTTAAGAAATATATTTCTCAATAGAACATTTTTTCAATTGTAGAGCGATTTTATAGCAATTTTCTTAAATATAAAAATTATATAAAATTTTATAGAAACTTTTATTTATCTGCTTTCTAAATTTGATTACTTTCTGAGATTAACAAAATATATATAATTTGTAATATATGCCACATTTTCTTCAGCTTGTTACATACATTACAACGAGAATAATATACCCTTCAGCTCAATGAGTTACCTGCATAAAAAGTAAGCCCCAAGAGGCATAAATCAAATTTTTGGTCAACGAAAACTGCAAACATGGAAAATATTCCAACTCATGGTGTCACTGTGTGTGTGTTTGTGTGTGTGTGTGTGGATTTTTAATTTAAAACAACAAGCTGAACGGATCGAAGAGAAAACTCCAACAACTACAGTAGGAGGAGAGGGAGGAGGGTGAGGAAAGAGAGGGGGAATAGGAATATAGGAATAGCACCTGTGCTACCTCGATAGCTGGTTTACAGGTAAGAGCTGAAAGCTGGACGAGAATCTGACTACAAAATGCCTTAAAAGGCCATTAGTTGTTTGTCTAGGGCCTCTTCTAATGTGCTCTTGTCAAACTCCACACATGTGTAACAGTCTGAGTGTAGATATTTGTGTGTGTGCGAGTGTGTGTAGGTGTGTAGGTATGTGTGTGTGTGCTACCTGTCTGTGCATGCAAAAACGTAGCAGCAATAAAGAAGATTTGTGTCGCCGTCGCATTTTCTGGACTCGTTTTATTCATTCTTTTCTTGTTAAACCCTGTATATTGCTCTCAAAGAGAGTGTGCTACTTTGGTCAGTGTGTATGTGACAGGCAGAAGCTGACAGGGAATACAACTCGAAAGAGAGTAAGTTATTTATTGTATAAAAAAGGTACACTAAAAAATATTTATTTCTTCTCCACACATTATTCAAACGATAATTCTCAAATTTGGGCGAAGAATATTGATTTTGGGAACAATCAAAAACATCTTGATTGTACACAGATAAAAATTTCTTCTAAAATTCAAGTTTAAAATTCTTAATTTTTTTTTTAAAATATGAATTCAGGATAATATTTTTAAGTTAAGACAATATGCGGAAAAATTGGCAACGAAAAAGTCAAAGAGGATTTAAAAATTTTTATCTAACCAAAAAATCAAGGATTTTGTACGTGGTTTAAAAAAATAACAGGATTAACGTACTTCTAACAACGATTCTGATTTTATACTGTAGACCCGGAATTTTATTTTGTAAGACTTTTTGTTGAACTCAATATTTTGATTAGGACGATATTCTTTTTTTGAATACCTATTAATAACTTCTGTTTATTTATATAATACATTTACATATAATAATAATAGATATAAAATTTATTTTCAATATGCCCAAAGTATTTTTATCTCACTCTTCATGTACATCACGTATAAATTCCATAAACTATTCGTAGTCCAGAACGGAGTAAGAAATTACTTGCGCCATCTATCGGTGGGAGGGGCAAACTATATTACCATTTGCGTTAGGCAACAGTCAAGATTTTAATATAGAAGTCGCATTAGCTAAGGAAGTTTACAGGGTATCTTGCCAGTCGAGCACACTCAACCGCAACATTTTGACTAGTCTTTTTATTTTTGCGAATTCTGCACAAAATCTGGGCTAGAGAGTAAAGTCAGCTTTGGTTTAGGCTAATGACCACAGAATGGTTGCTGCTAAGCCACAAGCTACTACTGCAGTCAAATACACACACACACACACAACACACACACACACACACACACTCGCACACACACACCTAGGGGTCAACTTCAATGTCCTTTACATTGTCTGGGCCATGCCTAATATGTAAAAGGACTCACTTGAACATGCCTCCTAATAAAAAAACGAAATTTTTAAAAAATAGATACACTGAAAAAAAAGAGAAGCTTCTAAAATTAAGAAGAGTCATCTTACATATTTTGTTCTTAAAATAAGACCATTTTAAGACCAAATTACTAAAGCTAAGAATATTAAAAAAGGTTAGTGTTAGGAAAATATGAATATTTTACATTTTAAAATCCCACTATTGCCAAGGAAATACTTATTAAAGGAATATTTTTAAAAATAAAAATAAATGTATATATAAATTGAAATAATACAAAAATAATACAAATTAATAATACAAAAAATTAAATAAAATTTAAAACCTGCCTAATTTTTTTTTGTTCTCTTGAGTATTTAAAACTTTTTGGTCTATAAATAAAAACTTGCTCCTATTTGAAATGTTCTTCAAATCAAAATGTATCTTCTAACTTTAAGAATTTTATGAACTTAACGCCTTTTTTTAGCCCAATAAATTTCTAATACCACAATTTAGATTTTAAAACCCTTTTTTTAACAGTGTTGAGGCATGCCACAGACATTCATGTTGCATACATGTGTAGAACGAGGCATGTGGCATGTGCTATGACCGATGACAGTCTGATAGCACAGGGTATAGAGAGAAAGAGAGAGAGAGAGACAGAGAGACAGAGAGGTGCTGACAAGGCTCTAAAGGACAGATTGCAAAATGAAATGAATGATTGCTTCGTTCAACGCATAATAAACAATGAAGTCACACTGCAGTTTCATAATTTCTTTCGTCATCTAATACTCGAAAGACTTTCTTCGCCTTTGATTCTTGAAAAAGCTGCAACTCTATGTCATAAACCATTCAGAGAAAGTCAGAGATGGTTAAATATGTGTTTCTTTTTTTTCATTTACAAATTAACACTCGCTTTTTCAATCTGTTGAGTTATTTATTTATTATTTCTTAAAATTGTAAAAGCTAGAAATTTTGACACCCGAGACTTGCACAAACGAGGTCTGATAAATTAAAGTTTGTCTAAATATGCAGAAAATAGAGTTAACAAACGATTTTTATGATTTTTAAAATTGGATTAAAATCTTTAGATATTTTTAATTTAAAGCAATTTAAATTTATCAACTAATTATTTTTTGTAGACTTGCCATTTTTGGAAAAAACAAGAAAATCTTTTAACTTTTTCCTATTAAATTAATGCTGCATCTAAATTTAAAGTCAATATGAATTTTCCAATTTATAGATACATATTTCTTGACATATTATAGAGATTATTCGACTGCCCACCAAAAAAAATTTTTAATTTAATTAAATTTAATTGAAATACCTGAATATTCTTAGTTTTGGCAAATCGAAATTCCGTTCTAAAACAGAACAACTCTTGAAACATTTCTAAACGCAATGCCTTTAAATATTCTTTGTTACTATCTGAATTTACTTAATTTTGGAATACCTAAAATTTTCGATCATTTTCTTATTCTTATTAATTTATTTCTTGACATATAAAAAATATTGGAACTCTCATAATTTGGTCAAATCTTCGATACATATCACAGATTTTGACTGTCTACCAAAATCTCCATTTGATTTAATTAAATTGAATTTCAATACCTGAATATTTTTAAATTTGTTTTTAAATTTCACCGAATTAATTTTAGCTGCGTTTTTATGTTTTTTATTCTTGTTTACTCTCTGAATTTATTTAATTTTGAAATATTAAAATAATTTTAAGAGTTTTCTAATAATTATTTATTTATGCATATTAAAGAAATTAATTAACTGCCCACCAAAAATTCCCATTTTGATTTAATAAAATTTAACTGCAATCCCAAGCGGTTGAAGCTGCAACATGTGGCAACATCCCTGCCCCCCTTCCATCTATCGATTGGCATCTGAGAACGCCTGAGAATCTGAGAATGTGGCCAACTCGGCTGTTGGCCTGGCCAACATGCCCATTAAATTTGCTGGGCAACAACTTGAAAGCGGTTGCTCCCCAAAGATTACCGCAAATGCACAATGGTAAAATAATCATAATTGCATATAAAATGTTAATGGGCAATGGACCACGAGTAGCATGGAAAATGGAAATGGAAAATGGAAAAGCAGCACAAGGACCAACGGGAGAAATGGCAAATGTTTGGCGAGCTCTAAAAACTTTTTAATACACCAAAGGACACATTTGGGCCTCTGAATTCCCCCCCTCCCCAGTGCCCCTCACACCCTTTTTTCCCCACTGTTTTCCCACTGTTTTCCCAACTGTTTTCAATGTGTGCGAGCGCCACAAATGCAAAAACAATTACCAAAACTTTGCTGGCAACGCGCCACACTTGCCACGCCCCCCTCCCCTCCCATCTGCCCCCTAACCCCCATTCAATGCCACAACAACAAAAACAAGGGCTAGAAAAAAAAAGTCAAAGCCAAATGTGGAAAATTTTTGGGGAAAAGCGCAACTTTCTTTTCGGGCCGCGCGGCGTTTTCTGCTTGTTGCTGTTGAGACCCGGTACTTAAAAGTTAAGAGGGGCTAGTAAGTTTGTGGCAGTGTATGTAAGAGATAATTAAGAATTGAAAAATAATTAACTGATCCACTTTTAAACTTCAAATCTTACTTCCTTACAGGATTTCAAATTATACATAATATATTTAATTCTTATACTAAAATTTATTATTGTTAAGATTATAAAATCTATTATGTATTAGACTTTTATTAATAGACTTTAAGAGTTCTTTTTATCTTCAGTTAAATTTCAAATTATACCTAATATATTTGAACATTTATGTTAAAATTTATTATTTTTGATTTATTAAAATTATTTTATCAATACATAATATATTTAAATATTTATGTTAATAATAATTATTTTTAATTTATTAATATTATTTGGAATTTTAAAAAACTAGAGTTTATGACCCTAAGCCAATAAATAAATATTGATTTTGCTAATATTTTTTACTATTTCAATATAAATTATTATTATTATTTAATAACAAAACCAATAAATTTAATATAAGTTAATATTTAGTAAATTGTAAAATGGTATGAAATTAATGTAATAATTTTTTCTGCAACGAACCATTTCAAAATAATATTAATAAGGGTAGCTAAGTGGGAGTGGGAGAGTACCGGGTCCCTCACAGTCGAGCAAACTCGCCTATAATTTTCCTACATGTTTTCTTCAATGTTTTTGTTGGTTTCTTTTTTTATTGGTTATTGCCGTCGTGTTTTTGCTTTCATGTTTTCATTGCCATGTTAAGAGTGGCAAAAGAAGAGGGCGGGAGGCAGGGGGGCGTGGTCGGTAGGCAGCAAGGCAAAACACTTAAATTTACATAATTTCCGGTCCACGTCACTGATGTAATGCCACGCTTCATCTGCACCAAAAAGCAACAGAGGCAACAGAGCATCAGGAAGCAGGACCTCACTTTAAAAGTCCTGTGTGGATCAGCTGGGGAACTGACTGGGAGGTGGGAAAAATAGGGAGGATTATATAGGGTATAGCAGGAAGATACACTGAAAAAAGAGACCAACTTCTAAACTAAAAACTAAACTAACTAAACTAAAAATATTAATATAAAAATTCGCAGTTCTTAATATAAGAATTAGAATCTTAAATTGATGAGAAAATATAAATATGTCATATTTAATATAAAGACTATAATGGCACAGTAGCCAAGGAAAAATCCTATAATCGGAATATTAATGAAAATAATTTAAATCCAAAAAATTACAAATGTCAAAAAAAAAAAAAACAAAGTTTAATGTTGAAAACACTAGCCATATTTTTTTTATTTATGGTTTGAGAATTTAAGACTGTTTGTTCTTAAGTTAAGAACTTATTCTTATATGAAATGTTCTTAAAATCAAGATGTGTTTTCTAAATTTAAGAATTTTATGTTCTCGACGCATTTTTTAGACCAAAATTCTTAGTTCTGAGACCAAAATCTTAATTTTTTTTATCAGTGTAATGGATGAGGTGGGCAAACGGGCAGCGCGTTCAACTTTTAGCTTTTGAACTCGCGCAATATTTTAACGCTACAATTTTTAGTTGAAATTTTTGTCTTGTTTATATTATTTTTATTATTATTTTTGTGCTTTCTCTTTCCCTAGTGGTAGACCGACTTTTATAGTGTATATACAACAACAATAAAGGGAATGGGAATGAGAATGAGAACTAGTATATAGTTTACACTGGGGTGCTGTAACTTGTTGTGGTAAATGCGCCGTTCACAACTTTATAGACGCTTAGCAATTATGGCAATAGGAATTTTTATTGCCATCATGCCGCAAGCAACTTAAGTTATCAAGGATACAGAATTAGACAGAGACAGAGAAAAAGAGAGAGAGGGAGAGGGAGGGAGATTATAGATAGTTAGCAAAGAAAGATAGAAAGTAGTTCATCATGTTGTAACAATTTTAAGTGAAGTAAACTGATTGAATATCTCAATTATTAGCTTGATAAATGATTGAAAGCTTTATTAAAAAAAGGGAGAATAAATAAATAAAAATAAATCTATATTAAGACAGAGATAGACAAATACAGAGAATGAGAGACAGAGAGAGAGAAAGAAATTCAAATACAAATTGAGCTTTATATCAAAATGTATTTCGAAAATCAAAGCTCAGAGAAATTAATAAAGTAATTGAAAAGCACAAATAAAAATTATTTGGATAAGAAAATCACAACATAAAATATAGTAGTGTTAAATATCCCAATTATTTTCTTAAGCTAATCCAACACAAAGAGGGCTCTACAACAGAGTGTATTTCGCAAATCAAAGTTTAGAAAAATTCATAAATTTAATTGACAACCACAAATAACAATTTTTGAATATGAAAATCAAAAATTTATTATCCCAATTAAAAATATTGTGGAGACTTAAATACCATCTACAAAAAATCACAAATAAAATTTTCGGGTACAGAGATAAATTTCTTATCGCATAAATTTAGTTGTGAAGTTGATTAGAAGTTAAAAATGGTTTTATTTAAATAATAAACAATCATTTTCCTAAGTTAGTCAAATACAAAGAAAGCTTAACATCTGAATGTATTTCTCAAATCAAAACTTAAAGAAATTAATAACTGAAATTGAAAACCCAAAAATAAAATATTTTAGAATATGCAACTCAGAACTAAAAGTGAATACAAGTGAATAAATTAATAAAATTTAAATACGGAAAATATTTAGAACCACGCCATTATCAAAATAACATTTCACCTAAAGTTCTTTTGGGTTTTGGCGCAGTTTTGAAAGTTTGAAGTTGGTCAAAACTTTGATCTTATAATAAACTTAAAAACACATTTATGACGATGTGTATATTTTTATTTTATTTATTAATTCATCACTGTTCTCTTTTAGCTGATTAAAAATTATTGAAATGCCTTATTTAAATAATAATTACCTATTTTTCCATCTCCATTTCCAGCCCTTTTTCCTATGCAATTAATTAATTTAATTCATTCCGTCAAAATCCATTTAATCAATGCACTGACAATTATTTGTCTTTGATTTGCGATAAGAAGACAAAGATGATATGAATACGAGAATGAATTTAATTAAAAATTGTCCTTCTGCCAATAGGACATTATCTGTTACACACACACACACACATTTCCCTTCTACAAGTTTCCCTTTTTCCATCCTGATGCATGTAGAACATCATGTCAGGCAAATGCAATTAAATTTGCGAGTTAATTTCAATTCATAAATCGAATTTGAAATTGTTCGACAAATAAAGCAGACGACTGTTTAGAGATGACAGCGTAAGCTGGCGTTAGAGATGTGAGAAAGTCGTGAGTGCTTAAAAAATGTTAAGCATAATTGTTGGGACTGAAGGGACTGAAAATAATCATTATTAATAAAAAAAATTCATCAAATAAATCATCTTCAAGAACAAGTGAAATTTTTGCTTCAATTACATCAAATTATTTCATTTACAATATTTCTTCAAACAGCTAATATTTAAAGACTTCTATTTTATAAATCAAATTCCAATAATTATTTGTGATCAAAATAATAATCATTATTATTAATTTTTATTCTTTCAGTCTTTTATAAACGTTTTTAATGATTTTTTCTGAATATAAGTCTTTAAAGACTTTTATTTCTGCCTAATGAACTCAACAGTCCCAACAGCATAATTAATTAATTAATTCTACTAAAAAAATCAATTATAAAAACAATTGCAATTTTTGATTCAACTATATTACCAAACTATTTTTAATTCGTTCCTAAAAATAATAGCCTTTAAAGATTTTTATTCAAAAAATCATCAAAAACTCTTCTAAAATAAGGAAAAAATAAAATGATTAATAATTATTTTTAATTTTTTTAATCACAAATAATTATTAAATGTGATTAATTATTTTACAAAGTTAAAGTCTTTCAACAATCATTATAAGTGATTTTTTTGCTTATCCCTCATAACAGTAATGGTACCTGGTATATAATAATATTTCCTATCAAATGTGATAGGAAAATACACATTTGGGACACTAATGCTATAGATTAAAAATATATTTAAATATTGTATTTAAATATATATATTCATATATACCGATAAGTTGTCTTATTCATGAGAAAATATAAAAATGAGTTTGAATCTAAACAGGTTTATCTAAGAAGTAGAACTTTAATTAACCTATTAACCCACTTGAAACCGAATTAAATACTTCACGTTCTCAGCGCTAACGAGAAATTCAACACGACAAGGGATTTGTCCCGACAGAGGGAGACAGCTAAAGAAAAGAGAAAGAGAGAGAGAGAGAGAACCCTACTTCATAATGTTCTCAGTCTAATGACAATTAACATTCTTTTAATGAAGCTCAATTAAAGAACGCGTAGCTTTAACTAAGATTTATAAGCTGAAACGCACACACTGAACGCCAGAGGGCGCCGTCAGCAGACGTTGACGTCAGCAGTTGGTTGGCCGGCCGCCAGGGGGCGTCTTAAGTAGCGACCACAGACTCTCAGTCAGATGAAGGAGAAGGAGAATGAAGAGAGTTGGCCTTATTATTACATTGTTTATGAGTTCTGCCGTTCTCAATTTATTGTTTATGTTCTTGTGTTTGTTGTTGAGTGTACTCCACATTGTTGTTGTTGTTCTCTTGCTTGTTTTACAAGCGCGTCTCGGCATGTTTAACTCATGTTTCTTGGCTCTCAGCTTTTGCCATTTGCGGTCGTCTTGGCCGGGCGGCTTTTCCAACTCCCCCTCACAAAGTCATATTTTCTTATTATCTGCTAGGAAGAGGGGAGTAGCTGGTAGGGGGAAGGGAGGGAGGGCAGCTCTTGGCCACTTTTGGCCACACAAAAAAATAAGCAAAAAAGAAATAGGAATTATTAATAGCCTTCTCCATTTGCTGCTAAGTGGCGCAAATTGTGTGTTTGTTTATATCATTTTCTTCCTCTTCAAGTCTTTTTTTGTTGTGCTCCTTTAAAGCCTGCACAACAACAACAACAACAACAATATTCCCACTTTAAAGCACCTTTTTGTGGTAAATAAGGTAGGTTGAGGTAAAAAAAGAAGAAGAAAGGAATGCGTTGGGGCGTATACAGTTTATGGAGCGCGTTGAACCACGAACTGTTGTTAATGGCACTTGAACTCATCGCCCCAGACGTTAAGGTGTACATCATTGGGAAGCTGGGAAAACTGGGAAAACGCAACAAAGAGAGAGAAAAACAGCGAATGCTCAACTGTCTGCCCCCATTTTCAAGTGGATTGTGCTTAAAATTCAACAAAAATCATCATAAAATAACCCAAAATGCTTAGCTCGTTTAACATTTAACAAAGCAATGTTAAAGTGACTCTGTTAATGTAAAGCTATGTTAAAGTGACGCTGTTAATGTTAAATTTCGACTTCTCCCTTAATTTTCAAGTGGATTCAACAAAAATCAGCATAAAATATCCCAAAATGTTTAGTTATTTTAACAGCAACTGCACAGTATATGTTAAAGTAACACTGTTAATGTTAAGTTTGTCCCAATTTTCAATTTCATTGTGCTTAAAATTCAACAAAAATCAGTATAAAATAACCCAAAATGTTTAGTTCGTTTGACATTTTACGGTAACTGCACAGTATATGTTAAAGCAATGTTAAAGTGAAGCTGATAATATTAAATTTGGACTTACCCTTTGCAGCTGTTACTTTAACTAGGTTTATCCATATTGTTAAACCTGTTTCAAAGCAACTGAAAAGAAAGTAACTCTAGATTAGCTTAGGCTCATATTTTATGTTAAAGTTATGTTAACTTTGAACTTACCATTTACTGCAGTTTTTTAAGGTTCGTCCTGTTTATTAATCTTCGTTCAAGCTTTTCACTCATTATGTATGTTAATGTGCTGTTAAAGTGACGCTGTTAATGTTCCTTTTAACTTAACATTTTCTGTAGTAATTTAACATTTTTTATCCTTTATCTTAAAGGTGAAATCTCTATAGATTCATCATAATCACTGACACTTTAATCAGTTAAAAAAAAAAACGGTTTTATGATTTCACGCGAATTTCGGTTACAGCTGTAAAAAAATAATGGAATAATGTTAGTTTTATAAATTTTAATTATTAAAAATAAGTAAATAACTAAATAAATAGGTAGTTAAATAAATAAATTAACATAATCTTTGCTTATTTGTTTTCTTTGTTTTTAAATTACTTTGTTAGCAAATTTTATTAATTCTTTGCCAGCTTTAAGGTCCTTCTCTCTCAATCTCTATCACATCCTTTACACGGAGTTTTGCTCGCTTGTTGCATTAATTACCAGACACACACTTGAGGTGGGGAAAAATCTGTGGCATCGCTAAATTGCACTTCAAAAGCAGCATAACGAGTAAAGGGAACTCGAATATTGGATTGTTGGGAAGCAGTGTTGTAAAGCGTAAAGTGTTTGCACGTGAGTTTTGTTTGGCGCCCAACGTGCGCTGATTGAGTTCTCCTGGCGAAAGGATAAATGAAGGACGACGCTTAGATATGTATGAAGAGTGATGTGGAAAAAGAGAGCAACGAGCTGAAAGCTTTGAGTTCTTGTTTGCCTTTTTTCTCACATTTTTCCTCATACACTTTTCCCCATCATTCATTTTCATCTTCATTTTCCTTCTTCTCTTTTTTTCCTGCTTGTTGTTCAAGCGCTTTGGCAAATATTTGATTTTAATTTTTCCAATTAATTGGTTTTCCATCAAAATTTAACAACGCATCCTTGCACCTGTCTGCCCCCCATTTCCCCCCTTTCCCCTTTTCCTTTCCCCTATTGCATTTACATGCGAATTTTCCAGAGCATTTTTCCGGCTTGTTGCGGCTTTAAAATGTTGCTCTAAAAAACAAAAACAGGAGTAATAAAAACACAATATGAAAAGTCGAAGGGCAAAAAAAGTTAGTCCTGTGTCCTGTGGGGCGTGGCATGTGGGCGGCCGCAATGTCAACTACAAGAAAATTGTCACTAATGAGTGGTAAAAAGGCCGAGTCGAGTGACCAACTCTGTTTGCATAGAGGCAGAGGCTTTTCCAAGCCTCGGAAAAATTTCCCATCCACGGAAAATAAGACTCGTCGTCGTCATTCTGGTCTCTAAAAAGCAACAAAGTGGGCACAAAGTGGGCGTGGCATTGGCAGTGGCATAGTCAATATTGGCAAATGTGTCAGCTGCATTCCGTGCTGACCGAGGGGAGGTCGAAGGGTTGGCGGCTTATGAGCAGCCAAAAGCCAAACGAAAGGGATAATGAAAACCACGACAAAAGCACACAAGGACAGCGAAAGCTGTGCATAGGGATAAAGGACAACAGCAACAGGACAGCAAACTGGAGAGAAAGAGAGAAAGGGAGACAGGGAGAGAGAGAGAAAAGAGTAAAGAACGTTGAGATGCTCGACTGTTAGTTGCCCAGTACTTTCAACTCGAACAATTATAAATTAAAATCAGCGATCTTAAATAAAAATATATAGTAAAAAATTATATAGATGAATGAGAAAATGTTAGGTATACTTTTTTGGGATGCAGATCAAAAATAAAAGTTATTTTCAATTTTTTAAAATGAAAATTCCAAATATAAATTATATTTAGTTTTTGTTTAAGACTTTCTCAACTTTTTTATAAAAATCAACATAGAACCGATCTATGATAAAATAATAGCATTATACTATACTATATTTAACTATATTTCAATTATTTTCACTGTTTATTAACCGATCATAATGAAATTAGTAAAAAGGATCCACAAAATAAAATACATTTCGTGTGCCAAAAATCAAGGCTTTACATTAAAAATTACTACAATAGTTAAAAAAAAATTAATTGCCGGGGAACAATAGAAAATACAAAAAATTGTTAAACAAGTTTGATTTGCGTGTACAGCACAGAAATATTATTACCAAAATTGATAGTTCCAACTCTTATAATCTCTTCATATAGATCGACAGACGTATTCACAAGTTCATAAGCCGCTGCACACTTTTTTATGCTGGGCCCAAAAATATGAAATAAAGTCAGAAGTTTGGTCTGAACTTTTGTGTGTTCGTGTTAATGAGATAAGCATGCAAATGGGCTAATAGAATGGCAGACGGAAATAACTAACAGGAGCTACTCAATTAAGACTTGAAGAAAGAGAGAGAGGGAGAGAGAGAGAGAGAGGGGGAGAACAAGTCTGGCTTAGCTGCCGTTCATCATCGTTTATCTTAATAAACCGCGCACTCAGTCAGACATTAAACCGAAAAAGCAGCGGAAAAGTCCTTTTGGAAAATTGCTTAATTTGCAGTTGGAAAAGAGGAGAGGCGGACAGTGGGCGGGGGACGGGGGGCGTGGAAATCAGAGCCTGACAAAGCGAATGGCAACGTGTTTGGCTGCAAACGTTGCAAGGCGGCACACGTAAAAATGTTGATAAAACGCACAAAAGCCCGTTGATGATTTCAATTTATATATCCAAGTGGAGCTCATCTTCAGTTGTGCACACGTAAAAGGACTCTCTCATTCCCTCTCTCTCTCTCTCACACTCTGCAACTCCCTCTCTCTCATATTACTGCAGTGAATTTGCTGAAGCATCTCACGTGCAACATAATTTTTCCGAGCGACTTGCCGACGATGAAACGCGTTACATGAATGCTCCACATACATCTCTATCCCATCTCTCCCCTCTCTCTTTTTCCCCTTTCTCCTCCACACACCCCCCTCCCTTCACACGTCTGTGTTTATGACCGTGCACTGATAAAAATTGGGTTCTAAAATCAAGATTGGTTCCCAGAACTAAGAATTTTGGTCTAAAAAGTGCCTCGAGAATATAAAATTCTTAAATTTGGAAAACACATTTTGTTTTAAGAAAATTTCAAATAATATAAAGTAAAATAAGTATAAATAAGATACAAAAATTCTTATATTTACGAGACCACAAATATAAGAATAAGAATAAATGTTCTTATTTATAGAGTTTTAAAAAATAATATGGTCGGTTTTAAATGTATAATATTTTCAGCGTTGTTTCATTTTAATACATTTCTTTATGGTTTAGTATTTTTATAAATATTCTTTTAGTATGTTATCCTTAGAAAGAGTCGGATTCGAACCGGCGATGGATTTTAAACTGAAGCGGAACCCTAATCAGATCACCACGGGACCGCAATTGATTACACTTCTGCTAATAAAGTTTAGACGATAATTTGCATCCGATTGTTCCTATGGCAGCTATATGATATAGTAATCGGACTTTGACAAATTTGATCAGGATGTTCGAGACAGTCCCAAACATCTATATCTTAAGAAACAAAAAAGTTTTTCATAACATTTGACCTCAATTTGACGCACTTACAGGTGAAATTTGGCAAAACGCCGTCTTATTGCACGATGAAATTGTCTCGTTGATGTGTCAGTGAGTCAGTGAGTTAAGACAAAGAGTTTTATATACTTATATAGATTCTTATTTTCCTAACTCTTTAAGATATATATATTAAGACCTACGATTTTTTGGATTAATATTCTTAGTATTAATAATTTCCTCTTATGTTAGGAGCAAATGATGTAAGATGAATGTGCTTGATTTTAGCAGTCGCTCTTTTCTTTCAGTGTACATCTCTATTCCCTTCCCTTTCTCACTTTCTCCTCTCTTTTCCTGTCTGGATGTGTGTGTTGAATGTGTGGCATTATGAGCGTGAAGTAGACTAAATAAATTACATTTAAGCGCAAAGGTGTTACGCGTTGCATGCTACACATCCCCTCCCCTTCAGTCCATCACCCCGCTCCCCCCTTCACCTTCCCACCTACGCCTTTAGGTGGGCGTGCCTGTTTACTAGTCCTGTTCGTTACTTTCATCATAATTACGCCATGTCAAAGTGCAGTTGCTCATTAATTAACAAATTGAGAGCGATCTGGCAACGCTGCGCATAACCTTATGTCATAACAACAACAACAAGGTTGCCTGAATTTAAAGTTAAAGCTCAATGTTAAGTTGACCAATTTAAAGCTTTAATAACTTTTATGTAAACAACATAAATTTAACTAAACTTTAAGATTAACTTCGAAATTTCCGCTTAAAATTTTATTTTTTACTGGGATTGCAAATAAGATTTATGAGGATAAATGAGAAAATTGTAGATATAATATACGATAACTTTTATTTAAGTTTGCCTAATACAAAAATAGTAAACAAAATAGGAGTTACACTATAATTTTTATGAAGAAATTGTAATTTCAATATTATTTGTTTTTTTTTACAAGATAAATATTTTAAAATTTTTCCAGATTCTGCTTTTTTAAATTTACATGCCTGTTTCGGTTTTCCTTTATATTTTAAAGCATTTAATAAAATATAATTTTTAATATTGAATTTAGGCAAAGTATTTAAATATTATATATCGTTTTTCACTTTATCGGACATAAATTCACTATCTCGAATTTAATTCAAAGTAATATTATTATTAACCTGTGTTAAAGATATTCAATTACGAAAATTCATTGAAAGAGAAAACTGGAACAGGCCTTTATGATTCTATAGAATTACGGAGATTCTCTAATATTTTTCCAAATAAAAGAACCATTTAAATTTCAATATTTAAGCTATCTTTATTTTTTTACATATACATATGTACATAAATATTTAGAGTGAAAATTCAGATCAAACCAAGTTCTTGAAATTCAGTATTTTGTTCACAAAGTTGTGGAAGTTTGGATTGGAGATTGAAAATTTAATAATAATTGTATTTCGTTCTTTGAAAATGTTTGAAAAAGTGTTACTTTGAAAATTCCTAATTTTTATTAATAATTAATATACGAAATTAGAAAAATTATGTATTCATTAGCAAAGCGATATTTCACAGAACTGCTGTGTACTTTTAAATATATTAAGGATTTCTGCAAACGATTTCTAGAAATTTCTCAATTTCGCCGACTTTTGTCATTTTCGCCTCAGTTTGATCGCCAATAAAATTTGCTGTTTAAATATCAAAAGTTCAAATTGCTGCATAAAGATTCCAATGAAGTTTTCCATTTAGCGAGGGAAAGAAGTGAGAAAAGGTGAAAGGAACACACCTGGTCATCTTAAGCGGTCGTAAATAGTGAAAGTTAAGGCAACTAAACGCTAATATCATAAAATGTCGAGCCAAATGCATTAAAAGTGTTGGCGGTGTTGAGTGAAAATGCGGGGGGGAGGGGAGGCGGAAAAGCTGGAAAATGGTGTGAAAACTTTGGCTGGCATAAAAATGGACCAACTTTATGCAGTTTTAAATGTTTTTCTACAGATATTTAAAGTGAATATCGAAAGCAGACCTTCTTTTCTTATCCCCTCCCTATACTTTCCCCTGCTAACAATCTTAGCCCCTTCTCCCACCAATTGGCAACTTCGAAATGCATTCGGGGCTCTTGTAAAAGTTTCTGGCAAGCAAATGGAGCAGGAAACAGCTGTCCCTTCATATCTTTTGCATATCAAAAGTATCGACGACGATGAGGACAAGGACAAGAAAAAGACTCTGGAGCACCGAGGCTGAAGGAGGAACAGCCTCACATAGTCAGTGCTGCCTTTTTAGATATTTTGTAGCTATACTTGGTTTTTAACTAGACAAATTTTAGAACTGCTTTCAGCTATTTGTGTGGATATTTTAAATAAAAATTGCTCTCATTTTGTAAGTTCGGAAAGTTGATATTAACTTTGAAGAAAATAAATTAAAGACAATCAAAAAAAAATATATTTTTTAAGAAAGATGAACTACTAAAATCTGGGAAATTTAAATTAGGATTTGGCAAACTTAGTATTGTTCATTGGGAAAATATTATTTAGTATTCTATTTTAGAATTCTATTTTAGTTTATATCGCAATTTATAATATCATATTTCAAAAGAACAATTTGTAGATAAAGACGAACAATACATTGACAACAAATTTTTGCAAACATATTTAAAATGTATTTTAGTTAAAAAAAATATTTTAAAATGAATATATTGTAATTTAATTATTGTACTTTGAATTTTCGTATATATTTTTTTAAAATTATAATATTAACACAAAACTTTAAGCCACATTTTAATATGTTGTATATATTGTGTTTTAATTTTGTGTACTAACCTTTACTTTGAATTTTCATAATTTTTTATTTAATATTCTTTACACAAAATCTCTAAAAAAAAATGTACACGACATTTTAAAATGAACACATTGTATTTTAATTATTGCACTAACATTTACTTTGCATTTACGCAAGACTTCAAAACAAACTAAAAATTTTAATACAAATAATTTTTTAACTTTTTCTGACCATTTTGGCTGATCAAATGAGGAGGTTATATTTATTTTATTTACTTACTTTACTTTTTAACTATTTTTTATCATTTTCTATCCATTTTTGATGATCAAATGTGAAGCTTTTATTTATTTTATTTAATTTAAGGTAAATTTTTAATTTTTAAGCCTTTTTATTAATTTTTTAGCTTTTTCTAGCTATTTTTGATGATCACATGAAGAACTAGTTTATTCCTGTAAATTCTGGCAACACTGCACATAACAGTGATCTCTCCTTCCCTCCCTCTCACACTCGCACAGTGTCGCTGTTAAAGTGAAATATATGCAAAGTTTTCCTATTGGGCACAGGGACACACCCAGAAAATTCTCAAAATTGCATTTGGCTACCAAAATAGCTGCGTATGTGTGTATGAGTGTGTGTGTGTGTGTATGTGTGTGTACATGTTTGCATAGATGAGTGCAAAGTTACATTCAATTTATATGCACTTGCAAAAGTTTACACCAAAAAAGAAGTTTTTACTCAACGAAAACTAAACATTTTGTTATCGCCATGATAATGGACCTCGGCACTGCAGCGATTGAGTCCCAGCACACACACACACACACACACGCATATTTACATATATACAACATCACACATTTACATACATGCACATCCTGGCAGACGTTTTCCATTTTCTTTTGGCTGTAGTCAAAGTTTACGGCATGCGCAAATTTGTGCCAATTTCCAAACGTATTGAAAAGCAATTTACACATTTTAAATGATAAGAAAACTGTTGCGACATTGTTATTAAAGGCAAGCGCGAATCTTAATTTCACTTTATTCACTTTTTCACACACGCGGCTTTTTTTCTCACTTTCTGCAACAACTGATTTATCGATAGCGATCGTTGACTTAACAGCTCAATATCGATTATATATGAAAGCTGTTGGCGACAATGTAATTAACATGGGTATGACACTTAGCAGAGTATGTTAACAGTTGCGATTGCTGTAGATGAGCAGAATGTTAAGCATTTAGCAGTAACATAGATATCACTTAACAGCACCTGTTAGCTACTACAGCAGACTGTTATTGGCTTTTAATGAGCTATTGATAACATTTGATATTCAATTTTACAGTCTGCCAAATGAAATCTGTATTAGCAGCTCATGTTAAAAGCTGATAAATTCTAACTTAATAGATTGTTACAGACTGTTAATTTAATATGACACTTAACAGATTATATTATTGCATATATTATGTTACTGCCAATATTTGTTACTCACACACTGTTTACTAATAAATTGTTAACGCTCAAAAGTAAAAAATGTGCTGCGAAAATTGCATAAATATGTACATATTGTATTTTATTAAGTTTATTCGCGCTAAACAATTAACAAAGTTTGTTATATAAAACAAGTGCATGCAACAGAAGAAGCATGTAAACAAGAGAAGGGTGAGGGGAAAGTAAGGATGGGCGATCAAAGCAAACTTGACGCTAGCCTTGACTTATTAACTTGGCCCGCGGCGTTTGGCAGCATTTTCAAAGAAATTAAACAACAGCTGCAGCACAAATGCATCGATTATGAAAAGTCAGTCGTGGGCGGAGGGACGGACGGACAGACAGCGGATATCAAAATTAATATTCTCAGCTATGCAATGTTAAAAAAATGCCAAGAAGCAGAAGGAGCCGAGGAAGAGGAAGTGGAAGTAAAAGAAAAAGAAGACGGTAGCAGATAAAAATGTTGAGTTGCTTTGAAGTTTTGAGCAACAAGATGCCAGTGGCAATAACAACAATAACAACAACAGCAAAATAAAGAAAATGAAACGAAAGAAATGCAAACACAAAAAAAAATATAGAAAAAACATCAGTATCAACTGCAGAAGAAGCGCAGCTGAAAGAAGAAGAAAAATCAAGTTGCGTTGCGTTTGCTTCATCAATGCCAGAAATGGCAAAAGAAGTGGAAGTGAAAGATGATGAAGGAAGGGAAAGGGAATGAGCATAACTGCACTGAGAGAAAAATCAAGTACTTTCGTATTTACTTAACGTCGACTAATTAATTAAATTTTAAATACTACTATAAAATTAAAATGTGAAATTAAAAACTAAATTATATTACAATAAATATCAATTCGTAACTGAAAAATAAAAATATATAAAAATAGATTTCGTAATTTTGTTCTTATTTTCTAATAATTAATTCGCTCTTAAAGTAAGAAAAATGAATCATACTAAAAGTTTTGTAGACCGAAACAAGAAGCGTACTGGTTATTTTTTTCAGTGTAACTATTTCGCCCAGAGGGCAAAGGGAACTGCAACAGAGAGAGGGGGCAAAAGAGAGAGAGCAGAGTTTGCATTGCGTGTAATTTCTTGAATTTCACTGAAATCACAGCGCGAACTGAATCAGAGAGAATGTAATTTAAGTGCCATAACAATGAAGCTGCAAATGTTGTTATTGTATCAAATGCACTCAGCAAAAAGAGAGTGGGAGAGAGTGAGAGCGTGAGCTTAATAAGCTCTGACCGAAATGCGCAACCCACTAATACCTGGCAACGTCATAAAGAGAGCCACAGTGTGGGAGTGAGAAGGTGGAGTAAGTAGAGTGGGAGTGAGCGTGTGGGAGTGAGAGTGAGAGAGCGCAGCAGGACAGTAGCCGCAAAGAGAATGGCAAACAAAGTAACTGACGTTGCGTTTTTTGTGGTTTTTGCTTTACGTTTGCACAAAGAAAACAAAACCAGATGCAATGAAGACGCAGCAGCAGCGACGCGACGTCGACTGCACGAAGTAAGAGAAAGATGCAATTGGATGCTCTGTTTGTGTGCTGCTTACACATACATACGCACACACACACATACTCAAGTCTGCCAGAGGCGATTGCCAAGAGAACGGAGAGGGAAGTGTAAGAGAGTGAGTGTGCATGTGTGTGTGTATTGGTGTGTGTGTGTGTGTTTGGCGCTGCTTTTGTTCTGCGCTCTATTCTGAAGTATCTTCTGCTGCCCCGTGGCTTATGCTACACTTTTTTAATAAATTATAAATTGCTGCAAATATATTTGCAAGCAGGGATTACAGTTATTCCCCCTACCCCTGCACTTTCTCACTTCTCTTTATATTTTGCTTCCACACGCTTCTTTTACACTTCCAGCGGGTAGTTTAATTTTGTCACTTAGTGTGTAACGCACTAAAGAAGGCGTGGCACATCCCACAAGACTATACAGTTAGTTCAGTCATTATTTGGACAGAGAAAAATTCAATAAATATTTTTGTATTTTTTAAAATAATTTATAAACAATTTAATTTTAGAAAAATTTTGTAAGGTTTTTCTGATTTGTAATAGGTATCATTTATGCGATATCTAGGGCATAAATTACCCATTAATAAAGGATTCATTAATTAATAAAGGAAAAGCGGAATAAAAGTTTCGTTTTTTTTTTTACAAAAAGTTTCATTTTAAAAATAAGTTTTAAGAGTCCCTACTTTTTCTTTTTAATAATGGGTATAAATTGGCCGTTTTAAGGGTATAAATTATATAAAATTAAAGACCTATGTTTCTGACATTCTCGGAAATTATCAAAAATGCATAAAAAAAAGACAAATTAAAATAAATATATATTTTTTTAAAATTTTAATTTTAGAAAAACTTTGTAGGGACTTTTCCTGCTTTGTAATAGGTATAATTGAACCGATACCTAGGATATAAATTACATATTAATAAAAGAAATATATCTGACATTTTTAAGAAATTAACAAAAATTCATAAAAATATATTTTTCTATAATTAATTTTGGAAAAAGGTTATAAGGAATTTTTCTGATATGTTTTTTCTGAGAAATTTGGTCATTACCTATCGTATAAATTACCCATTAATAAGTATTTATATTTTTTTTTTGAAAATATTAATTTCCTTTTTTAATACGAGTATCCTAAAATAGGGTATTTAATCTACAGTGTGTCGAATATCTTCTTTTTATTCTTGTTTGCATATCGCTAGTTTTACTCTCATATCCCAAGTGTGCGGTTCAGCTTTTGCCCCAACCCTTTAACCTCCCCTCCCCCCCCCCCCGCTCTATTTTCATACACACACACACCCCTGATTTGTCTCCTTCCCAATTCTAGTTGCATATGTGCTTTAGAATTTTGTATTCATGCTTGAGTCACGTTTTGAACATTTGTTAAAAGTAGTTCTTAAGGCGATTGCCGCTTGAAACCCCCGCGAAATTGTGTGAAATGTCTTAAATTAACTACAAGTGCTGCAACTTGCAACTTGCAACTTGCAACTTCTGTTACCTTTTTACCTGTCTGCAATATGTGTTTTTGTCCCACGGCCAAAAGCACTTTTTAATCAATCACACACAGTGCAAATAATTCTTGTGGCGCCTCAGGACGCATATCAAACCACTGTAAAATAAAGCGCCATCTACAGTACGTTACGTAATTTTTTGGACAATTTTTTAAACATATATCTTAATTAGTTTCTAAATACCATGAGCAACTGTATTAAATTTGATTTTTATAAAACAAAATATGTGCATTAATTATATATTTTATTATTTTTTTATATGATTGAAAAATAATTATTTTTAAATTTTTATTTAACTTTATGGTATGGTATTAAGCATAAGCAACTGTATTAAGTTTGTTTTTTGTAACCGAAAATATGGGCATTTATTATATATTTTATTTATATATGAATAGATATTTTATATTTTTAAAAATATTTTGTTCTTCTTTTCATTAAAAATATTTTTAATGCCATAAGCAACTATGTCAAATTTGTGTTTTTTTTAAATAAAGTAAATGCATTTTTTGAACATTTTATTTATATATATTTTACATTTTTAAAAATATTTTTTCTCTTTCTTTTTTAATTTTCTAAAAAACAAATTTGTTTTTTTTTTTGTAAAAGAAAATATCCGTCATTTTTATATATTTCAATTATTTATATTTTATATTTTTAAAAATAGTTTATATCTTCTTTTTTTAACATGTGTTAAAAACCATAAGCAACTATAAAACATTTGTTTTTTCTAAAAATAATATATATGCATTTCATATTTTGTCAAAACAATTACTTTACTAACTGTTTGTGACTGTGCAATACAACTCATAAATTTCTAAAGGCTTTCCAAAACTCTCCCTTGTCCGTGATAAAGGTTTTCCCCCCCCCCAGTACCGTTTTTAATGCCAAAATAAATTCATTAAATTTCAGCGCCTTTTGTACTTTTGCCATACAATAAAAATGTCATTTTACAATGATATATGGGTTCTACATATAAAGCGAACCATTCCCAACTCAGTCTTGCAAAAATCACGTAGGAAATTTTTGCGTAAACTTGAAAAGCTGCTGGTTTCGATAATTCGTCGCGAAATGAAACATGTTCTCTCAAAAGTTTCTTACCCATTTCACTTTTCTTGTTTTTTTTACTTTTTTCTTTTTTCCTCGCTGCCTGCATATTAATTTGAAATTTGTAGCATACTTTTCAGTATACTTTTCTGTATGTGTGCGTTGTGTTAACAAAGTCATAAATTTCCCGCACTGCTGACAGTTTTCATATTTGACTTTTCCTATGTTGCATGTTTGAAAATTGCTCAAAAAATGTCTAGCAAATGGATTGGGGGCAACATTAGGTTGGGTTGACTTACCTAACTTCCTTCTAGCAGGGTATCTGCATCATCCAAAGGTGTTTAACGTCACGATTCAGCTGGAGATTTGGGTTCGACTTGGAATTTTCCCATCTGAAAGTATTTTTTATACATTTTTTATGAGCTTATTTTGCACACTTTGATTTATTGCATTTTTCACTTTTATCGCAACTATTTATTCAAATTTCTTGAACTTCTATTTCAATTTTCAAACAAATTATTTAAGATTGTAATATGTTATCAAATAAATCAATCCATTTAAAATATATATTGTTTGTAATTGAAATAAAAATTTTAATTGATTTATGCATAATTTGGAATTAGTTTTACTAATTGAAAATTTTATTGAATCTTAAAAAATATAGTTGACATTTGATTTTCTTTTGGGAGATTTTAAGGACTTGTAACTATTTATTAAAATTGAGAAACCATTGATATTTTTTTATTTACTAATGAAATATAAACTGCATTTAAATATTCAATTAATTTAAATATTGTACATCAAATATATATGTTTATTAATAATACTCTAAGATAGTTTTAATTTAAGAAAAATTAATAAAAATATATTAAAACTGAGAACTAACAATTTGTAAGCTTTTACTTACATTAACATATTTAACATTAATATTTTTAACTTTACCACATTTAACAATAAAATATTTACAAAATTTAAATATCTAAATAAAATATATATGTTTATTATTAATTCTCTAAGATTAGATTTAATTAAAGAAAGAATGAATTAAAATATATTTTAACTGATTAAAAATAGTTAACAACTAACAAAAAACAATTTAAAATTGTTACTTCAAATATTTTATGTTTATTATTAATTCTCTAAGATAGTTTCATTTAAGAAAGAATAAATTAAAATATATTTAAACTGAGTACTCAAAATTTGTAAACTTGTGTTAAAATTAACATTAACATATTTAACATTAACATATTTAACATTAATATATTTAACATTAATATATTTCATATTAACACATTAATATTAAATAATTTAAAAATTGTAAATAAAATATGTATGCTTATTATTAATTCTCTAAATTAGTTTCATTAAAGAAAGAATGAATAAAAATATATTATAAATAAGTACTCACAATTTGTAAACTTGTATTAACATTAATAATATTTATACATAGTTTCAAAATTGTAAGATAAGAATGATATTATATATATATATTTTTAACTGATCTAAAAATAGTTAACAATTTAAATAGAAAAAATTAAAGTATATTCAAGCTGAGAATTACTAATTGATAAAGAATGAATTGAAATATATTTAAACTGAGTATTTTAATTTAAAAAGAAGTAAAAACAAATACAAATATATTTTAACTGAGTACTTACAAATTTGTAAACTTTTATTAACATTAATAACATTTATATATAGTTTCAATTAAGAAAGAATGAATTAAAATATATTTTAACCGATTAAAAATAGTTAACAATTATAAAAAAAATTTGTATTTCAAATAAATATGGTTACTAAGATAAAAAATGAATTAAAATATATTGAAACTGAAAACTCACAAGTTTTTAACTTTTATTCACGTTTTTTTTAAGGGGCGGTTGCAATTAAGGTGATTTCGAGTGGTGGGAAAACTGTCGGGAAAACTGTCAGAAAATGCGATGACAGATTTGATTGAAGCCTTTACAATACGCATCTCAATCAGCATCGCATTCAATCAAATGTTACGGCACAACAATTGTGTGTGTGTGTGTGTGTGTGTGCGAATTTATTGTGCATTTGTTGTTGATATTTATTTATTTACTTTCTTTTGGAGTGTGCACAACATGCGACAGCATTGAATTACATTTCCATCGAATTGAACTGGAAAACTCAACTCAAATCGACGGCACGAAGTGCTGAAAGTTTTCAGCTGCACTCGGCGTAAAGTTTTTCCTCCTATTTCCGGTGGCAACAACAACAACAACAACAACAACAACAAACACAACAACAACAACAAGGACAACGATTTTGGGGCCAAATTGTGTGTGAAATTGAATTGCAATTGTCAATAATTCGTTTCCAAAAATATTTTCAACGCAAACTGATTGAGTCAACGTTGCATTGCACACTGACTGCTAAAAGTTGCGATTCTAAAGTTTCTTTTCTACACTGGCAAGAAAAATATGTTGATAAAAACTAGATTTTGGTCGCGGCACAAAGAACATAAAATTCTTAAAGTCAGAAAACACACACCTTGATTTTAAATATATATAATTATTTTTGTTTCAAATATACCAAATTATATGTATTTGAAACATCTCTGCAAAACAACTAATAAACTTTAAATTAAAGACTTCCTTAAATTAAAGTTTACTTTTAATGACTATTTAGAGATTTTTATTTTGTAAATCAAATTTAATAATTCTTTGTAATTTAAATAAAATAAAATAAATAATTAATTTAAAATAATTATTATTATAGGCTTTTTTCAGTTTTATATAAGAGCTTTTGAAGACTTTTTTAAATAAAAGTCTTTAAAGACTTATATTTCTGAATTATAAAAATCAAAAAACTCATCGGCATAAAAAAGGTAGATAGTTTATAGGAGATAAAAGTTTTCAAATAATAAAAGTCTATAAGGACTATTATTCCTTAAAAATAACAGTTTTTGAAGACTTTTATTCATAAAAATCAGTTAAAACTCTTGTAAAAAACCTGAAAAAATAAAAATCAATAAAAATAATTATTTTAAATTTTAAAAATAAAATAATTAATAGATTGGATTTATAAAACAAAAGTCTTTAAATAAGCATTATAAAAGATTTTTTTGATTATTCCTCATAACTGTTATGGTCCCTGATATTTATACATTTTTTTCTGGGTTGGATTTTTTTTCTTATAAATATTCTGTTAATACGATTTTCCCTTGAATCGAATTTGATTTGAACCCGCGTTTTATTTACACATGAAAATATTCAAATTTTCCTATCATTTATAAATTCGTAATCTAATATTAAGATTTTTATTCTTTTTAGATTAATATTCTTAGTATTAATGATTTGAGTTTTAAAATAATAAATAATATAAATATTCCAGATTTTAGTAGTTGTTCTTTTTTTTCAGTGTACGATAAAAAGTTTTCATTCTTTTGGTTTCTCAGGTAAAAGCGTCTAATTAAAATGTGCTTCAACTTATTTTTTTTTGATTGAATGTAAACAGAACTAAAATGACAATTGCCCTAAAAAAAAAGGAAATCGGAAAATGGAAAATGGACACGTTGTGTGTGATCTGTAAATCATTTCTGCTGCAGTCATAAAATCCAATGGGGCGCAGACAATTTATTTGTTTTTTATGTGCTCACAACTAATGTGAGCAGAGGTTGCCCCCCTACCTCCCTCCCCCCTTGACCCCTTTCCTCTCTCCTTTTCTCCCATTTCTCTCAAAAATGTCTGGCAGCTGGCATCAGGCTCAAAAATGTATCTACAATCGTGCTTATTTCAAATAGCACGTACCAAAAGTTCCGCATCGCAATTTTTGAGTTTAACTTACGTAAAATGTTCGAAATCGAACTTAAAAATGTGTGTGTCATGTGTGTGTGTGTGTGTGTGTGTGTGTGTGTCTCATGTATGTAGGGAAAATGAGGGGGAAAAACTGACTTTGCCTTTTCTTTGGCCGCAACATTTGACACCTGCTACGCTTTTGTTTATATACCCTTTACTTACGTAGAAGTAAATGGGTAGATTAATGTAAAATATCATAAAATATATATAAACTTAATCAGCTGACTCGATTTAGTCTGTATTTATTTATTTGAATTTTTTTATATTTAAATTGAATTTTTAAGAATTTAATATTTAAATTGGCTGTTTATTAAAAATTGAATTTTTTAATATTATTTTGATTTTTGAAAATTGATTTTTATTTAATATTCATTTTAAAATTATTTAAAATTGAAGTATGTAATATTTTTTTATTTTTTGAAAATTATTTTAATTTTTGAAAATTTAATATATAAATTAGCTGTTTATTTAAAATCGAATTTTGTAATGTTATTTTAAATTGCGAAAATTGAATATCTATTTTAGCTGATTTATTTAAAATTATAATTTGTAAAATTTTTTAAGTTTTTGAAAATTTAATGTTTATTTTAGCTGATTTATTCAAAACTTTAATTTATTATATTATTTTATTTTTCAAAACTTTAATTTATAATATTATTTTAATTTTATTTTTGAAAATTTAATATTTATATTAGCTGTTTATAAATATTATAATTGTAATTTGTAATATTATTTTAATTTTTAAAATTAAATGTTTATTTTAGTTGATTTATTTAAAATTTTAATTTATAATATTATTTTAATTTTTGAAATCTTAATATTTATAGTAGCTGTTTATTTAAAATTATAATATTATTCTAATTTTTGACAAGTTTTAAATTTTTGTTATGCTTATTTATCCTATAAATCTTTATATTTTGTTAATATAATTTTAAAGATTAATTTAATTAATATTATTAAAATTTAAGAAAAATGCATTTTTGAAAACCATAATGGATCCATTTAAATTAAAATATTTTAATTTGGGTGATATTAAAATTTATAAAACTTTTAATTTTTAAAAATACATTAAAAAATATTTTAAATGAGCTTATGAATATTTGTTGCATAAGTATAATGATAAAATTAATTTTAGTTCTAGAATCTTGATGCATTTTTTAGACGAAAATTTGTAAAATTGTGTACAAAAATGTTAATTTTAAGGTCTAAAAATGCGTTGGGCAGCAAAAATTCGTATAAATTAATAGAGTTAAACTCTTAATTGTAAGGTAATTTATTTTTTGAATTTTGTAATTATATATTTTTTTGCTCTAAAAATTGTCATTTATTAAAAATAAATTAATATATTTTTAGAAAATAAAGCGGATCTTATTTGTAACACTGTAACGGGTATCTTTTAGTCGGCTACACTTTCTTATTATTTACTCACTTGCAGACTAAGGCAAATAAAAGGGGGCAGGTGGGTGTGGCATGCCTCCCATTGTTACCATTTTATTGTGTGCTTAAATATTTACACAATGAAAACGAAGCATTTTCTTACACACACACACACACATGTATAAATATATATGTATATATATATGTATATTTATATATTTATGAGTGTCTGCTCTAACACATTGTTTTTGGGGCTCAACGTGTTTGATTTATGAACAATGTTGTTCATATTGTTGTTGTTGTTTATGTTGTTGTTGTTGTTGTTGACCCCCGAAAAACACACATATGACATGATATTTTATACTCGATTGCCAATTATGACCTGTTAAGGGTTTATGGCCAATGACTTGTGTGTGTATTTGTGTGTGTGTTTATGTGTGTGTAATTGTTTGGCCTGAAGGGGCCAATCAATTGAACAAGCACTTAAGTGTCTCTCTCTCTCTCTCTCTCTCTCTCTCTCTCTCTTAAACAATAGCACATAACACTGTTGTTAATTGCATCTAATATATTTTGTTAAAATTCCAATATGAATATAATAATAAACAGCTTAAATTTGCAGTACACTGAAAAAAATAAAAATTCAAGTAAACACTTCTAGATTTTAGCTTGCATTTTATTTGTATGTATTTAGTATATTATTGTTAAATTAAGACAATATGAGTAAAAAATTAAAATGTCAAGTAAGCCTAAAATATTTGATCTAACTAATAAAAAAATATGCAGAACCCAGAAAATCAAAATATGTGTAGCTGAATCAAGTATTTTGTACTTGGTTTAAGAGAATCCGGGATTACCGAAATTCTGGCACCGTTTTTATTTTATCCTGGAATGCTGGGTTTTTTTCTCTGTGTCGGGTTGCCTAGTTTAACTTAAAAATACTCGTAAAATAAACTTTTTGTTATTCATTTTAATGTATGAATCTCCTGAGTATAATATATATTTATATCCGGCCTGTAAATGTTGTTTTTATACCAATGTGTATTTTTGTATCATATGTGATGGAAAAATATATTTTATAGGGTATTTTTTCGTAGACTATAAAGTGTTTGAAGTTAACTTGAGTCGCTCCTGCATATTATTCAAGATTTTATCATCAACAGTTTTTTAAAAATATTAAATTCCTTTTACTTTATAATAAAAATTGATTCCAGCTACCAAAACTTTTAAAAAACACTAAAATAAACTTTTATTTATTGTTTTTTTTTTACCTTCTTGATAATGTATAGCATTTTTGTATTTCTTAAACAAAACGTTATTATAATTAATTAATTTTTTTAAAAGCATAAATTAAAAGTTCTGCTTTGATTTTTAGATTAATGTATTATAATTATGAAAAATTTAGTATGTTTTTTATGTTGTTTAATTTCAATGTATTTAGTTAATTTTATCAAATTAATTATCAAATTTGAAATTTTCATTTGCATTTCGAATATTATTTACTATTTACTTAATTAGATTAAATAGTTTGATAAATAGTACAAACTTGAAACATCTCAATTTGTATTTTTAATAATTATAATCGTAAAACTTCCTGCTTTAAATTTAAACTTTTCTTGAATATCCCCCAGTATTTTAATTTTAATTCTTAACTTAAATTATAATCGTTTATTTATTATATTTTAAATTAATATGTATTTTAAATATTATAAAAGTTAAGGATTTAGCTTTAAGTTTAACTTTTTCTTGCATACCCATAATCCTTTATTTTATTATATTTTAATTAGTTTGATAAATAATACAAAGTTGCATTATTTTAGTTTAAATATTTAGTTATAATATTTTTATGATTCCTGCTTAAAATTTGTAATGTAAATGTAAATTCTTAACTTCAATTATAATCCTTAATTTTATTATAATTAAATTTGTTTGATAAATAATACAAAGTTGCACTATTTTAGTTAGCATTTAAAATATAATAAAATTTAAGTTTCCCCTTTAAATGTAATTTATTCTTGCATATTCACATGTATTTTTATGTAAATTCTAAGACTTTATTTACTTGAGAGGTGAATGCCTAAAAAAAAGTGTTTGTTTGCCTTGAACTGAGGAGTCAGTTTCTGGCTTCATTTTTGGCTGGGATGTTGTTGGCCAATTGAATATTTCATGACATTTGTCACTTTGCATGCAACAGACATTTGTTTCCTGTTTTTACAACAGAGCCTAAACCAGATCTTATTTTTTCCCCCACACTGCGATGACTTTTCACTAACTTTCGAGAGTTTCCTTCTCTGGAAAATTCTTCTCTTCTTTTTTTTTGCGTATTCAGCATGTCAACTGTGAAAACTCAATTTGCCTAAGTAAATAAACGGAATATGAATGTTTAATTTATTTTACGAGCATAGATATTAAATAAACACACAAGTCAGTTGCAGTGTAAGTTTTCCACATGTCGTAAAAAAGAAGGGAAAAAAAACGTTGTTTGTATTAAACCAAAAAGTTGATCCATTTAAACACATTTATTCCGCATCTTACATCGATTTCTCAGCATTCAAAAGAAGTTTAATTAAATAGGAAAATGAGAGAAGGGAAACATTTTCATTTATTTAATTTCCCTTCTATGAAAATGTGCTTTTCAATTAATAGAAATCTCATCACATGCATTGCCTGTGGTTAATTAATTTTATAACAATTTTCCTGTTTGCTTTTGTCTAATAAAAACACAAAAGCAAAATGTAGGGCAGGTAAATAGAAAAGTATTAAAAGAGAGTGAAGAAGTCAAATGTACACTGAAAAAAAGACCGACTTCTTAAATCAAGAACATTCATATTAAATATTTTGTTCTTAAAATAAGACCATTTTAAGAAAAATTAATAATACTAAGAATATTAATCAAAAAATTCGCAGTTCTTAATATAAGAATTAAAAATCTTAAATTGTTACGAAAATATAAATATGTCATAGTTAATATGAAGACAAAAAAACATAATCAGAATATTTATAAAAAGAAATTAATTCAAAAAAAGTATAAATTAAAAGAAATAAGTTTAAAAATTTAAAAAACAACTGCTTCATTTTTATATTTTTGGTTTGAGAATTTAAGACTGTTTGGTCTTAAATAAAGAACTCAGTCTTATTTGAAATGTTCTCAAAATCATGATGTGTTTTCTAAGTTTAAGAATTTTATGTTCTCGACGCATTTTTTAGACCAAAATTCTTAGTTCTGAGACCAAAATCTTGATTTTAGAACATTTTTTTATCAGTTTATTTACATATCTTATTTAATTAAAAAATGTAATTTCTATATTTTCAATGCTATTTTATTTTTGGTTTTTTAATTAAGTCACAATTTTTGTGACACGTTGCGTATACGCAACGCAATCTTCAATCAACGTGCAGTCCATAAAATGTTTGTTGCCAAACTCGTAATTTGTTGTCGACTTGTTTATAACTCCCCTTCCCCTCCCCGCCCCTCCCCTCTTTGCTATCAAAATTCTGCCCCCTCTTTGACATACTCATAATGATGCGTGTCTTTTATGAATATGAATGCCGAGTTCCGGGTGAAAGATTCTCTTGAATTTCTCCCTTTTCCTTTCCCTTTTCCTTTAGCACTCGTAAAAACCTAAACGTTAAATTTGTGAGCTCCCTTTTTATATGACAAAATCGTGTGTATTACAAGTTGTAATCGCTCCTGTTTATGCCCTTTTGGTGGGAATCTTAAATGGATGGATTTCTGCTCGCTTAGCAAATTTGATGCCTGATGAGCTGCACTTCAATTTACAATCAACAGTTGAGAAACTTTGACAACTTTTTGATTGGTTTGTCATATTAAAGTTAGTTGAAATTTCTTGCAGACCTATTAATTAATTTCTGATTAAATATTAAAGAATTAATTATTAGAGAATAAGTTTAAAGAATAATTATTAGAGAATTTATTAAAATAAAAAATATAAAATAACAGAAATTATTCAATTTTTTATTGTATAATGAATAATATAAAAAATTTCACTTTAATTATTCGTAAGATAAACAATATACGAAAAGACTTTGTTAGTTTAATAATAATTAAATAACGACTCAAAACTGTAAAGAATTTATAAAAATAAAGTATATTAAATACAATAAATTCTCAAAATATTTAAGATACTATAAATAAATATATGTGCTTAAATAATTTATTAAAATAAAGTATATTAAATAAAAGAAATAACTAAATTTCTTATGGTATAATTAATATAATATAATATTTGACATAAATAAATATTTGTGCATAAAGAATTTATTAAAATAAAGTATATTAAATAATAAGAATTACTAAATTTTTTATGGTATATTTAATATAATAAAATAACATAAAACAATCTAAAAATAATTTGAGCATACAAAGCAAATAATCAAATTAAGCAATATGATTACTTAGGAAAGTTATTTTATAGAAAGCTTTATTATTTATTTAATTTGTAGTTATGTTATAATGAAATAAGTTAAATAATTATAATTCATAGGATATATATTTTATAAAACCTATAATTGTATATTTACTTTGTAGTTATTTCTGCACATTTATAAACTTTAAAACTTCTTTATTATTTAATTATATCGCCAAATTGCTTATATTATTTATTTAGTATTTATTTAGCTCAAAGCAATTGACAACAAATTTTTAAAAATTAAAATAATTTTAAAAATTACAATTTTAAATAAATTAGCTAAATAAAATATTAAAAACTGAATGAAAATAAACACAAATTTATAAGATTGCAAGCTATTTTATTTCTTTTGTTATTACAAATTTCAACACAAATTTAATAATAAAAAAATAATCTAGTTTTACTTATAATATACTCATACTGAAAATATAAATACCATACATAATATAAAATATAAGACTAAGTCTGGTATATAAAAAAACGTGTTTTAGTATCATTAATAAATATAAAATACATAAAATAAAATATAAAACTAAGTCTGGTAAATGAAAATAATAGTTTTAGTATTATTAAAAGAAAGAAAAAATAATCTAAAATAATAATTAAATATGAAATTAAATGCTGTTATACTTAATTCTTTAAAATACTCAAGTTCATTCAAAATGTTGATAATTTCCATTCTAAATTTAATTCACAAGAAAAATTGACTTGTTACATTGAGCTAACAAAAAATAAAATAAATAAATAATTTTTGGGTTAAGCAGCCATGCCCCAATTAATTATTTGTTTACTTAAAAACAAGTTAAATAAACTTATTGTAAAGTTGTTTCGCTTCTGGTTGAAATCGAAAGTCAAACAAACATTTTACATTGTAGTTTGTTTGTTTTAAAACAGTTGTTACCTTTTTTTTGTTTGTTTAATGTGACATTTGTTTAAAATTTGGTTGTGGATTGTCAACTATAAAAGAGACTGATCTTTATTGAGAGAGTACAGTTCGAGTTTGAGACTTGTTAATTAGCCATGCATATTGTTTCAGTTGTGACTTTGCTTTTGGGCAGCATCTTTGCCTATTCCCTGGCAGCTCCTCAATTCGGAGGATCTGGTTATTATCCCGTCAATATGGCGACTTTAAGTGCAGCCCTGGCACAATTGGCCAAACAGCTGGCGGCCCAAAGAAATACAACAATTGAAGTTGGCAACAGTTCTTCAATTGTTTCGGGTGTCTCCAGTTCAATTGCCAATGCTCACATCGATAATGATCGCCGTCCTGGACATCATCAACATCACGGTCATCATCATCACAATAATGGCTGGAACAATAATGGCTGGAACAATAATGGCTGGGGATATTGGCGTGGTGCTGCCGAGGAAGATTATCAATTGGAGGGCGATGATGCTTATTTAGGAGATGATTATAAACAAGCTGAATATCAGGAAGCTGACAACATTGACTCCAACGATGATTCCAAAGATGAATAACACTTGAAGTTCTCACTGACAAACTCACAAAAATAATAACTAAATTTCCTAAATTTTAATTTAACATCATAACAAAATTTGTGCAACTAGTTAGAGTAATAAAATAATAAATACATTTATCAATCAAATCTATTTGGTTTCTTTTTTTGAGGCAAATCTCAAAAGTGTTTGGGCAGTAACAACTTAGAATAACACTTTTGTTCAAATTCACAATTAAAGAGCTCATAGAAAAATATTTTGGAAAAATAATCAAGAAAAAATAACTTGCTTGAGCAATGACAGAAGAAAACAGAATTAAATGAAAAAATTTAATTTAAAATTTAAATATTATTATATTATAATTATAAAGAATAAAATAGAATACAGAATTAAATGTGAAATTTTGTTCAGTTTATTTTATGTATCTGAAAATAACCATACAATTTTCAAAAGTTTACGATCTCTGCCAAAAGCTAAATAAATTTCCTACACTTAATAGTTAAATCATATTAAAATTTGAGCAACTAATTAGAGGAATAATGTAATAAATTAATTTTATTTCTGTTTATTATGTATTTTTTGTGGAGCAAAAACTCAAAAGTGTCTGAGCAGTAACAGCTTAGAATAACGCCTTTATTTAAGCTCACAAAAAAAAATGCACATAGAAGATCTTGTGGGAAAAATACACAAAAATAATTATCTTGCTTAAGCAATGACAGAAGAAAACAGAATACAGAATATTTTATGTATCTGCAAAAAATCAGGGACCGTAAATAAGAGATATGAGTTTAAAAAAATTAAGGCACAAAAAAGACTCCAAGAAGAGTGAGAAAAAGACATATGTTATTTTTTTACGGCAAATTCAAAAACAGGATAAACTTTACGTTGCAATTTTTTTTTTTTTTATTTTATTTTTAATTAATTAAATTAATTTATATGATAAAAATAATAAATAATAATTATTTTTCATTTTTTATTTCAATTTTTATAAAAAAATTTTTATTTTAAAAATTAAAAAATAACTCTTATTTTATATTTATTGTAAAAATGGAAAATAAAAATTAAATTCAAATATTTTTTGAACTACATAGACATATATAAATGATGTGACACCTTTACTTCAAAAGATATTTGAATAAAATTTAAAATAAAAATTGAAAAATAGCTTTTATTTTTTTATTATTGAAAATAAAAGTTATGGTTTAATTTTTATATAGAAATTGAAAAATAATAAATATTTTTTATGTTGATAATATAAATTAATTTTAGTAACTTAAAATAATTTTTTTAACAAAATAAAAAAATTAATTCTTATTTTTTAATATTTTCAATAAAAATTATAATTGTTACGGTCCCTGGAAAAAAGCATATACCATTTTTAATAAACATTTTGGCGATCACTGCTAAAAACTAAATAAATTTTCAAACTGCCAATTCACTTAAATGTTAAATCCCATCAAAATTTGTGCAACTAGTTGGAGTAATTAAATAATGAATACATTTGTCAATCAAATCGATCGATAAACATTTCAGACACATAATCCTTTACTCTAACAAACAAACAGACAGACAGACAGACAGACAGATAGAAGAGAGTGAATCAGGGTTCAAAAGTTTCTAGTTCGTCCATTTGATTTAATTTTCATAAATTCATAAAACCATTTGTTCGGGTTTTAGGTTTTGTTTGTTTGTTTGTTTGTTTATTGCATGCAGTAAAGGCTTTTATGGAATTTGCTTAAATGCAAATATTGTTACGAGCGAGTTTTCAGTTTGTACACTGATAAAAAAAATGTTTTAAAATCAAGACTTTGGTCTCAGAACTAAGAATTTTGGTCTAAAAAATGCGTCGAGAGCATAAAATTTATAAATTTAGAAAACACATCTTGATTTTAAGAACATTTCAAATAAGAATAAGTTCTTAATTTAAGACCAAACAGTCTTAAATTCTCAAACCAAAAATATAAAAATAAGGCAGGTGTTTTAAACTTTAAACTTATTTTTTTTGTTGATATTTATACTTTTTTTGGATTTATTTTAATTTTATAAATATTCCGATTATACATATGTTTTTTCCTTTTTTTATGACATATATAAATTTTCTTAACAATTTAAGATTTGTAATTCTTATATTAAGAACTGCGAATTTTTAGATTAATATTCTTAGTTTTATTAATTTGGTCTTAAAAGGGTCTTATTTTACGAACAAAATATTTAAGATGAATGTTCTTGATTCTAGAAGTCGGTCTTTTTTTCAGTGTAGCTGTGTATTTTTATTTTTGCCAACTGCCATTTAATATACATATACACTATTTTATGTCCAGAAAGGGCTCTCGAATAACTGAACTGAACTGAACCGAACTCAACTTTCAGTCTATCTGTTGCGAAAACATGGCAAATTCTCGCGGGTGGCATAAAATACCGAGTACATTTTACATAAATGGATGGAATTGCACATTAATATTTGCAGCTAAAGTTTTCATAAACTCTACAGCCAGAGGGTAAAATGTGGAAAATGGAAAATGTCGGGAGATGTGCTAATTGTTAGTTACAACTGTGCATATGGTCTAAAAGGAAATTTGGGAATTTTCCAAACTGTCAACCTGACAAAATACTGTTCTCAGCTGTCGCAACTGAAATGCATAATAACATTTAAGTTAAAGTTAATTTTAAATGGGTTTTAGAAAAGTTTGCCCACATGTCGTATGCGCAATGTTGTGATTAAGCATACGCCAAGTGTGACATTTATGAGTTTGGCTCAAGGCCCAGAAAAGTGGCAAGGCAACAGTTTTTGGCAGCACTTTCAACTCGACTTGGCCGTGTGTCAACTAAAGCAATAATAAATGTGCAACCAAATTGTTTTCTCCTAGCCAAGTTTGAAGTAGCTCTCGAAATTGGCTCTTGTCTACAGATTTATGAATGTCAACAGGGAAAGAGATATAGGAGAAATGGAGAGAGAGTTGAACCTTCAGAAAACTAAAATCATTTGAGAATTTTATATTAAATTTACAAAATATTTTACTTAAATAATGTTATCGAATATTTATATTAACTATAAGAATTTTTGATTTTAAGTTGAATAAATAAATAAAATTTTGTCTACAAGTTTTTTAAACATATTTAATTTAAATACGTTGTCCTTTTGAGAATTCAAAATTAAATATCAAAAATATTTTACTTAAATAATTTAAACGAAATTAATTGAAGCACATTTAAAATAAATACAAGTAAATACAATTTTGTCTTACCGTTTTTAATACATATCAAAAATATTATACATAAATGAATAACTCTACAAATCTTAATTCAATATTGTTTTAAAAATTCTTATACACATCAAAAATATTTTTTAATGTAATATGGTAAAATCAAACGTGACTGTATTTATTTTTCTTCCTGTTTTTTTCTCTGGGTGTAGAAATAGATACTTGGGACACTTAAGGATATTAACTATAAAAATCTTATATTTTAAGTTGAATAAATAATAACAAATTAATATACATATATTTAATACATATACTTACATATTTAATTTAAATAACACTAAATTACATTTTGTTTTAAAGTTTTTTAAAGATATTGGTTTTTAATATGTTTTCTGTTTAAGAATTACAAATTCTGAATTTTGATTTTGAATTTAATGACCATATAATTTAATTTTGGTTAAAAATGTTTTATATATATCTAATTTTAATAATGTCAAACATGACTGTATTTATTTTTCTCTATTTTTTTCTATGGAAACACTTGAGACACTTAAGGATATTCACTTTTCTCGAGGGACTTTACAAATCTCTTTTGAATCGCAATGCGTGTCTATCGTTTGAATTGCGACAAATGGAACGCATTAAGTTAACATTATTGCCAAACAATTTGCTCTGAATGTGTTTATTTCGCATCCTTGTTGTTGTCACATTACTTTCGACTTGTTCGACACAACATTTTCGGCTCGTTCTTAGACACAGTCAACAATAATAACAACAACAATAAGAGCCTCCTAACATAATTCCTTGGCCAATTGTGCCAACCCGAAATCTGATTAGGTTTTTTTTTTGGGGGGAAAAGACTCTCGGAAAATCAAACAACGATAAATTGTTGTAACTTGTAAGCGATATTATCCCAAGTACGACTTCAATTTGCTGTTTTGTTCCATTCTGTTCTATTTGTTAGCCTGTTGCTAAAATCGAATCCTTGCTGTGGGGCTTCCTTTTATTCCTTTCTTTTTTTCCTGCTTTTGTCGCGAGCCTCTTTCTATTTTTTTTCCTACCCCCAAATGACAAACAGTTTGTGGCCAAATGGCTTGAATGTTAAGTGGTAAATTATCTTTTCAGCAGTACTTTAGGCTGTTGCTTCCCTAAAAGGGTTTACTTGTAATTGATACCTGTTTTGAGGCCTTACGAGTGCCTCCCTTAAAGGGATTTGCACTTAGTGCATTTAGTCGATTGATTTTTGCCAGTGAGGGGAAGACTATTTATGAGATTTGGCTATAAATTGGTTAATTTTAATATATGTGAAATCTTTTTGAAATTAGTTAAGAAATAAGTATTATTAAATTACCTTATATTAACTAAATGTTAAATCTTTCTGAAATTAGCTAAGAAATAAGAACTATGCGATTTAATCAATTTATATTAACTAAAAATTAATAAATATAGCTGACGTTTTTTTGAAATTAGTTGAGAAATAAAATAAGTAAATCATTTATTAAGTTTCCTAAATTCCTAGATTTGATTTTGAAAATTAAAAGAATTTTTTTAATAAATCTTATTAACAATATAAATAAAATATTTTATAATCAGTTAAGTTAAAAGATTCCATGGAATTTTGTGTGCTTAAAAGGTCGTGGATTTGGGTTTTTTCTTAAATTTATTAAATTATGAGATCTTTAAAATTTTCATAAAAAATATACTTTCTGATATTCAATTTAATTTGATAAGTATAATAAACACTTTTTATGAACTTTGGTTATATATTCGCCAAAATAATTGTAACTGAAATATTTTTTAAAATCAGTTAAGATTAAGAGATAAAAAACAGTTGAGTTTAACTCAATTCCTAACCTTGATTTTGGAAATAAAGTATACACAATTTATGAGCTTTGATTATAAAATTCTTTTATTTAATATACATGAAATTTTTTTGAAATTAGTTAAGATTAAAGATACCAAGGAACTTGCAAAGTTTATTTTATTTTCTGAAATTCAAGACAAATTCAGACAAGAGTTAACACCCTCGGCGGTGCACATTTTATCAAAGGGATCGAAGACAGTACCTTCAGGACAGACCACAGAGTATGGTATGGGATAGTCACAGACCACATATCTATTGCAATCGTTCGGATATGGAAGAATTGTGCCCAGAGGAACACCACAGCAAATATTGGGTGTATCGGGATGTATAGTTGTTGTAGAATCGATAGTTGTAGAATCGGTTATTGTAGAATCTGTTGTAGAATCAGTTATTGTTGAGGAAGAATCTGTTTCTGTTGTTAAAGGAGTCGTAGTATCGATTATTGTGGTTGTAGAATCTGTAGTTGTAGAATCAGTTTTTGTAGGAATGGAAGTACAAGGTTCTTCAGTTGTAGAATCTGTTGTAGAATCAGTTGTTGTTGAGGATGAATCTGTTTCCGTTGTTAAAGGTGTCGTAGTATCAGTAATTATGGCTGTAGAATCGGTAGTTGTAGAATCAGTTAATGTCGGAGTGGAAGTACAAGGTTCTTCAGTTGTAGAGTCTGTCGTAGAATCTGTTTCCGTTGTTAAAGGAGTCGTAGTATCGATTATTGTGGTTGTAGAATCTGTAATTGTAGAATCAGTTATAGTAGAAGTGGAAGGTTCTTCTGTAGAAGTCTCTTCGGTAGTTTCCGTAGAATATGGAGGATTAGGAGTAGTGGGTCCAGGTGTTGGTCTCACATTGCAATTGGCCAAGTCAGGATTCATGCACTTCAATTCCGTAGGACTGAATTCCAAACCTTTGGGACAATCATATCCAATTGGTATGGGCTTAACACAAAGAATATATTTGCCGCAATCGTTGGGATATGGCACGAGGGTTCCGTTAGCTATACCTCCACAAATGCCGCCAGGTGGCGCTGTCGTTGTCGGTAACTCAGTTGTGGAAATTTCCACAGATGTGGATGGAGTTGCTTCTGTAGTGGAAATTTCCTCAGTTGTGGAAGGAGTAGTTTCTGTAGTGGAAATTTCATCTGTTGTGGAAGGAGTAGATTCTGTAGTGGAAATTTCCTCTGTTGTGGAAGGAAGAGTTTCAGTAGTGGACATTTCATCTGTTGTGGAAGGAGTAGATTCTGTAGTGGAAATTTCATCTGTTGTGGAAGGAGCAGTTTCAGTAGTGGAAATTTCATCTGTTGTGGAAGGAGTAGATTCTGTTCCCTCGGTTGTAGTTGACAAAATGGGTGTAGTGCCCGTTGAAGGACCTGTAGGACCAGGATTACAATTGGCGTCTGAAGCTTTCATGCATTTCCGCATTTCGGGACTAAACTCTTCGCCTTTTTTGCATTCAAAAGCGGAGGGAATGGGACGATTGCATTTAATATATTTGGAACAATCGTTAGGATAAGGAACCAAATCCCCATCCACAATACCGTCACAAGGACCCTTTTGTGGTGGCGGTCGTGTGACGGTTGTTGTGCTCTCTGTGGTGGGTTCTGGTGTGGTGGTTGATGTGTAATCCCAGCGACAGGCATCGTGAGGAACATCCGCACCACAGACGCCCTTTATTGGATCGTAATACTCCCCACAGTTGCAGACATCCATCATGTAGATGTAATCATCCACACAGCGTATAAACCACTGACAATTCTCCGGATATGGGAATGTATCTCGACTGCTGTTCGTACAAATCGTTGGCTCCAGGGGTGGTGAAGTGTAACCAGGTGTCGTGCTGATTTCCTGATCACAATCACTTTCCTCCCAACTCACACATTGTTGTCGCTTCACGTTAAAATAGAAACCCTCTAGGCAATAGAAGGCAACGGGAATCGGAGAAATACAGACAATATATTTACTGCAATGATTTGGATATGAAATCATTTCTCCGTCAACTTTGCCTTGACAAATTCCCGCAGGTTCCTCGGGTTGTGGACTCATTGTTGTCGAGGGAGCTGCAATTTCTGTTGTTGTTGTTGCAACTGTTGTTGTTGTTGTTGTCGGTGTTGTTGTTGTTGTATCTTTTTCTTTACAGGCTGTGGGTGAAACATTGGGACCGCAGGCCTGCGACTTGGGATCGTAATATCCGCCAGCACAGGGTGCTATATAGTATATGCCACCTCCCAGACACAATATATACTTGCTGCAATCCTCCACATAGGGAAAAGAGGCGCCAACCTCTTGATCTTCACATAATTCAGCTGGTCCTGGCGTCGGTGTGGTTGGAATTGTCACCGTTGTAGGTGCTGCTGTGGTGCTAGTGGTGCTGGTGGTGCGATCGCCATAGCAATACACATCCTTGGCCTCATCACAGATGCCAAAGTCGGGATTAAACAGCAGTCCATTGGTGCATTGCCCAAGAATTACCTAGGGGTGTCGTTCGATATCAATATCGATAAGATTTCGATTTGGAAAAAATATTATTATTACTGGGTATTTAAAAAAATATTAATAATATCATTATTAACGATAATGTCAATACTTGAGTTATGATTTTGATTAAATATCAATAAAAATAATATTCGATATGAAAAAAATATTATTTTTACTGGGTACTTTTAACAAAAAAAATATCAATATTAACGACAATGTTAAATTTTAAGTGTTGATATTTTTTAAATATCAATATCCTTAATATTTCGATAGGCAAAAATATAATTTGTAAATATTACTGACAAAAAAAAAATAGCTTGATTATCGTTAGTATGCTATGAATATCCAAGAGTTGAAAAAATAATTATATTATCGTCTATATCAATATTTAAGTTTATATATTTCTTTAATATCAATATCTATAATATTTCGATATGTAAAAAATATTATTTTTACTGGGTGTTTTAAATATCAAAAAAATATCAATATAAAGGATACTGTTAATATCTGAGTGTTGATATGGCTAAAATGTAAATTTTTCGAAATATCTATATTTTGAATATAAATTTCGTTAATGTTTGATAAAAAAATATATATTCATATAATACATCAATAAATAAGTGTAGACATCTTTTGAAAAATTCGATAATATATTAATAGGAAAAAATAATAATTTATTGGATATTTAAAAAAATATACCAATATCTATAATTTTTCAATATAAAAATTAAATATACTTAGTATTTTTGATATATTCTGTGTATATATTGTCGATAATACTAATATTTAGGTATTGATTTTGATCAATTTTAATAATATTTTTTTTAACTTGATATTTTTTAAAAAAATCTATATAGTTTCTATAAAATCAATATTTTTGATTTTGCGAATATTTTTTTAAAATTGTAATGCAATTTTGACATAAAAAAGAATATTATTTTAATATAATATTTTAAAATAAATCAACAGTTATCAATAAATATTATATCACTTAAAAAAATATATAATATACGAAATTCGTATGCGGTTCCGATTTATCGATATATTTATAATCGATTATTAGCAATTACCTTATTATCCTGACAAAGCAAGAACTGTGAGCAATTTCCGGCATAGGGAATACGTGTATTATCGGGATAATTTTGACAGGCATTTTCATTAACATCTGGTGGCAGTGTTGTTGGTGCTGTGGTTGTTGTTGTGGTTGCGATTGTTGTTGTTGTGCTGGGAATTTTAGTGGTGATCGTTACAATTGTAGAACCTTGAGTTGTCTCCATTGTTGTGGTTGGATAAGGTTCAGGTTTGCACTGAACCGAATTGGGAGTATCACAAATGTGGAGCAGGGGATTAAAGAGTTTATCGGGTATGCAATAGGCCAAGTTAGTACAACCATTGCGACAACTGAGATAGGCACTGCAATCGTAGGGATAAACATAGAATCCATTGCCCAAAGACCAACAGAAATCTTCATCAATGCCCAAAGGAGGCGCAACACATTGACCATCATCTTCTGTGGTTGTTGTGGGTTCTATTGTGGTTGTTGTTGTTGTTGTTGCAACTGTGGTTGTTGTTGTTGTGCTCGGCAATGGAAGCTCTTCACATTGTGCGGTTTCTGGTGTATCACAAATGAGCAAATGCTGATTGAAAACCTTATCGGGAGCACAATAATTCAATACAGGCCAACCAAAAGTACAATTGATATAAGCATTACAATCATAGGGATAACGATGAACTGTCCCATCTTTAAAATTCCTACAGAAATTCTCATTTATTCCCGGTGGTGCTGGCGGTGGATCATAACTAGAAGTTGGATAATTCTCTTCAGTGGTGCTCCAACTCAAAGTTGTCATTGTTGTATTTTCTCCGGGTTTATTTGAAGTTGTACTCGTTGTTGGTTCAGGTGTTGTAAATGTGTAATAAATGCACTTTGTATTCTGTGGATAATTGCAGACTTGTGTCTCATTGTCCCACCACAATTTGGCGGGACAGAGTTTGACCGTTGGATAAACGCAATCGCAGACTAGGAACAAACTGCAATTATCCGGATACGGCACTTGGCAACCAAATGCTTTTCCCGCACACATCATTTGGTTCTCGAAACGTTCCTCATTATCGCATGTGGCATGCCGCAATTCACCGTGCAACGCCACAGCAGTTGCTGCCAATAACAACAGCAATGGCAACCAATCACCTTCAAATATAATCAATCAACATATAAATATCTATTATTATTATTTTCTTATAGAGGATAAGAAAACAAATTATATTTAAATAGTTGTAATGATAAATTAGACACTCCTAATGAGTTTCTATTTAAATTTGTATAGAATTTAAAATCAATAATTTAGGTATTTTAATTAATGATTACCCTATTTAATATTATTTATAAATACATAAATAGTAATTAATCTCAGCCATTGCCTTGAAAAATATTATCAATCAGCATAAATTATTATTAGTTTGTTATTGAAGATAAGAAAACGAATTATTTTTAAATAATCGCTATGATAAATTTACCACTACTAATTTCTATTATTCTATTCTATTTACATTTTTTAAGCATTTAAAATCATTTTACGTATTTTAATTAATGTTTACCTTATTTAAAATTATTTATAAATATTTTAAAAGTAATTAATCTCAGCTAATCCCTTAAATTATAATCAAACTATAAAAAAAGAAAACGTAATTTTAGTAAATAATTGTTTTGATAAATTTACCATTTCTAATGAGTTTCATTTTATATTATGGAATAATTTTTATTACTTTTTCATAGCATTTAAAATCAATATATTATTAAATTTATTTAATTTACTTATTTTAATTATTTAATAAATGATTAATAGTTATTTAAATTAATTATTTAATATTATTTATATATATTTTAAAAGTAACTAATCACAGGCAATGACTTGAAATATAATCAATCAACATACAATTTATTAATATTTTTTATGAATGATAAGAAAACTAATTATATCTAAATAATTGTTATGAAAATTTTACATGCTATGCTATGCAATTTGTTATTAAATTTAATTCATTTACTTATTTTAATTATTAATGATTAATAGTTATTTAAATTAATTATTTAATATTATTTAATATTATTTATATATATTTTAAAAGTAACTAATCTCAGGCAATGACTTGAAATATAATCAATCAACATACAATTTATTAATATTTTTTATGAACGATAAGAAAACTAATTATATGTATATAAATAATTGTTATGATAAATTTACTACTTCAATTGAGTTTATTCTTATAATAATAATTTGTATTACTTTTTCAAACCAATTAATTCAATTAAAATACTTTTATTAATGTTTTTCTTATTTAATAATTTTGACAAATATTTTAAAAGTAACTAATCACAGGCATTGTTTTAAATTATAATCAATCAACATACATTTTATTATTTTCTTATAGATGATAAGAAAAATAATTATTTTTAAATAATTGTAATGATAAATACTTTAGTAGTAATTCATCTCAGCTATTCCCTTAAATTGTTATCAAACAACATAAATTATTATTATTTTCCTATGGATGATGAGAAAACTAACTTTTTTTAAACTTACTTTTTTAATAAAATAATTATTTAATATTATTTATCAATATTTGTATAGTAACTAATCACAGCTATTGCCTTGAAATATAAATAATCAACAGACATTTTATTATTTTCTTATGGCTGATAAGAAAATGAATTTATTTAAAAATAATTGTAAACATTAATTTACTACTTCTTATGAGTTTATTTTTATACTTTCGGATAATTTTTATTTTGTTTTAAAACCAATTAAGCTATTTAAATTAATTTATATATAATAATTAATATTATTTTGTTAATAATTAATATTTATTTAATTAAGAATTTTGATGATTAATTTAACTTTTATAATTAGTTTCATTTTATACTTTCTAATTTATTTTATAGAATTCAAAATCAAGAAAGCATTTTAGTAACTTTAATTATTTGTGAACTTTATTTTTAGAGTATTATTTTTTTTGACTAAATTTTCTTTATCGATTCAAAGCATTTAAAATTATTGTTTATTATTATTCTAATAATATTTGAAATTATCTTTTCACACTTGTTTTAGTTTAAACGTCGAATTTACCATTCATGCTGAGTTTTTCTTAAATATTCCTTAAATTTACTTTAAATTTCAGTCGATTTTAAATTTAAGAAAATATTAAAATTATTTTTCACTTTATTAAATATTAATTATGTGCACTGTTTAACGATCTAGTCGAGACTAAATTCGTTGCTACTACGACAGTAGCTATAAGAAGTTGCGATTAGCTCGAAAGTTGACAATTGAATTGATAAGATATTATGGCTATTATTATTACTACAATTCGAGTATCTATTAATTATTTAAATAGATAATGCTCGCACGAGCATATGAATGATGTTCCGAAAGTTTATTTCTTATCTAGACTCTTCTAAATGTAGGTCTGTTGTCATTTGCCTATAATATTTCCAAGAATGAAGGCTAAAATTATAAATAAATAAAAATTTGCACGCGTTGTCTTATATTATCTATTAGAAATTAAGTGTTTCCTTTCAAATTATCATTAAAGATTGTGATTTGATTCACAAAATCTATCAATTGGAAATATATTAGTGGAATATTTGATATGCACAAATTTAAGAGTGTTTTTCAGCAATTCATGAGAAATTATTAAAGAATACAAATATTTTTATGAGTCACGTAATTTGTTGCATGATTCCTTCCTATTAAATTAATATAATTTAAAATATATAAAGGATACAATTAGAGTCTAATTAAAAAATGCTGAATATTTTAGAAGATTTTATTTAAAAACTGAAAGAAAATTCTGAGTAAGAAGAAAGTTCAACTCTTAAAGTGAATTTTTAAAATATATATTTTTACTGAAATTTTTTAATCCTATAAAATTATTATATTTTAAATATATAAAGGATACAATTAGAGTCTAATTAAAAAATGCTGAATATTTTTAAAGATTTTTTAAGAATTTCAACTCTTAAAGTGAATTTTTAAAATATATATATTTACAGAAATTATTTAGTTGAAACTCAGAAAGGTAAAGACGATTGTGTTTGACATGTGTATTGTGTGTGTTGTTTCTTATTGCTGTTGTTATTACATTTATTGCTGTTGTTGTTTTAATGAGACAACGTGACCTCTCAACAAACTCGGTGGGAATTTATGTGCACCACTCGACGCTTAAATTACAGAAATAAAAAATGCGAGCATAAACATATAAATGAAGCCAGAACCAGAACCAGAACTCTAACGCGCCGTCCATTAAAATAAAGCGACAAAACATGAGCAGTAAACAAAATTGGCACAAAACTCGGTAGCCAATAAAAAGACTTTGGTTATTATATTAAGAGAAGAGAAGAAGAGAAAAATGCAACAGCACTCGAAACGAAAAATAACTTAAAAGCATAAATCTATTTACCAAGTTGCCTTTTGTCCAAGCACTCAACACCCACTGTGAATGCTCTCGAACTACGCGAAAACATTAAAAGAAATATGGAATTTTTATATGAAAAAAAATACATAAATAGTTTTCTTAGGTGTTTTCTTTGAAAAGCATTTTTCTACTTCGATTGCGGCAAATAAAACAAAATATTTAGGAAATTCAATTTAAAGTCGTAATCGAGTTTAGTTTAAATTGAAAGTAAATAGGAAAGGAAAAATTTCTTATTGGTATTATTAAAATTATAAAAATATTTTACTGCAACTTAAAAATTAAATTTAAAGTTTTAGCTTAATTTATTTTGATCCAAGATAAATTAGTATAACAATTCAACAAATTCCTAACATTGCTTAAGTGAAAATTGCTCGTTAAATTTCGTAAAAATCTTAAAATGTTGAGGAAATTTATTTAAAGCTTTTGATTTACTCGTCAAAATCTTAGTAATGCTTAGCTAATATTTTCTAAACTAATTTCTAAAATTTCCTTAAATTACGAGAGCATTTTAAAATTTTGTGGAATTTTGATCAAAGACTAATGGCAATTTGAATTTTTGACCAAATGAAAACTTATATTCCATAAGATCTAAGTAAAGTTTAGAAAACATGTTTTAAATTTATTTTTGTATTCCTTAAATTAATTTAAATTAAAAAAAATATAATAAAATATAATATAATAAAAAAATATATTAAATAAAATTAAATATTTTGTTCGATTAATGACTAATGGGAGTTTATATTATTGACCAAACTGAAAGTTGGTTTCCATAAGAATTAATAAAAATCTTGAATAAGCTTAGAAACTATGATATATATTTATTTTTTTATTTCTTAAGGGTTGAAAAATATTAAAATTAAAAATAAATTACATCAAATACTTTATTTATCAAATACTAATGGGAATTTGAAACTTTGAGTTCATCAAATTCTTGAGAACGTTTAGAAAACATGAATTGGATTAATTTCTTATGCCTTATTTCAAATATTGACTATTTGGTTTAGGTTTATATCATTATGGCCTAGACTTTCTTATAGCCCTAATGGTTTAAATGGCCATCTAACATTACCAATTGCTCGATGAGGGCAATTTTTCAGGTTGATCTGTTGGTCGCTGTCAAGCGTTTGATCTGCAACAGATTGAACTATCAATTATGGTCGGTCGGACGTGACTGTCTAACATCGTCAGCCTCTCGACATGGTTGATGTGAACACACACAAACACACACATAGAGGTAAAGAGAGACAGAGAGAGAGAGAGAGAGAGAGAGGGAAAATATGCTTGAAAGGTGGAACGGACGTTTAGTTACAGCTGGGAACCTGTCGTGCTGCATCAAAAGAAAAGAAAAGCGAGCAGAGAATCTGAGTTGAGCAAAAGGTGTACGTGTCCTACACTGAAAAAAAATACCAACTTCTAAAATCAAGAACATTCATCATAAATATTTTGTTCTTAAAATAAGACCATTTTAAGACCAAATTAATAAAACTAAGAATATTAATCTAAAAATTCGCAGTTCTTAATATAAGAATTAAAAATCTTAAATTGATAAGAAAATATAAATATGTCATATTTAATATGAACATAATAATGACACCGTGGCGCTCTGGTTAGAGTCAGAGTGATCGAAACCCCAAGGAAAAATATAATATATTCGGAAAATAAAAAATAAAAATAAATCCAATAAATAAAAAGTATAAATATCAAAAACAAAATAACTTTAAAGTTTAAAACACCTGCCTTATTTTTTTATTTTTGGTTTGAGAATATAAGACTGTTTGGTCTTAAATTAAGAGCTGGTTTTTATTTGAAATATTCTTAAAATCAAGATGTGTTTTCTAAATATATAAATTTTATTTTCTCGACCCATTTTTTAGACCAAAATTCTTAGTTCTGAGAGCAAAGTCTTGATTTTAGAACATTTTTTTAACAGTGTACATGCAACAACCAGCCAGAGTTGCCACCCATAGTTTTCTAGTTGTTGTTGTTGTTGTTATTGTTGTTGTGTGTGTTCGGTGTGCTGCATGAAATTGACCTCGTCCTGGTGCGTGTGTCGTTGACGAGAATTGAACTAGCTGTGAGTCCTTACAATTCCCCTCCCTTCTCCTTCCTCCTCCCTCATGAGTTGGGTGTGTGTTTCACACGGTTTACGTGTGCGCTTGATTCATGTGGGGGGGGGCAAGCTTGACTCAACTTACTTTACTTGCCCCAATGTGTGGCATCTTGTCTAAGACAAAGCGCCACAAATCAAGCTGTATACGTTGCTGGCATAAAGAAATTACACTCTTGAAAGTCTGCACAGAAACAGAAAAAATGATTCTTAAACTCAAGCTAAATATTCCTGATTTTCGCAAGAATTTTTATTTATTTGTTAAATAAATATTAAATAAAAATAAATTTAAAATTTCAATCTAAAAATTTCAGTATAATTTCAGGTTTAAGAATGTTTCTAAAATTCAAATTAAGCATTCCAGGTTTGAGCATGAATTTTTTATTTATTTGTTAACTAAAAATTAAAAAAAATCAATTTTAAATTCTACATTAAAGTTTTAGTTAGTATTAATTTTTAAGAAAAGTTCTTAAATTTAAATTAAACATTCCTGATTTTAGCATGTGTTTTTATAAATTTATTAAATAAAAACTATAAATATATCAACTTAAAATTAAAATTATAAGTCCCAGTATGTATTCAGATTTAAGAAAGTTTTTTAAATTCAAATTAAACTTTCCAGATTTTAGCATGTTATTTTTAATAAATTTTTAAATAAAATTTAATAAAACCCAATATAAAATTCAATATAAAAATTTCATTATGTATTATTATTTATTAAATTCAAATAAAACACTTCTGATTTTAGCATGCAATTAAAAAATCCAGTTGATATTCCAGTTAAAAATTTCGAATTAAGAAAATTCAAAGTCACCGAACTTTTGACACCTTTTTAGGATTGATTTAATCCTGCAATCCCAGATGTTTTTTTTTCGTAGTTACATTCAATAAGCTCTCAAAGAAAACTCACAAAATCAAAGGCAAATCTCAGTTAGACATAGAGAACATGTGCTTCTCCCTTTCTCCCCTTTTCTCTCGCATGTTGTATTGTACCTTTTCTCTTAATTAAAATCCAATGAATCTCTGTTGGAGAATTTGCATTTTTACTAACCCATTTCCTCTTTCCGATATCCGTTTTCGTTTCCCTTTTTTTTTGAGTCTTTGCTTTTGTTTTATGTTTTTATTCCGAGCTCTTTTAATTGCATACATTTTTTCAAAAATTACAATTTACAGCCGACTTTCATAAGGTTTTTCACTCTGATTGCCTTCATTTCAAATATTGATGCCAATTTATCAGTAAAATTAAGAGTTGATGAACATACAAATATTTCAAATAATATGATATATGTTTTAAATTCTGAACATTTTTACATTCCTATTTATTAGCATTGAAAAAAATGGTAAATTTAATGCCAAGAAAATGTTATTTATTTTTTATTATAATATTATTTTTATTATATTTTAATATATTACTATATTATATTATATTTATTATAATTAATTGCTAATTTTTTCCAATAGATAATTATAAGTAATAATAATTATCTTAACTGGTATTAACAATTAAATTTCTGAAAGAGTTTTTTTTTTAAACTTTTTACAAATATTTTTTTAATAACCAAAGAATGCAAAAAAGTTAAAAAATCAGAAAATGCGTTTAAACCAGAATAGCATGGAAAATAATTTTGTTTTTTAAATATACAAGAGTACAAAAAATTTAAACAAATACAATAAATATTTTTTAAATTTTATGCTAATTTTATATTCCAAATAAATCTATAAAATTAAGTCCAGGGTATCTCGTAGTTGAGCTATCGCTACTGCAGCATTCACACTTATTTAGCTATGAATCTTTGCCTAGTTAAGAACTCGAGTAGAATTTGAAGTGGTGCAACTCTTATAAAATCTCTAATTTGGCCTGAAGCTCTTTTTTTTAGAATTTTTCGAAGTTTTTCACTGCGCCGACGCGGAAAACTCTTTTCTATTTTAGAGTTTATGCTCTCTTATTTGTGATTTCTCGAAAGCCGAGGCCGAGTTTTAAATCGTAAAAGTTCGTGCTGAGATTCGAGTGCGAAAGTAAACAGAGAAAGTGAATCAAAATTTTAGGACAGTTGCTTTTCAGCTGATGCCGAAAGCAAAAGCCTGCGGAACAAAACGACACAGATTTTCCGGCTAAGGGAATTTTCACGGTAGGATTTGGCGTAAATATGCGGAAATTTGAGGTGGAGTTGAAGGGGGGAAAAAGAAAGCGTAGGGCAGTTACAATAAACATTATCTAAATGGTTATAAACAGTGTCTGCACTGATTTCACTATCGTTTGTTAGACACTCTGACCCCAATTGGGAAAATCGCAGGGAAAACAGGATAACTTTGCATATTTATATAGGTGTGAAAATCAACACAGCGCACTAACAAAATTGCTGCATTTCGTGTGGAAATGTAATTAAAAATGCCTTTGAACAAGAACAAATTAATTGCCAAAGGAAACAGTAGCTTCCCCCCTCGCTTTTCCCTCTGCTGACATTTCCTCCAAACGAGTGCTATTTTTAGCCCAGTAGCAAAAGTGAAAACAGGACTTATGAATTGGTGAAATGTATTCAAAAATAAGAAAATTTGTTTCGTTGCAGTTCCTATTATTTAATATTTTTTTATAATTCATAAAATTTCAATGATTGCACAAAAAATTTATATTGATTTTTATTTTTCCTTTTAATTTATATTTTTAATTATTCATCAATTTTTTTTTATTTTATTTCGCTTTTTTAAATTGATTTTATTGGGTTTTCTTCTATGTTTTCCCTAATTCTTTCAATAAATGTTGTATCAATTATAATTTTTGTGTACCCCAGACTTAAACTTCTTTTTGTTTCAGTTTTTAACTTTAAGTTAATATTAATTAATTTGTTTAATTTTAATAACATTTTTATTAAATAAATAGTATGAACATTATTAATAAATAAATAAACTACCAAATAAATAAATACATAGATAAAAGAATAACTAAATATATAAATTAATTAATAAATAAATAGATAAGTAAATAAAGAAATAAATAACTCAATAAAGAAAATAATAAATAAAGAAATAACTAAATAAAGGAAATAATTAATAATTAAATAGATAAGTCAATACAGAAATAAATAGCGAAATAAAGAAATAAATCAATAAATAAATAAATAAATTAATTAATTAATAAATCAATAAATAAATAAATATATTTATAAATAAATAAATAAATAAATATAAAAATTATATAATAATTTGTTTATTATTTGTCTGCAAATACTGCAAAATTTAAAGAAGATCGAATCCAAGAATAAATAAATAAAATAAATTTCTTATTTATTGATTATTTGTCAGCAAATATTGCAAATATTTGAATGTATCTGGAGTCCAGAAAGAGTTGTATCTCAATTATTTAATTTATATATATATATATTTTTTTATTTTGGAATCAAATTGCTGCAAACATTTTGGGTACTGGGCATTTACAAGTCGAGCCTCTCGGCTGTAAACATCTGACTTGTTTTTATTAATTGAGCTAAGAAGGAGGAGAAGAGAGGAGAGGAATAAACAGAGGAGTGCATGCAAAGTAAACAAAAGCAAAGCGTACCAGGCTGGCAGAAGGACAACGGGGATAGCCCAAAGATTAGCCGCAAGTGAGAGGGGGAATGCAAAGGGAGCAGAGAAAGAGAAAGAGAATGAGCTAGAGTAGCTTCAACATGCAAATGCAGTGATTTATGCCAGGCTGCCTCACAGTGGCAACAACGTGCCAGGCAGCCGTTATGCACTTGAGGCATTTGTTGCATGCAACCAGAAGGGAGGACAGGAGGTAGGATAGGAGGCAGGTACACTGATAAATAAAATGTTTTAAAATCTAGAATTTTGGTAGTAGAACTATGAATTTTGGTCTAAAAAATGAGAACATAAAATTCTTAAATTTAGAAAACACATCTTGATTTTAAGAACATTTCAAATAAGATAAAGTTATTAATTTAAGACCAAACAGTCTTAAATTCTCAAACCAAAAATAAAAAAATAATCCAGGTGTTTTAAGCTTTAAACTTTTTTTTTTTTGATATTTATACATTTTTCGACTTATTTTTTTTTTTAGAAATATTCCGATTATATGTTTTTTCCTTGGCTAGAGCGGGTTTCGATCCCTCGAATTGTTACCAAACTGAAGCGGCGACTTTAACCAGAGCGCCACGGAGCCATTATTATGTTCATATTAATTATGACATATATTTTTATTTTCTTAACAATTTAAGATTTTTAATTCTTGATTTAAGAACTGCGAATTTTTAGATTAATATTCTTAGTTTTATTAATTTGGTCTTAAAATGGTCTTATTTTAAGAACAAAATATTTAAGATAAATGTTCTTGATTTTAGAAGTTGGTCCTTTTTTTCAGTGTAGGAAGGCAGGAGGCGGTAGGCAGTCAGAAGGCGTGGCTGTTGCAGGAAACGGCGTGTCGGATGTGCATTCTTTGGCCTGGCCCGATGATTGCCAGGCTACTTTAGCAGCATATAACAAAAAGCAGCACAATTTTTTTCTCCCTCTCTCTCTCTCTCCCTCTCTCCCTCTCTCCCTTTTATTACTAACGCAACTATCACCTCTCAGTCATTCATCAGCATGTTGGCCAAAAAAAAAATAAATACGCTCCTCAACTTTTCTTTTTTTGCCGTTGACAAAATTGCAAAATGACAGCAAAGCTGAGGAAAAAGGAAAAGCCAAATCGAGCATTTGCAAAAACACACGGAAAACGCTGCAAAATGCGCTGTGGGAAATGTGCGAAATTTCCCAGCTGCATCCCAAAAAAATAAAAAATAGAAAAAGTAAAAGAAAACTGTTGAACAACTTTTTGGTAGACTGCAAACGACGACAACGTTGCTTAAAAATTTAAATTTTCATTTTCTGCTGGAAATTGGAGAAAAAGCACAACATGAGGGAAACTCGTCGCGAATGAAAAACTTTCTTTTTTTTTGCTTTAACCACAAAGCGTCTACCTTTGTTACCCTATTAATAGTAGTTTACAAAGGGTATATTGTTTTTGTGGCAGTTTATATAAAAGAGAGATGCAGTAAATAGTTTATATTCTTGATCTGCATTAACAGTCGATTCAAAATAGGCAAGAATAAGTGTATATCGGTTAGTATAAGAGCTAGAGTGACCAAATTTGGCACATAAATCACTAAAAAATATCTAGCACTTAATCTTAAAGAGCTAGAGACTTTAAATTCGGTGGAAAGTTGCATATTTTTACCACAGATCTGAGAATGTTTTAAAATTATCACTCAACTTCATTCCGTCCTATTCAATTGGAAAAAAATCCATCACACTCACAGTTATTTTGATAGAAAATTTTTTTTGATGGTTTATGCTTTCTTTTATTATTAACTGTCATTCCATTAAATCACATAAAGATCGAATAAATATAACGACCGCAATGTCTGTTTTAAGTTTTGAATGAACACGATTTTTCTAAATGTATGCAGTAATATTTATGCTCTTGCAGTTTAAAATTTATCAATCTATCTATACATTTTAATATATATTTATTTATATTTTTAATGTCATATAAAAACAGTCGACAGAGACAAAAAATAATAAACAGAATTTGAAATACTATTATTATTAAATTAAAATGTAAAAATAAAATTTAAGTTATATCATATTAAAATTTAATTCATAACTTAATAAATAAATATTTATTTATATATTTAATGTTAACTTAAAACAGTCGACACAGAGAAAAAATAATTAATTAAATTTGAAAAAACCATTATTATTAAATTAAAATGTTAAACAAAAATTTAAGTTATTTTATATTAAAACTTAATTCATAACTGAAAAAATAAAAAGATACAAGAATTTAAATTTATTCTAAAGTCTAAATTTAAATTAAGTAAGTGGTAACTTATAGTCGGATATTTGAATGTATTCATACTTTTTGTTGTAATTGTTTGTGTTGCCTTCAGTTTCAAGTGCGAATTGCATTCTGCTTTTGTCGCATTTGCGGTTTGCGTTGAGGCAACTAAATTTTTCTACTAGACACTGAGCCACCTGCTCGACAAAAGCATTAACCCCGTGTGTGTGTTTGTTTGTTAGGCTGTAGGCAGCTTGTTTCAAAGTGCACTTCAAACGAGGTCTTCCCTTCCCTTCCCTTAACTTCCTTTTCCTTCCCTCTCTTCATCCCGTCGTTAAGCGAATTTTTCGGTTTGAATTTATGAGGGGAAACGAAATGAAGTGCACTTGGCGCTCTCTCTCTCTTCCCTCTTCCCTTGCCTTTCCCTTTCTTTCTTTGCCACTTCACATGCCACTTGACTCACTCGACGCGACGCTGCACCACCGCACCACAACATCACAGCACCACCGCACCACAACACAGTGAGTGTCGTGTCACTTGCAGTTTTTCGCCGTCTGCGTCTGTAAATGTTTTATTTGAGTATTATTACTTCGACTCTTTAGACTGAGAATAAAGAGCAAAAGTACACACGCTGAGAAAATTGATTAAAATTTAACCATTAAATATATAAATTTGGATTCAACTATTTTAAAATGGAATTACTTAATCTTAAGTGTGTGCTCTTTAATTATAAATAATATTTAATTATAGTTTATTTAAAAAAATTGCATACTTTACATATGTATAAAATTCGAAAGTTTTTGAATTAAATAATACACTGTTTTAATTTCAAAATATTTCGTAGTTAATAATGTTTAGATATTGTGCATTATATTTTAATAATAATATCAATTCAAGGACTTAATCTAGCATAAAATTTTCATTTTTAGTAAAGTGTACTTGAAATAAGTAAGAATATAATCTAAAGTAATTAAATCTTAAATATTCAGATTCCATAAAACTCCTTAGACATAGCAGAAAAATTCCGAACTGATTGAAAATTCTACATTAAATTAAAAAAAAAAGTAGACTCTAAACAATTATCACCCTAAAAAATACTTATTATGAAACTTTGCTTTTATATTTATTTAAACTTTCATATTTAATTATTTTTTTACTTAAATTAAAATGTTTTACATTTAATTTTTAAAACAAGTTGTGTTTAAATGGTTTTTTTTATTGTTTTAAAATTTAAATATATTTCATAGTTAATAAATTTTTAATTCTGTGCATAGTATATTAATAATTTATAATTAAGGATTTAAAATAGCGTACACTTAAATTTTTAGTAAAGTGTGCTTGAAATAACTATGAAAATTATCTAATCTATCTTAAACAACTAAATATACAACTTTTAACTCATATATATATTTATTTAAAATTGCATCTTTAAATATGTTTATACTTAAATTTAAGTGTTTTATATTTAATTATACAACAAATACTTTTAAATATAATAAATAAATATATTTACTTTTACTAAGATTTTTTCTGTAAGTGCAATAAAAAGTATTTTGACGGAAATGAAAAAAATGTTTTTTCAAGTTGTGCAAATAAACAATTAATATTTGTTATTGTTGATATCAATGCTTGATTTTCAAGTGAACTCTTGACAAATAAGCGCATTATTTGATTAACTCTTGAATTGAGCATTTGTTAGAATGAGTTGGAGTAAACGGGGTCAGGGGTCAGCTGAGGTCAATGGCCCGTTAAACAGCGTATAAATGTTTGAGGTACATAAAACAACACACGTATCTTTAGCTAATGCTTGTTAGCTTGTCCGCTTTGGGCCACAATTGAGGTTTCTGCCGGAAATGCCCCTCATATGTCCATGCCACATGCCACAAAACCGCGTCCCCCTTCCCTCCCTCCCTACCTACCTACCTACCTACCTACCTACCTACCTCCCTTCTATTCCCTACACATGCCATTACACCTACAGACTTTTCCCTTTCCCCTTTCCATCATGTTGGCGGCGTTGAACCATGATGAGTGCTGTTGTGGTTTGTTGGCACTTCTATTTAAACTTTTATTGCTGCTCAGTTTGCCAAAAAGGTCAGTCAGCTGACGGGGGGAGGTGGGAGGAGTGGAGAGAGGGCGGGGGCGTGGCATGCCACAGATGTGAGTCGTTTTTTGACCATTTCGGGTATGAATATTAATGTTAAATGTATTTATATTATTTAAGCCTCATGGTTTTTATTTTTTATACCCTTTAAAGTAACTAAAAAGGGTTTCATAAGCTAGAGCAACAGGTTAGTTTCTTCGTTCATTTTCTCGGCTTTAAGTTTAAATATTTATTTATTTACTTTATTTTACTTTTGGTACACTGGTATGAATTTTAATTTTAAATGTATTTAAGTATTTTATTTAAGCCTCATGGTATTTATTTCTTATACCCTTTAAATTAATTAGAATGGGTATCATGAGCTATTTGTTTCTCAATTGTATTCCTTAATTATCTCAGGTTTAAGTCTTTTTTAAATATTTAATTATTTATTTTATTTTATTCTTATAAAATGAGACTTAAAATGCAAACATCATTTTTTTTTAAATTATTGAAAATTAATAAATTATTACCAATAATATTTTATAGTATGTAAGTAATTTTTTGATTTGATTTCTTAATTAATTTCCTATTTATTTTTCTACTTATCTCTTACGCTTGCACTTGAAGTATTTTATTTTATTTAATTTCTATTTACTTTTAAGCTAGTATACGTAATATTTTAAATGTTTATTTTAGTTGCAGTGATCTCTACAAAATACATATTATATTTATATATTCTTATAATTCTTTATTTATTTATTTTTAATATTTTTTATATTATTAAAATATGACTAAAATTGCATACTTAATATTCTTTTTAATTACTGAGTATTACTAAATTAATACTTATAGTATTTAATAGTTACTAAGTAATTTCTCAATTAATTTCCTATTTATTTTTCTACTTCTCTCCTACGCTTGCACTTCAAGTTTTTTATTTTATTTTATTTTATTTCTATTTATCTTTAAGCTACGTATACGTAATATTTTAAATGTTTATTTTAGTTGCAGTGATATCTACAAAATACATATATTATCTCTTTCTTTTTTCACTTTGTCTTGTTTGCAAAGTCAATTAAAATCTGAACAATCATGTAAACAACATTGCAATGCAAACAACAACATCAAAAACACAATTTTCCTTATTCCGCATGTGTCAGAATAATATCTATAAAATAATAAAAATTCATTTTAATTAAACATTTATTTGGCATGCATTGAATTTTAATCAGATTCCATTTTCGAGAATGGAGAATGGATATTTGTTTAACACGGCGAAAAGGATTAATGCATTTGCCGTTGGTTTGGGCCAAGTTTTTGCTGTAAGCCGTAACCGAAAAATCAATTAAATGCCGAGTATTTTGTGTGCAATTTTACGACAAATGGCTAATGGAAATGGTTTTATTTAACGGCCAAGTTAATGCAAAATTTTTAATGACGCCACACAAAATATAAAATGTTATTTGGTAAATTATAATTACGAATTAAATGCGCGTAAAAGTAGACATAAATATCAACCAAAATATAAAGTATATAAAACTTATAAAATTTATAGCCCCAACGCATTAATGCATTAAATTTAACTCCATGCATTGCGAATTTAATTGATTTTAATAGGCCAACAAATTTGGTATCGACATTGGTTTCAGTTTCAGTTTGCAGTTTGCAGTATCCTGAATTTCTGTTTCAGTTTCCGTGTCTGTTTCTGTTTTGCAGGGCGTCATTAATCGGCTTACAGCTGACATAAATACATTTTGCAATTGGAATTTATGCCAATGCGGCTGCAATTCGTGTTAATTGGAATGCAAACTGTGCTGCGGCACCTGCTAAATAAATAATTCATTGCATTCATAAATTTTGATCAAGCATGCATCAAATGTAAATACATTTCACAAACTGCAGCAAAAAAAGGAAAAATTGTATTTCTCTTCAATTGCAATGAAATCAAATTTGATTGAAATAGAAATTTCTAATAATTCATCATATTTCTATTTCTGTTTGCATTGATTAAATATTATTCACGTTGTCATACTAAGTGTTGTCATACTCATTAATAAGTTAATTCAATTAATTAACATACGACACATTCAATGTCCTTCAACATGAATATCCATTTGGCTAATTAGCTAGACAACAATTTGCTGATGACTTTGCAGTCTCAGCATCAGTTTTCGGATTAGAAATTTGTATATATATGCATACAAATTCAAATTCAATTGAAAGGCAAACTTAAAAGTCTATTAAATTGTGCTGTGTTCAAACTAGACTTAAATTTGATAACATATGTATTTTAAAGCAAGATTTATTAGTTTAATTTAAGTCAGAGATAAAAAAAAATTATTATTTATTTGTTTAAATTATGTAGAAAAATCTTAGAAAATAATATTCAATTTCTGTGCTGAATTTTGAAATTTAAAAACTGTTTTTCTTATAAATTAAAAATTATAAAAATGGAAATTTCATTTCAGTAAAGTTTGTTCAATACAAAATGTAAATTATTTTAGTTTAATTTTCAAATAAGATAAAAAAATAATTGAGTTTTGTATTTTTTTGATTTAATTTAAAAGTTTATTAAATTGTGCTGTGTTCAGACCAGACTTAAGTTTGGCAACATGTTTTAAGGCAAGATTTATTAATATTATTTAAGGCATAGTTAAATAAAAGCGTAACAATATTATTATTCATCAGCTAAAATTATGAAGATAAATATTAGAAAATAATAATAATTCAATTTCTGTGCAGCAATTTTAAATAAAAGCCTTAAAATATTATTATTAATTTATTAATTAAATTAAATGATGAAGAAAAATATTAGAAAATAATATACAATTTCTGTGATGAATTTTGAAATTTAAAAATCTCTTTTTCTTATAAATCAAAAAGATATTAAAATTAAAAATATAATTTCATTTAAGTTTGTTCAATACTAAATGTAAATTATATGTACTTAATTATCAAATAAAATATAGAAATAATGGCATATTTTTTCGTGCAACCGAAAAGGTGTGAACACAGCATAATAATATAAATTAAACTCTGATTTTTCGTTAAAAAATACATGTTTATTTGTGTTGATATGACAAGTAGGCAGAGTTAACTTTTGTATGCTTAAATGGCGCTTAAAATAATACGAAAGGGTTTAAACCGTACTAAAATTAAATGCGTTTAAATGTTGCCACATTATAACTTTCAACATGCATTAAATATTAATAGTGTCAACATAATGAGCATTTAGCCATTTGCCTCATTAACAACAAGAGATGAGACATGTTTGTGTGTGTGTAAGTGTGTGTGTGAGTGTGTGTGTGAGTGTGTGTGTGAGTGTGTGTGTGGGATAAACTAAAAACCATAAAGCGAGACCTAATGACTTGAGGACTAAACTTAAGGTTTCAAATGATTGTGGCAAGTGTAGATTGCATATCAGATATAGAGTTTGGAATATACTTAAACCTGATTAACATACGATCCATTATAGTTAATGATGTGTTGAGTTGAGTGTTGAGTTTGAGACATGTGGTAAATGTAAATGTAATTCTGTAAGCAGCTCAAACTCACATGCATTTGCTATTTACACTGACCTGCATGTTGCCAAGTTTCCACTTGTTTATCAACTTGTAATTTGATCAAGTTCACTCCCTTCAAAGCAAAATCCCTTCCTATGTCAGCCAGTGTTGACATTTGGGCTATTAGAAATTTATTTAAATATCTATACACTACCTTCAATATACTTAAGAAAATTAATATATTAAATTTTAAGTTTTAATTTAATATCAAACAACACAACAATATAAATTTAAATTAAAAATAAAATGAATTTATAACCATTATAAATAAATAAATAACTCAAGTTAAAAATGTTTAATATATTTAAATATAAATGTAATTTGTTGAAAATATATTAAGTGCAAATAAAGATAGTTTTAGTAAATATATTAATAAAGGAAAAATTTAACAGATATGTTTGTGTTATATAGTGTTTAGTTAGAAATGCTAGTTTAGATTTTCTTATATTTGTAGATATAAATAAATATTTGTTGTCAAACTATATGAACCGCCGACACAACAATAAAATTAAATTAATTTAAATAAATTGAAAACAAATTCTATTTTATAACCATGATAAATATATAACTAACATATCAAGTTATAAAACTATATTTAAATGTAAATATAATTTTTAGAAAATATATTAATGCGAACAAAAATAGTTTAGTGAAATATTAGAATTTTTTAATGATCGAAATAATTACGTTTGTGTTATATATAGTGTATTATATATATTAAGTTATATATAGTTAAAAATCCTAGATTTTTTTCTTCTAATTTCCGCATTTTTAGCTATTTTTAGATAATTTTTATTTTGATAAAATTAACGATTTTAGCCCTTTGAAATTCTGGCAACACTGATGTCAACACAATGCGTCTTGTGTTCCTGTTCTTAATGCAAATGCTCATCTGTATGCAATTGTCTGTTGCCAGCCAGATTTTAAACTTAACTGAAAATACGTGTGAGTTAAGAGTGTTAAGGGAGTGTGTTGAGAGTCCTGTGTGAGAGGAGAGTCCTTGTCGTATCTCCAAGGCGACACTTAGTTCAAATATTATTTGATATCCTGCGGTGGCCTGGCGACATTCATTGTTTGCATTGCTTTTGGATTCTCCTTTTGATTTCGGAGCGGAAAATGCCTTCAACACAGGCGTCTGTCAACACTGAGATCTCACTGACTGACTGACTGACTGACTGTCTGTCACTTGCATTGTCACTTGGGTATTGTTGTATCACCCCATCTCTCTCTCCCTCTTTCTTCTCCCTCTCACATTTATATATACGTATACTTGATATGTGTGTAATCCACAAGTGTGCGCTTGTTTTGAATGTTAATATTTGCACTTACAATTCAAGCAGGCCAAGTGACAATTTATTCACTTTGTTGTTGCTCTCAATATCATTGAATTTTGTGCTTTTGTTGCATTCGAGTGCAAACTAAAAAGTATTTGCTCTTTTCTATCCACCAATTCTCGAGGGGACAAGAATCCAAAAATAAAAGTGGAAAAAAATCTTTAAAGCTCAAATTTAAAATGTTGGAAATTTGTAAAAGAAATATTTATATTTTTAATAAAAATGGTTTCAACTGAGTTAAATATATATGAACAATTTTTCATAGAAATATTTATATTGTGATTAAAAATCCGTTCAACTAAAAATTAAAATATTGGAAAAATTTAAAAGAAATAATTTCGTTGTTACTAATAGTCCCATAACCTGAATTTAAGATACGGCAAATTTTTAAAAGAAATATAAATATTTTTAATAAACATTCCTCCAACTGAATTTAAAATAGACGAAAAAATATTTATATTGTTACTAAAAATCCAATCAAATGATATTTAAAATATGGGACATTTTTAAAAAAATTACTTATATTGTTACTAAAAATCCCTTCAACAGAATATTAAAATATTAGAACTTTTTAAATGAAATAATTAAATTGCTACTAAAAATTCCTTCAACTGAATTTAAGATTTGGAAATTTTCAAAAGAAAGACTTTTATTGTTAATAAAATTCCCTTTACCTGAATTTTAAAATATGGAAATTTTTTAAGAGAAATATTTATATTGTTACCAAAAATCCATACAATTGAAAATTTCCTAAAATTTCCTTCAACTAAAAATATAAATATGGAAAATTAAATAAAAATTATTTATATGGTTTTTAAAAGTTCCTTTAACTGAAATTTAATACAAATATTTACTTAAAATTCTTATAACTGAAAATAAAAATATATTTTATAATTTGCATATATATTTAAGTTCTCTATAGAAAAGGTATGATATAATTTTTTATTTAAGAATCATTCTCTTTATTTTATACCAAAGTGATGAAACTATTTGTCTGTTCTATGTGAACTCAGCTCTGCTCGGAATGATTCTGCTTAAACTTAATACAAATGTTTCTTTTACTTAACGACAACATAGATCTTTGAATTAGATAGGTCAGATAAATCAACAAGACAACTCACTAAGTTATTCCGATAAGAACTTTCGCTTTAAGCGCATTTCTTAAACAAACTCAACAACTGGCAAATTAAATGAACATTTGGCTCAATTGAAGTTTTCTTCGTGTTATCAGTAATTCAATGGCTAGCAACAATAACAATGTCCTAACTGACAAGTGCAACAATTGTGTGGTTTAAGCCAGTTTCAAGTTTTTGGCTCAAAGACTACAGAGAATGTGGCTAAATTGCTGAAGAAATTCGTCGAAGGGTTTAACTTTAGATGTAGAGGACAACACCTTCTGACTGATTCATTTATTCACTCACTCATTCATTCATTCACTCACTCATTCATTCAGTTACCCACTTAGGTGGCCCATTCAAGCTGTCATTCATTCATGCCTTAATTGCGTACAAAAGTTGGCGCTTAAGTGTTGCTCCCTCAAGTTGACATTTGTTCGTTAATTAAACCTTTTTGTTGTTGTCCTTGTTGTTGTTGTTTTTGTTGTTGTTGTTGTTACCAACTGTGCACAGCAAGCAAATTGATTTATCTTTTCAACACCTCAATTTCACTTTGTGCTAGAGATGGACATTAATATTCCATGATACTTATCGAACTAAGAAAATAAATACAATATCTATATTTTATATTTTTTCTATGCTTCGCAGTTTTTAAAAAAAATATAAATTTAAAAAAATATTAGGAAATTGAAAAATATTACATATGTATATTCAAGAATCTTTAATAATTATACTATTTTTATGTGATTAGAATTTAACTTTTAGATGGACATCAATATTTATAAGATTCATCAAACTGAGCAAATAAATAGAACATTTGTTTTTTATATTTTTTCTACGCTTCGCAGTTTTTTAAAATAAGTTTTTAAATAAATAAATGTTTTATCTTATCAACACCTCAATTTCACTTTGTGCTAGAGATGAACTTCAATATTCCATGATACTTATAGAACTGAGAAAATAAATACAACATTTGTATTTTATATTTTTTGTACGTTTCGCAGTTTTTTTAAATTAATATATATATTTAAAAAAAAATATTGGGAAATAGCTAAATATTAAAATTTTTATAAATTTAAAAACTTTTATACTTGTACTTATACTGATACTAATGATACTTATCGAACTAAGAAAATAAATACAACATCTTTATTTTATATTTTTTCTACGTTTCGCCGTTTTTTAAAAATAAATATAAATTTAAAAAAATATTAATATATATAATTTTAAAGTATTATTTTCTAAACTAGCGTAAGTCATGTTTATTTTAAGAAACTCGAAAATACTGAATATAAGCTAGTCTATTAATATTTATTTAAAATGTTATTTTTAAATTTCCAAAAGAGAGAACTAAAATATTTTGAATATTATTTATTATGCTGCTTCAAAATAATTGATCAAAGTGTTTAATTATTTTAAGCTGCTCAAAAACACTGGATATAAACTAGACTATTAATATAAATTTTAAATTTAATTTTAAAAATGCCAAAACAGATAATTAAAATATTTAAAACATTTCATATTATGTCAGTTGCCTTTTGAGACTTTTAATAAATAAATAATACTTAGAAATAATTGTAAAAATATTAGAATTGATTTTAAAATACTTGAGTAAAGTATTTACCTAATTTTATGATGATATTCCGATAGAAAATAATATGCGCACCCATCTCTAGTTGGTCTAAGTTTTGAAACCTTGGCTTTGAGACAGACTTACAATATTTTATTTGAACCACCTACGACGACATCCAGGTTGTAGACCAAGTCGAGTTCTTGGCCAACAACAAACAACAGAACCCCTTTTACCAGCTTTTTGCTGCTGCTGCCTTTTAATGGCAAAACTTTTTCACTTAACATTTACTCATAAATTGATTTTTACTTTTTAACGAGCTGACTTTGAGTGTCAGACTTGGCTAATGGTCTTGGCCTTGGGCCTTGGCCCGATTCATGCATGTCTGTTGGCTTTAATATGTGTGTGTGTGTGAGTGTGTGGGAGTGTGTGTTTAGGACACACACACACAAATTAGTTGATGGCTCAAATTATCAGACTCGCAGTTGGAATTTTCAATTAGTGCGAAGGTGAAAAGTGAAAAGTGGTCAAGTTTTGTTGGCCGTGTCAAACGTGTTTGGTAAACAAATTATGTGTTAATTTTACTTATGACCAAAAGCCGAAAACAACTTTAACAAGTCCTTTGATGTTGTGATGTTTAATTATGACTTCCGGCAAAGTAATCAATGTGCAAATTTCTGCCTAGCATTTGCCTCGCATGCTAATGCCATTCAAAAAGTGCCGCATCTTCTAGAGGGAAAGTACACTGATAAAAAAGACCTACTTCTAAAATCAAGAACATTCATTTTAAATATTTTGTTCTTAAAATAAGACCATTTTAAGATCAAATTAAGGAAACCAAGAATATTAATCTAAAAATTCGAAATTCTTAATATAAGAATTAAAAATCTTAAATTGTTAAGAAAATATAAATATGTCATATTTAATATGAAGACTTCAGTTTGGTAACAAGTCGAGGGATCGCAACCCGCTATAGCCAAGGAAAAAACCATATAATCGGAATATTTATAAAAAAAACTAAATCCAAAAAATGTTTAAAAAAAAAAAAAAAAAAAATTAGTTTAAAACAACTGCCTTATTTTTTTCTTTTTGGTTTGAGAATTTAAGACTGTTTGGTTTTAAATTAAGAATTTATTCTTATTTGAAATGTTCTTAAAATCAAGATGTGTTTTCTAAATTTAAGAATTTTATGTTCTCGACGTATTTTTTAGACCAAAATTCTTAGATCAGAAACCAAAATCTTGAGTTTGGAACATTTTATTTATCAGTGTAAGGGGAAAGTAAGAGGCCAAAGTTTTTGGCGTGGCAACCATAAATTTATGCAAGCATCTTCCCCTCTCTCTCTCTCTCTCACTCTCACACTCTCTGATCCCTCTTCCTCTCTCTGTTCCACAAGTTGTGCACAATTACATGAGCATTTTGTGGCTGCACATATGAAATATGCATGCAATTTTGAATTTGCCATTCATTTAAATGTTTTCTTGATTACATTCTCAGCTTTCCCCTCTTTATCTGCTTCCCCTTTGTCTTATTGCAACCACAGCTGAAGCTGTTGCAACTACAACAAACGGCACACAAATAATTCCAGGCAACGTTATCATTGTCTTCCATCTTCTGTGCGTTTTGTGGTTACAATTTTGCCAGGCTGCGTTTAAATGAGCCACAATGCCTTGGGGCATGCAACATTGCTAACCAAAACAGGCAATGTTATTTTCTGTTTAATTTCAGCAATGAACGACGCTAAGATGCCCTCTATTTATTTTAATATTGCTAACGAAATCAGTAAACTAAGTCTAGCTAATTTCAATTTTTCTGATTTTTCTTCAAATCTTTTGTGAGTATTTGTTATTTTTTATTTTTTTAAATTTGTGAATTTCTTAAATTCTTGGTATATTTTTAAGTACTTAAATAAATATGTAATTATAAATTTAGTTTACATAAATATCAATTTTTCACAACTTAATATTTCCAACCATTCTTTTAATTACAAATTTCCACAAATTAAATTTTTTAATAATTGCATTTTTTATGCTTATTACATTAAGATTTTCTTAGAATTATTTAATGCAAACCAAAACAGGCAATGTTATTTTCTGTTTAGTTTCTGCAATGAAAGACGCTAAGATGCCCTCTATTTATTTTAATATTGCTAACTAAATCAGTAAATTAAGTCTAGCTAATTTCAATTTTTCTGATTTTTCTTCAAATCTTAATTTTTTACTTTTTGTGGTCATTTTTTTTTCATTCTTTCATTTCATTTTATTAGCAATTCTAATTAAACACCAAATTTCCACAAATTGAATTTTATAATAATTGCATTATTAATGCTAATTTAATAAAGCTTTTCTTAGAATTATTTAATGCAAACCAAAACAGACAATGTTATTTTACTTAAACAATGAGCGACAATGAGAAACCCTCTTTTTATTTGTATGCAGCAAAATGAAGCAGTAAATTAAATCTAGATAATTTTAATTTAATTTTGTTGATTTTCTTCAAATCTTCTTGTGAGCATTTCTTATTTGTTTTTTTAAATTTGTGAATTCTTGTTATATTTTTTAAATACTTAAATAAATAAGTAAACATAAATACCAAGTTTCCGTTATTCTATATTTTCAGCAATGAAATATTTAAATAAATAAGTATTTATATACTTAATTTACTCAAATTTCAAGCTTGCACTATTTAATATTTTCAACGCTAATTAAATACCAAATTTCCCTAAATTAATTTTATTCAATAATTGCTTTATTAATGCTAATAAAATTAAGATTTTTATCTATAGTATTTAGTGCAAAAAAAATTGTAAAAAATTATATGAGCGAAGCTTAATTTAATTCTTTTATATTTATTTATTTAGCCTTAAAAAAATAAGATTTTAATTTTAATTTTACTAATTAAAATTTAACTAATACATATATAAAATTTAAAATTAAAGGATAAGTAATATATATAAATAAAATTCACAAAAATTAAAATCCACTATCAATCTAACAACTTGAAATAAATATACCCTTTTCATATACTTTCTACAGGGTAAACTCGCAAATCTCTAGCTACAAAGGCTCAAAGCTAAACACTAATTACATTTGTTTATTGCACATTTGCATTCTCGATGGTTTTGAGCATTAAGCCTACAAATATGTCAGTCAATCAATTTATTGTTCTTACCAACTTTCAAGAGCTTTTGACCAACTTTTTTTAGTCTCGAAAAAAATCAGTCTGGACACAAGTTTGGGAGTCAACTTACACTTGGAAAAACTGTTTGAAAATTGAAAGTTTTGATTTATAATCTGTAAAAGTTTATTTTTATATATTATCTCTCTTTCTAGTTATGTCTATCTATCTTTGTCTCTGTCTATTGGCATTGAAGTGCATAAATATATATTTTGAGAAGTTTGTGACCGCCATTTGCAATCAGATTAAAAGCATTTTGGCCTGGCCATAACTAATGCTATGTTGGCTTACTGTGGGGCCAATCAATAAATTTTTAATAATCGCTGACTGTGAAACTATCTGGCAAGTTCTTGGCTTTATATTTATGACTCGAAACTTTCGCCTTTGCCGCCTTTTGATGTGCAGCTTTATGGGGCAGCTTTAAGTGCCCCCTTTTCCCCTTTTCACTCCCTTCTTCCTGCTCCTTATTCCCTTTTTGCAACTGCAACTGGCAGCGAATTGTGTCATAAACTGTTTGCGATCTCCTGTCTCTGCTCTCTCCCTCTCTCCTTGTCTCTTTCTATCTGACACTTTTCCCACAGTTTGTGGCACAAAATCGATAGTTTAGACATCATATGAAGTCTCATTATATTGCAAGTACACTGCAAAAAATCATACTAAAAATCAATTTAAATATTTCTAATATATTTATAAATTTTTTTGCATATTTTTGGCTTATAATAATAATATAAACTTAACTTGTTCATTGATTGGTAATAATTTTATTCAGAAAACCCGGCCTTTTATTACAGTGTACTATAAATCGCAGATATTGTTAAATTGTGCAACGTTGCCACACTTCACAAACTGTCATCTCAAGCAACTAGATATAATAGGTATAATATAACTAACGATTATAATTTTTAAATAATGAATTTTGTTAAATTAAAATTATTTGGACATTTTTTATTTTACATTTATTATTTTAAAATATATTATATAAATATGATATTGCAATTATTTTTTATTTTTACTATAAAAAATTTAAAACAAAAATCGGAGGAGTAAGTCGATATACACATATTTTAAATGACTCTATTAAAAATTTTAGGTATATGGTATTATGGCATTTTTATTTTATTAATAATTTATTTATTTTAATTATTCAATATTTAATTTAAACAACATTTTATAAGAGATATTTTCATTTAAGAGCTTCATTTCATTTTTTATTACAATAAAATATAACTATTTAACTTTATTTATTCAGTATTTAGTTTAACCAAGGTTTTAAAATATAAATTTGATGAATATATCTCATATTATATTTAATATTTATTATGACAATTGAATGTAACTCTTAAATTAAATTTCTATTTTAAAAATTTGATTAAATTAAATAATTAATAATTAAAATAATGAATAATGAAAATCCACAAAAATGTATATACCCGGAAAAAAGCAAACAAAAAAAATGTATTTTGATTTATTTATATTAGAGTTCTATGCTCAAAATAAAAGTCATATTACTCATACGCACTGTTGACATTATATCAAAAACTTTCGTTAGGCTTACAGACGATATTGCATATTTAAATAGACAGCTTCCGAACCATTTTATTTACCAAAAAATAAATCCCTATTCCATCGAAACTTTTTGGCGACTCAAGATTAATTTTCTGTTAAATTACTTTAACTTTGGCTATTTATAAAATCTCTTTAATGTCAATAAATTAAATTATATTTAATAAATTTATTTTCTACTAAAACAAAATTTAACTAATCTTAAGCTACTTTTGTATAATAAAAAATAAAAGAAGTGCTCAAAAAGTGCATTTAAATGACAGTTGCAGTTGTTGTTGTTATTGTTCTTATCACTTTTTTGTTGTCAGAAAATGCAATGGAAAATGTTGGAAATATTTATAAAAATCATTTGTTGGGCTTAGACAAGATAATAAATCATGGCAGAGACACTTTTAGCCACAAAACCAACCACCAAAAAAATAAGAACAACAAACTTAGGGAGTATTTTAAAGTAAACAAAAGCGAGGGAGAGGGAGAAAGAAAGAGAGACAGAGGGAGAGAGAGTTACAACAACAAAACTAATAACAAAAACTATAAACTATAGAATTAAATGTCTTTATTCAACGTTGAAAATTATGCGTAACAAAATAGTTTGTTTAGGATTTTTATGTCTGAGAACTTTTGCAACTTGCACTTGGCCACATTTGTTAACCGTTTTCATAAGACTAAACAGAGAGAGAGGCAGAGAGGGATTCTCATTGATGTGGCCATAAATCTGAGTGTTTACCTTCTCAGTCTCAGTCTCAGTTTAATTCTCAGTCAAACAATGAAATTAAAAACATGTTTTCTCCACTTTCGTGTCAGACACAGCAGGATTTAGATTCAATTAAACTGTCAGCGGGACAAGATGTCTCTCTGCCTGTCTCTTTCCCTCTCCCTTGGCACTCTCCTCTTCTCTTTCTCTCCTCTTTCTCTCATCTACAATATTTGTCATGCCGAGCAACGAGCATTAAATTCGAATTAGCACAAAAGAACAGCGTGGGAATCCCCTCTCTCCCTTTCTCCCTCTCTCTCTCTCTCCCTCTCTCTCTCACTCTCTCTCTTTTTTTCCATTGATTATGCTAAGCACAAAACGAAAGATTCGATTTTAAATGCGCCCAAGATTTATCGCTATCGATGCCTTCATTTTTCATGCCCCTCTGACTCAAGAGTTGACTGAGAATTCAGGTATAAGGGAGGCGAGAGAGAGGGGGGAGGAGAGTGGAGAGGGGTGGCAGGTGGTGTGGGGGGTGTAGCTGTCAACAGTGTCAAAGCCGAAAACCGCAAAGGACACGCGAAGTTGGAACTAAGCGACCATTGAGGCCATTGAAGGACAACAAAGTGGAAACTGAATCTCAAACTGAAATTGAAACTGAAATGCGAGAATGAAACCACAATATCAATCTGTCTCTCTCTCTGTCTGTCTGTCGGTCTGTCAGCTGGGGACAACTGACAACAGGGAGTTGGAGGATGGACACCTGTGGCTTTTGCTGGGCAATAAATCAATTTGGTTGACGTCTTGACATTACCTCTAATCACAGGGGACTCGACTTGAACCAGAACTTGTTCCCCCTCTAAATCCACAACATGGTAAGGGAGAGGGAATTTCTGTACACAATTCAACTATTGAAATAACTAGGAAGTCAGCTTTTGTATAAGAAAAATAAACTATTTAAAATTCTTTCTTTATTTAAATCTCTTTGAATTATGACTACACATATTGTCATTGTTTCCTTTTAAAGTTATCAATTGCCCCTCGTGGGGTAGACACTGAAATCTTATTCATTATTTTGGCAATTTCAATAGGCAACTCTATTTGATTTGTTTTGAGTGGGCAATGAACGACTCTGAGATACCATAGAATTAATTAGAGCACATGAAAAGGAATATAATAATTTATGATTTAATGAAAAACTTAATTAAAAAATAATAATATTACGTAAGTTTAACTCAGCTAAAATTAAGTTTAATTTCAGCTATTAGACGATAACCCCAGAAATTATTTTTACCATTAAATGAGCTCGATTAGAGTAAAGTTCTATTATATTTACTCAATAATATTATATTAATTAATTAATTCAACTTAAAACAGACATTCAAAAATAATATTTTATTCGAATTAAACTTTTAAAAAATAATATTATATTCAAAATAGAATTTCGAAAAACAGTATTTTAAATAACAATATTTTTAAATTAAAAATTGAAATAATAAAATATTTTAAGCTAAAAATTAATTGTCAGAATAAAGACAAAGATATAAAGGGTATTAAAAAAGAGAAATAATCTATTTTCAATCTTATTTTCTGTGACAATTTCAATAGATTTGCCCTCTCTGATTTATTGTTTGTGGGCGTGTCTGGTTGAGTTTTTGTCTCTTATCAGTTGTTGTTGTTAAACTTTCCCTTGAATTAAGGCAAAAAAAAAAAAAAAAAAATATTTCACTTTGGTCAAAGTCAAAGTCAAAGAGAAAATGAAGAAAAGGAAGAAAAAGTCAAGTTAACAATCAAATAAAGTGCTGTGTGGGAAAATTGTCTGGTTTTCAGATAATTGACAAGTTGCTCAAAGTATTCAGCTTACATTCATTTGCAATTTATGAATATGAGTGAGTGTGACTGTGTGAGTGTGAGTGCATTCAATGAATGCCAGAAACAGGCGTCATTTGAGTGCAGACTGAATGGGAATGTGAATGTGAATTCAAGTGCGCACTTTTGGCATTAGTCGCGTCGATTTATGACCTCACTCATGACCCGAGTCATCGATGGTCATCGAGAGGACATAACCATAACTGAATATGAATCCTGGCAATAATCCTTGCTGCAATTGTTTGCATTTCCACCTCCAAATAGAACGGGAATAACCATCTAAGTGGTGAGTGGTGAATGGGGAGTAACGATTTGCCTAGCGACTGGTGAGTGGGAGGTAACGATTTGACTATGGAAATTATGCTCAATCCTTCGCAGCTGCCTGATTCTCTTCCTCCTCTTTCACTTCCTCCATTTGGAGTGCATTTTGGTTGCTTTGAGTTTTGAATAACCCACAGTTCATGCAAATCTTTATGAGAAGCGAGTAGAAAGGGAGGAAGTAGAAAGTAGAGTTGTCGTCTGCTCTGCAATTGACATTTATCGCTGTCTGAGGACTGTGGACTCTTTGGACCAACTTAACAACTCATTAACATGCTCAGGAGGAGAACAACCAACAATTGTTGTCGTTTTAAATGCTGTACACTCACTTGTTACTCACAATTATTCACTTTATTCATTTACACATTTGGGGGATTACCCTTGTCAAATTAATTGAATCGCAGCTGAACTCAATGTCAGATGAAGACTCTCATTATGAGAATAAAGAAACCAGCCCTTAATTTAATCTCCTTAAAATGCTTAACAGGATTTCTTTTAATTGTTTTACAGTCATGTAAATTAATTTGAAGGCAGAGCAATGTATTTTTAAAATATAAATAAAATAAAAAATAATTTTATTTTACCTTTATAAAAAAATTAAATTATTTACTTTATATCACTAGATAAATAAAGTGTGTAATAATAAAAAAACTTCAGTTTTTATTTAAAAAGAATAGAAAAAAATTGAATAGTAGCTTTTAATTTTATTATATTAAAATTTAATTAATATTATTATTTAATAATGGTTTTCCTTGCATAAAAAAAGGAATTAAGATTAATTTGTGAAATATCAATTAGAAAATAAAAGTTTAATCTGTTTCATTTATTAATTTACTTCATTTCATAGTCAACAAATAAATTAATTTGAAGGCGTGGCAATTCGAATCCAAAATTATTATTTTCTTTTTTAAAATAAATTATAAAGTTAAAATAAATTGTTGATTTAAATGAAAAAAAAAATTAAATATGAACTTAATATTCACTAGGTAAAAAAAAGTATGATTTGATACTTCAACTTAAATTATTATATTAAAATAATAAAAGACCTTATATATTTTTATGATAATAACTTAAATTGAATTAAAATTTATTTTTATGATAAAAATATTAATTTAATTATAATTAATTTCTGTTTCCGTGCAAAAAAAATAGGAATTAAAATTTTATTTGTATTATAAAAATACAAAATAACACTTTATCCACTTTCAGCAAATTTCCTATTCATAAATAGTATATCAGATATTTATTTATTCATTCAAACTATTTTCTATTATTTATTTTTCACATATTTCTTATTTGCAATTCCTGGTTTATTTAATTGAAATACAACCTTTAAATAGGAGTAAAATGACATTGGCTACTTAAACATATGTATCTTTGTATCTTTGTATCTTTCCCTTCATCAGTCATCATCTGCCTCTCCTCTTTCCCTTCTCCTTCCCCTCTTTAACCTGGTTCACATGTGCGTTTGTTGATGGGCCTAAGAAAACCCGAACACTTCTGACATAATTCCAGTTGTGCCTTCTCTTTCTCCCCTTTCTCCCTCTCTCTCCCTCTCTCTCTTTAGACTCGACAATTTTTGAATAACTAATGAAGGTGCGAGAAAAACAGGAAAACAACAACAACTTAAACAATAACATATCAAGAGAAAGAGAGGGGAGAAAGAGAAGGTCGAGTGCTTGGCCTGAATATGAAATTTGGATATTCATCCAAATTCAACTGTCGACATTCATCTTGGCAACTGTCTGTTCAACTGGTTGGCATTAGAAATGTCTGTCCTTTGTCCAGGACTTGTCATTCTCCAAATATTAACAGCTGGCACATTCCGAGTTAGAGAGAGACAGGAGAGAGAGTGAGAAAGAGTGTGAGATCATGTGAGAACTTAAGCCTGAAAAATAGGAATTTAACTATTGTGAAATATATATTTTGGCAAATAAATTTGTGAGTGGCAAGTGAATGGGAATGAATGTGGGTCAAGTTGGTCAGAATGAATCCTTCTTGATTCGCACTCCTTTTCATCTCAAAAAGAGAGAGAGAGACACAGCATGCTTGTCTACTTGTCTCTGTCTGAACTACATAAATCTATGAGAATATTCAAGGAAGAGTGAGTTAAGCCTGGATTTAAGACTGTTTAAAGATATATAAATTAAAAATGCATTTATAATTCAACACGAAAGGATATAAGAGATTTAGATACATTTTTAGAAGGATACGCTGAATGGAAGAAGAAAACTCATTTATAAGAAAACTCAGAGAAAACTCTCAATGCAGTTCGAGTTGCAAACTTCAAATGTAAAGTATCGATGTATCGATTTCAATGAGTGACAGGGAGAGAAATAAGAGAGAGAGAGAGGGAGAGAGGGAGGGAGAATCTCTGATTCATATGAGAGAAAGAGGAAATCTAAATAAATTTGCTTTCTAGAGTGTGATTCTAGAGAGAGAGAGAGAGTGAGAGAGAGAGAGAGAGAGAGAGTGAGAGAGAGAGAGAGAGAGAGAGAGTGTGGTCTCATAATCAACTACTGAATAAAAGTGACCCATTAATATTGCCTACTTTTATGGGTTACTTTGGTTTGGGGTTCGATTTAAGTTTGCTGTCTGTGTCTCTCAAGAGAAAGAGAGAGAGAGAGAGAGATGCTTTGTTTGTGTGTCAAATGCACAATTAATTGTAAATAATTGCGCAAATGTCAATTGCAATTTATTAATTCGACAAAGTCAAAGTGATTGAACCCCAGAGAGGAATTTACATAAATGAGAGAAGAGCGGAATCTTAAGAGGAATCCACTTTAAATCGCTTAAATATGATTATGAATATTTATTTATTAATTTCTAATTATCACAATAATATTAGCATCATTTTGTCACTATGTGGATATCTCTATTAATGGATTCTTTATATGATTAGCTTCTATTTGAAGTACTATAAAAATCATGTATACGTCATGTTGTTAGATATTGTTATAAATATTTATTATTAATTGCCAAGTATAACAATAATATTATTTTATCAACATTTAGAGATTTTTATATGATTCACTTCGATCTGAATTATTATAAATATCAAGTAAACGTCATGTTGTTAAATATGATAATGAATATTTATTTATTAATTGCAAAATATCACAATAATATTATTTTATCATATGCATAATTTTGTTAATAAATTGATACATCTTTTATTTTCTAACTATTTAAAGTATTATAAAAATCAAGTATACGCCATGTTGTTAAATATGATAATGAATATTTAATTATTAATTGCAAAATATAACAACAATATTTTTTTATCATATGCATAATTTTGTCACTAAATGGTTACATCATTTACTTTATTTTATGTGATTTTCTAACTATTTAATGCATTATAAAAATCAAGTATACGCCGCGTTGTCCCATTGCCTATTATAATTGCCAGTTAACAACTGCCTCAACTTGTTTGCCAATATTTGCATTTCAAAGGCGTTGTAATTTTATATTACTGCGACACTTGTCTCCCTTCTCTTCTCTTCCCTTTTCTCTTCCCTCTTCTCTCTATCTTTCCCCTCTCTCTCTTTGGTTTTCCACGGGTCGAACGCATTATTTATGACTTGTACGTTTTCCGTGTTATTTTATAAACATTTTTCAAATATGCTACAAGTCAGAGTGGGAGAGGGAGAAGGGGGAGGATGAGGGGAAGTAGGAGAGAAGAGAAGGAGAGGAGAGAAGAGAGGAGGCTGTCGACATCATAAAAAAGGAATTCTACGCCACGGCGACTTTATGTTTTATTTATGAGCTCACACACAAAAAAGTTAACATGGAGGCCACAATGCGAGTCGCGTTTTAATGTGAGAAGATGAGAAGGAGAAGGAGAAGGTGAAGGAGAGGGAGAAGAAGAGGGAGAAGAGTCCTTTCTAGAGAGATGGCAACTTTTATAGAGGTAATTACTGAGGAGGGATGAGGAAATGTATCTGAAATCGATTTTCTTGCTATGCAGATTAAACATTATCTGCACTCATAAATATACAGTAAAGGGTCAAAGGTTGACTTGACTTGCAGTTACAGTAACAGTTTCCCAGTGGCCCAAGAGTCGTTTTACTTGAGTTCCCAAAGGAAGAAGGGGAAGAAGGAGGAGAAGGAGAAGCCACAAATCGCCGTTTAAATATTAATACATCAATCCACTTAATATGCGAATTTACAGCAGCGAATGATGCAATAAATATAAAAAAGGGAAAACTCAAAGACAGACAGATAAAAGATAACAGATAAAAAGAGAAACATCTAAAGATGATGAGCATATGTTTGAGTTATAAATCCACACAGAGAAAGAAAAGTCTCTTCAGTTTATGATGTGTTTTCCACATATAATAAACGAGTACTCACAACAAATGTCCATTAAATTCAGGAGACTTTGACTCGATTCTCATATTTTGGCCTCTTTCAATCTTCAATCTTCAATCTGATGGCCACAAAGCAAACAAGTTTCTCTTGATGTAAGACATAACAAATTTTGTTATAAGCGCGCACTTCCTGTCTCTTCTTCTTCTTCTCCTTCTCCTTCTTTTTCTCCATTTTCTCCTCAAAGGAAGTGCGCCGTTTGTTTATTTCTTCAACTTGCAATACAAACAAAAACTTTGTTATTTCTAGAAAGCCGCCAGAACCAAAAATAATAATAACTGAGAGAAACAGACACAAAATATCAGACTACAATTTGCATTACATTTCCCTTTTTGAGGATGAGGAAAAACAGTGAGGAAGGAAATTTAGCTGTCCAGCGAATTTTGTGACTCTTGAAACTTTGCCAGTCAAAGATTTTGTGCAAAACTGAACTGAAACTGTTGTGAGCGCTTGTGCGTTATGATTGCGCAAGCAGAAAAATAAATATCTACACTGAAAAAAAGACAAAATTCTAAAATCAAGAACATTTATCTTAAATATTGTGTTCTTAAAATTAGACCATTTTAAGACCAAATTAATAAAACTAAGAATATTAATCTGAAAATTCGCAGTTCTTAATATAAGAATTAAATATCTTAAAATGTTAAGAAAATATAAATATGTCATATTTAATATAAAGAAAAAAGGAAAAAACATATAATCGCAATAATTATTAAAAAAAATTAATCCAAAAAAAGTGTAAATATCAAAAAAAAAATTAGCCTTAAGTTTAAAACACCTGCTTATTATTTTATTTTTGTTTTGAGAATTTAAGACTGTTTGGTCTTAAATTAAGAACTTATTCTTATTTAAAATATTCTTAAAATCAAGAAGTGTTTTCTAAATTCGTGAATTTTATGTTCTCGACGCATTCTTAGACCAAAATTCTTAGATCTGATCCCAAATCTTGATTTTGGAACATTTTTTTTTATCAGTGTACATATATACAGAAATATACTTTAGATATTTACCCCCCCCAATTCCCGCCTCCTCACGCCTCCTCCTCGTCACGCCCACAACTCAAAACTGCAACTGACATAATTACGTATGCAGAATATTTAAGTGCAACTTGTGTCTTGGAAAAAGGAAAGAAATAAAGAGGCGGAAATTCATCGCAAACTAAAGCTGCTTCTTGGATTATGGTATTTTCTAACAGTTTAGAATTGTCAATGCATATAAATTGGATTTAAAAATTAGTTTATTAGCAAGTCATATATTTTGGATTTTTGGAAATATTTATAAATTTATGATAATAAAATATCAGCAATTAAAATGGGTTCTTTATTTAGCTGAAGATATAAACTATGAGTAAAAACTATGGGTAAGTTTTGAAAAAGTGTCAAAGGGAAAAAATGCACTCTAATGGAAAAAATACATTTTTCAAATATTGATGCAGAATCAAAATAATAATAAAATCAAAAATCCTCTTGAAAAGCAGTTAAGTTTTGACAAAGTTATGACTGTTTGAAATTTTTGAAAAAGTATAAAAGGGATGGGGTATCCAAATGTAGATAGTGATGAAAAATTTTGTTTTCAATGTTGATACAAAATAAAATTAGGAATTAAACAATGATAAAAATAAATAAATAAAAAAATAAGATAAAACAGTGATGAAATTGACATTTCATCATTACAGTTTGTTATGTTTGACCAAGCTACGAGATTTTGAAGCGTTTTGAAAAGTGTCTAGAATATGAGTGTATTCATAAATCCAATTAATTTATTTATTTATGAATTTTTTCATAATTTTTATTTAATTATATTTAATAAATTTATTTAATAGATTCATTCACATTTTTCCTCAAATGTTTCTTTGTTATTCGAATTTCCCCCTTATCCACTGAGTGTATTCACAAATCCCATTCATTTATTTATATATCAAATTCATAATTAAATATTTTTAATTAATAAAAAAGATTCATTCACACTTAATTATTTTTTTTAATGTTTGAAAAAGAGATTCAATCACATTTATTTATGTTTAATTAATAAAAATGATTCATTCACATTTAATTATTTTTAATTAATAAAAAATAAATTCATTCACATTTAATTATTTTTAATTAATAAAAAAATAGATTCATTCACATTTTGTTTCAACTGTCGCACTCAATCGTTTATTTGTGATTCGTTTCCCCCCTTTGAACACTGAGTGTATTCACAAATCCAATTAATATATTTATTAATTACTTTTTTCATAATTTATATTTAATTATATTTAATAAATTCATTTAATAGATTCATTCACATTTTGTCTCAACTGTTGCATTTAAAATAAACTCATTTATTTGTGATTCGTTTTCTCCCCCTTTACCCACTGAGTGTATTCACAAATCCAATTCAAGTTCAAGGGGGTGACTCGTTGACTCGTTATAGGCCTAATGCCAGACCAAAAAAGGGAGGACCAACAAAAACGGCCGCTCTTTGTATTAATTTGTGAACACATTCTTGGCCAATGAGATTTATGCGCTGCGTATCACATTTTATTTTTTTTTTTTTTTGTTATCCTTCTTTCTTTCTTTCTGCTTGTTGTTGTTGTTGTTGTTGGGACACCCACACAATGCCAAAACAAAGTTCGAAAAAGGCGCGAAGCCAAAACAAAATATTGTTTTGTTTTGTTTTGTTTTCGTTGTATTTTCTTTGCTCTTTTTTCTCTTCTTTTTTCTCTCATTCAAGTTTGTAAAACGCACGTGTTTCGTTCGAAAGCTGCGACGCAGGCGCAACAACAACTCGAAACTTAACGAAACACACACGAACTCTGACCCGAAGCCGAAGCAGTATTCGGCACACGAACTTCGTCTTTAACTTCGGCTTTTGAACAGGCGAAGGCTGCCAATGAAGCGAAGCGTTTTGTTCGTCAGTTCGACTCGAAACTGCGCCGGAAGTGGACGCCAAATGTCGCCGTGTTGAACAACGACCAAAGAAAGAATTCAACAAATTTCCGTTTGCAAGTGTGTGTTACTGTGTGTGTGTGCAGTGTAATAATTAAATAAATTAATATTTAATTCAATTTAATTTTTAAAAATATTTAAAAAATATCACAAGTGCTGGAAACGTTTCGAAATAAACGTAAATATCGTTTTGTTAATGTTAGTTGATATCCTATTATCCCCATACCAAATAAAACTATAAAGAAACTTCAGAGTTCTTAATTAAATAAATTGAAATATATTTTTATATTTTAAAAATATTTTCGAGTGATCCTGTTATCCCCAAATGCATTCTAGCAAAACTTATTAAAAAACAAAACCTGCGAGAATAACAAAAAAAATAAAGAAACTTTTGCTATCATAATTAAATAAATAAATATTTTAAAAATAATATGCAATTTACAATTATAATTAAAAATGTATATACTTTATTTTAATTATAAACAAATATAAATTTTATTGAACATTGCAATACTATTAATAATAATAATAATAATAGTTAGACTAATACTATTTATATGTCCTCATTATAAGCATTAATTTATTAATAAAATATATAAAGTAGCAATACTGTATCCTTAGGAATTGATTAAATAAATAAATAAATAGAAAAATAATTGCAAGTTTAGAAAAATGTAAAGCTAGCTGGGATATTCTGTTATCACTATTGAATTAAAAAAAACCTAAAAGGTAAACACAAATATAAAGAAACTGCTGTTATGATATTAAAATAAATTAATATTTCGTTTAATATTTTAAAAATAATTTCAAGTGCTGCAAATACTTTCGAAAATCGCGGCACTAACATATTAATATATCGTTCTATTAACGTTAGCTGTTATATTGTTTTTCCCATTAATAGCATGGAAAAACTCATTAAAAAACAAACACAAATTAACAAAAATGTAAAGAAACTTCTGCAGTCATAATTAAATAAATTAATATTTATTTAAATAATTTAAAAATAATTTCAAGTGCTGGAATGATTTAGAATATTGTGGCTAGGAAACTCATTAAAAACAATACTGCAAAATAACAAAAATAATAGGAGATACTCCTGCTGTCATAAATAAATAAATTAAGGTTTAGCCAAATATTTTAAAAATAATTTCAAGTGCTGGAAGGATTTAGAAATATGTAATGCTAGCTGATATTCTGTTATCCCCATTGCAATTTGTTGGCTAGTAAGACTCATAAAAAACAAACCTCAAAGAATAAAAAAAAAATTATAAGAAACTGCTGCTGTCATAACTAAATAAATTAATATTTATTTAAATATTTTAAAAATAATTTCAAGTGCTGCAAATGATTTAGAATAACGTGGCTAGAAAGTAAATATTGCTCTGTTAATGCTAGCTGAAAAATTGTTTTTCCTACATGCAATAAAAATGACTAAGGAATTCCTACAGTCATAAATAAATAAATTAATATTTAGTTAAATATTTAAAAACAAATTTCACGTGCTGCAAATGATTTAGATAAATGTATTGCCAGCTGATATTATTGTATCCTCATTTGCAATTTGCATGCTAGCAAAATAAATAAAAATAAAACTACAAAATATATATAGATGAAAAGTAACTGCTGCTGCCTGTCCTGCTTTCTCTTTTCTCTCTCTCTCTCTCTATCTCTCTCTCTCTTTCTTTCCTCTTCTGTCGCTCCTCAGGACACATAAATCTCACGGCAATCAGGCAAACACGCTGCAAGTCATCCAAACTTCATTTGTTGCACTGCGGCGTCTCCTCTGCTGCTCCTGCTGCTGTTCCTGCTCCTGTTCCTGCTCCTGCTCCTGTTCTACGTAGTAGACTCGACTTGAGTCGACTCGACTCGACTCCACTTTGTTTCATCCCTGGCCTGAAATATTGCTTCCATTATTTATGTTAAGTTTATGCAAGAATTTGCAACGTTGCTCTTGCACTTGTTTTTAATATCCTTCAGCTTGTAAAGGAATTACAGCTGCTGTGGCAACTGTGCAACTTGCAACTTGCAACTGTGCAACATCGGTAACTAAAGTCGCCACACTGATCCAAATTACACGGCCATGGTTTTTCCATCATTTGCCTCGTTATTGGTCTCTCCTCTTGGTCCATTGCATTTATTCCAAGTCGATTCGAGAGTTATTGATAGCTAAATCTCTGCATAAATAACAAAGAATCTCTGAGCTGCTTTGGCATTGATTTTTACTCAACTTATTGGCAAGTGAAATGCAATCTTTGCAGTGATAGATACAAATAGTAATAGAGTATATTTAAGATACATTTCTAGACATTTAAACTAGCAAACTTAATGATTATAATTTTTAATAAAAAAATAGATTTTTAATGCAATCTTTGAAGAGAAAGATACAAATACATCAAACAGAGCAATTAATAATATATAATATTTAATAAAAATATGGATTTTTACTCGACTTTTAACTGCAATCTTTTCAATTTTAGATACAAAAAGTATCAGAGTATATTTATGATACATTTCTAGACATTTAAACTAGCAAACTTAATGATTATAATTTTTAATAAAAAAAGGGATTTTTACTCGACTTATCGGGAAGTGAAATGCAATCTTTGAAACGAAAGATACTGAGATAAAAACTATAGATAGATAAATGAGCAATTTAAGATACATTTTTTGATATTTAAACGTAGTGAATATCGTTGTGAATAAATAAAATATTTCATTAAATGAAGGTATTCCTTGTAAACCTACTTTTCATTATTATAATAAATAGTTAGATCCTTCGTTTAAGTTTGAATTTATTTTATTTATATTAAATAATTTATTTACTTTCATATATTTTGTTGTTATTAATTTTATTTCTTTAATTTTTTAATTTATTACCTATATACATAGTAATTCCGGATTACTAAGGATCTCAATTCACTATGCATAATCTCCCGTATAAATCATAAAACAACCTTTAATTTATTTACGGTTTGTCTCAAAAATAATTTTCTTTCGAACCTAAATTTTTTAGCGCTACATATTATCTATATTTACATTTTTTTGATGTTTCACATGCGATTAGGTTTCACCAAGAAGTATAAAATTATATTTAAATTTAATAATAAATAAAAAAAAGTTTTATTTTTTAATCCAAGTAAAAAAGTGTATAATAAGGATTTCTATTTTAAAAAATAACATTAACAAAATAGTTAAAATATTATGATTTCTAACTCAAAATTTAGATCTTACAATAATTTCATAATTTTTTCTTAGATAACTTCATAAATAAACTATGAATATTGGCAATAAAATTTATTCAGTATTAAAATACTTCATTAAAAACTTGCTTAAATTTGAATTTTAAATTTTGTTTTAATGTCTAACTCTAATTAGCGCTTCCTGATTTCAATCAATTAAAAGCTTCCGCATTTCATAGATTTTTATTTGCGCACTTAATGAGATGTTCATTTAAATAATTCATTTAAGGCAGTCAAAACTACCACAAGTTTCTACAAATGTGCCACAAGTTGACTTTCTCTGTGTGTGTGTGTTTGTGTTTGTTTTTTGTCTTGTTAAGCTCATTATGGAACTGCCTAAAACAAGGTTCTACTTCCAGTTGGGCCAACAGCCAAAGGGAACATTCAGTGTATTATGTTTTCCATGTCCTCCATTTGAACAAAAGATAATAACAGCCAAAATGAACTAATTAGCGCTTCAAGGCGAAAACAGACAAGAAAAAAATATATAATACTTGTAATTTGTGGGAAATGAAGAAAATACAAAAAAAAAAATGAAATTCTTGTTTTATTTTTTAATGTGTATTATTTTTTTTTTGGTTGCCAGCAATTATAATGTTGAATGGGTTTTCCTTGGAGGTGGCAGGGGAAATTCGAAGGCTGCTAGTGATGCATATAAATGAAGCTTTTAATATTCATTAACATTGTCAAATATTCTTGTGTTTTGTTGTTTGGCAACTTAATGCGTTTTCGTGTTGTGGCTGCAGATGGCGCTTTCAACTTGCAACTGGCAACTGGCAACATGCAACTGCCTCTTGCACCATTATCCATTCTCTCTGACATCCTGTCAAGCAATTCCATTTGGCGCTGGCGTCTGTCAGACTGTCTGACTGCCACTCAAGATGCAGTCGGGGAGATGACAGACCTTGGATGCCATTCCCATTCCCATTTCCATTTCCATTTCCATTCCCATTCACATTTCTTTTTTGCCACCTCCGAGCATAATTTACATTGTCCTGAAGGGAATTGAAAATTCTTACATCTTCTGTCTGTGTGTGGAAAAATAGAAAAGTTTTCCTGCTCTGTTGACTGTTTGTCTGTTGACTTGGGATTTTTAAGCCTTGTTTATTTGTTATCAATCTGATTGCATCATAATTACCTCTGTTACTTTAATCTTATAGAAGTTATTTACTCTAAAAATGATTTAAAAGTGACTGGAGCAATAAGTTGTAATATATATAAGTGCTTACTAGGAAGCTCAAAAAATAAATTATAATAATTTGAATATGAGCGTTAAATTCTTTATAAAACACCGAAGATTCAAATATTAACGCAAAGTAAAATTAAATATTTTATTTAAACTCGTTTTTACCAATCCAGAATTTTTCTACTGTGTAGATAAGTTTGTCGACTGTGTGCTTATTGACTTGTGATTTTTAAGCCTTGTTTATTTGTTATCAAACTGATTGCATCATAATTACCTCTGTTACTTCAATCTTTTACTATTTCTTTTAAGAATTATTTAAAAGTTCCTCTTGACATTGCTTTTTTTATTTTATTTATTTAATTAATAAATTCACAGTTTTCAGTAAGAGCTTTTATACAAATTGATTAAGTTATGCTATAAATGAGGACATATAAATACTATTTTTATTAGTCTAATAATTATTATTATTATTTTTTTTAATATTCAATTTAATTTATTTTCTTTTATTTCTATTTCAATTTTAATTTTGAATTTTAAGTTAAATTGGTAACTGCATATTATTTTTAATGTGCTTTTTTAAAAGTTTGACTAAGATAATAAATAATTATATGTATTAAAGCATTAGGAATCGCAAAAAATAAAAAATAATAATTTTAATACAAGCGAAAAGTTGTTAAAAAATTAGAAAAAAAACTAGATGAATTTTCGCAGCATGTATTCGGAATAAATTTGCCAAATTATGATCATATACAGACCTTAAAACTTTATAAATTACTTCAATAAATTTTTGTATACTTTCTTTTAATTTTTAATATTTATTTAGGTTGATTATTTAAAATTATAATTTGTAATATTATTTTAATTATTTAAAACTTTTTGTCAACTGATTTTAATTGACGTTAAATAATAAAAATTAAAAAAAAAAAGACTCAGCATTAAAAAGGCCTATAAATCTCTAATTTTTAATCTATCTTCAAAGTTCTTTACAAATCAACGAAGATTTAAATATGTACTCAAAGTGAAATTAAATTTTTTATTTAATATAACCAAATTTTTCACCGCGTTGATTTTTTTCCGGCATCCAGATTGTTTTTCTTTTGTTTAGGAAAAGTTATTCTGCCCTGTTGACTGTGTGTTGTTGAGTTGTGATTTTTTTGTAGACTTGTTCATTTGTTTTCAGACTGATTGCATCATAATTACCCCCCCGCCTCGGCCCCTAAGTGCTTTTTAACGAGCTACTCTCCTGCTTCCCCCTTCTCTGTAGATTTGTAGAGAACCCCTTTTTACCAAAAACAAATGCTGTAATTTCCAGTCATGTGCGTTTCTCTGATTTTGTCGCTATAATCTGGTACATGAACCCATAATTTGTAATTTCAACCTAATTACTATGACTATGTGTGTGACTGACCCAACAAGGAGAGGGTCAAGAGGGGCAAGGGGAAAGGGGCGTGACGTAGGCAAAAAACATTGTCGTCAGCCATAAAATGTCAACGGCAAGCAACAAAACGCCCATTTTGACAGCAGCCTTCACTTACACACACACACACACACATTAACACTGCCACGCCCATATAGTCAGTCAGTCAGGGGGCGTGTGTGTGTGTATGTGTGTGTGTATGCGTGTGTGTGGGGCATTCACATGTTGCCACATTCCTCTTGTGTTGCAGGGAATTTTGTGGCGCGACATATGGAAATTTCTGACAGCTGTTTGGAGGTCATTGAAATTGATTTTCAGCTCCAAATTGAGAAGAAAGAAAACACAAATAAAGCCCAAAATAGTAACGTACATTTAGGAAATGGATTAAGTGCTAACCCATTAAAAATAGATGGAGTATAAAGCAAGGATTGACAAAAAAACCAAATTCTTAAAAAAGAATAAAATAAAATATAATTAAATTATATATTGTAGTTTGATAAATAATTTAATATATTATTTTATTGACTGATAATAGTTGTAAATTTAAATATATATTTTAATAAAAGAAAAATAAATAAGATATATATTGAAATTACACTCATAGAAATTGATTCATTCAGTTACCTCATTAAAATTAGATAAAGCATCAAGATAGGATTGACAAGAACACAAATTCTAAATAAATATTGACAATTAAATAATATATAAATAAATTATAAAGCTTACTTTATAGATTCATAATAGTTGTTGGATGAATTATGTAATTTAATTAAAGAAAAAGAAGTAAGATTGATAATCAAATTAGACCATTAAAATTAGATAAAGCATTAAGATAGGCCTGACAAGAATGTAAATTCTTATAGTGTATTGACAATAAGATGCTATATAAATAAATTATATAGTTTGATAAAAAATTGTATTTTACTTTATGGTAATTATGATAATAGACAATAAAGTAATATATATATAAATTATATAGTTTGATAAAAGATTGAAGATATTATTTTATTGACTAATAATAGTTGTAGTAATAATTAATTAATTAAATAAAATAAATTATAAATAAGATATATAATCAAAGAAGACTCATGGACATTGATGCATTCAGTTTAATATAGATAAAGCATACAAATTCTTAAGTACAATAAAATATTACATAAAATATATACAAATAAAGTATATAATTTGATTAGAAATGAAATTTTACATTATTGACTAATAATAGTTGTCGAATTAATTATAATAAAGAAAACTAAATAAGATAGATAATCAAATAAGAATAATAGAAATTGATTCATTGAAAAATACCAACAAAAATTAAATAGTTAAATATAATAAATGTATCAATTGTGCTAATATATGAAGTGTTAAAATTTTGACGAATAATATATGACAAGATAAGATAAAATAAGTATTGTACTTTTAATATGACTTAGATCGACTTTAAATGCAAGTTAGCAATTTTTTAAAACTAATTCAATTTCTAATTATATAAAATACCTAAAAACTTGTTAGTTATCAGCATAAATGGAATTTGTGGTACTAATTGAATAAAATGTGAATTTTAAATTAGATGAAATATTTTCAGAAACATTGAGTTTCCATTTTATTAAAATTCGCTTTGCACGCGCAATTGAACAATTTGCGATACATTTTGTTTAAATAATTGCACTTTTAAAAAATGCATAAATATTTAAAATATTTCAACATTTTTTAACATTTAAATAGTTTAACACTATCCAATTATGTTGGGGGGATTGAGAATGGAAACTACCCACAGATCCCAATAAATGTTGGGGACTATACATTCTTCATTATATTTAACAGCTGCAGTTGCGATATTGTATGATTTTATGGTCGTAAATAAAAAATGTGAAATGCAAAAGTATTAAAAAAAATGTGAAGCAAATAAAAAGTCAGATGAACTCGACGGACAAAGGGACAAAGGGACAGACAGACACATGACAGGCGGCTTGTTTACATTTTATTTTACTATGTAAATATAAGGCCAGTCGCAGTTTTAAATACAGCAAATAATAATAAAAATACGCATGTAAATAAACGATGATTCGTTTTATTATTAAATGGCCAGGCACATTAATATTTAAGCCAAGCGAAACTGGCGACAAAAACTGCAGCAGTTAAATCAAAAATTAATGTCTTGATGCGGCAACTGAAAGCTGAAGTAGCGCAACGGAATCAGTCAAAATAGTGTAGATTGTGGGGTACTGAGGGGCACTGAGGGGTTACGAATCGAGTACAGGAAGCTGATATGTCATATGTATTCATAAATCATTTCACAGGGTACTATGAACCCAAGCGAATCACTCGATTGAAGTGTATTCACAGCAAAATCACCTAAAGACAGTGAGGAAAATCTATCAAAAGTGGGAATATGCCACTAATATACCCTAACAAATATCCTTGAGTAATTTATCTATTATATTTCGCATTAATAGAAGTCGCTTATTCAGTGTAAAAAACTGGTTTAATGTATTAAGTTTACTCACACTTACCTTATTCTCCATTGTTCATTCGAACTGGAATTAGAAAAATTAGATAAAACTCTTATTAATGATTTCAAAATTAAATGAATTAAAAAATTTAATTTCAATATTCATTTAAAAATTATATATGTCTATTAATTAACATTTTTTTTTTATAAAATGTTCAATTAAGTAAAATCAGACTTATAATATAGTTTAATTAATTTTAAATATTTTTTATTCAGAATAAATAGTTAGAATTTTTATTTTTTGAATTTTGATGAAAATCACTAAATAAATTATGTGTTATAATTTATATTTACAAATATTTATATTTTTTAAAACCCACAATAAAGTAAAAGATTTAAAATAAGAGTAATAATATAGTTTAATTATTTTGAAATATTTTTTATTCTGAATAAAATATAAGAGTTATTTTTTTAAATATTAATAATAATCACTAAGTAAAATATGTGTTATAATTTAAATTAAAAAAAATTATTTGTTATGATTAATATTAAGAAGAACTTATATATTTAATAAAATGTACAAAAAAGAAAAAATTTAAAATAAGAGTCATAATATAGCTAAATTAATTTTTTAATATTTTTTTATTCTGATTAAATAATACCTGTTTTATTTGCAAATTTTTTCAATCATTAAGTAAATTATGTGCTACAATTTATACTAAAATAAAAATTATATTTTTTAATTTTGATAAGAATTACTAAGTAAATTATGTGTTATAATTTATATAATATAAAAATTTTATTTTGTATAAAATACAATAATACAATAAAGTAAAAAATGTAAAAATAAGTTTAATTATTTTTAAATATTTTTGTATACTTATTAAATAATAACTGTTGTACATATTTTGATTTTTTCAATTATTAAGTCAACTATATTTAAAAAAAATATAAATATTAGCATTAGATGTTAGGCTGACTTCTTAGATTTTTAAGATAGTCTTTATGTATTTAATGAGTACATAATTTTATCTTGTAAAGCCAAACTGTATGATATATTCAATATGCTCTGTTGAAGCATTAAAGTTGACAATAGTGAGAGATGGCAACGAAATGAAACGAAATGTAACAATTCATGTGCAATGAAAATGTGGCCATGTTATGACAACGACAGCAACAACGACAGCAACAACAACAACAACTATAACAGTAATAAAAGCAACAACAAATACAACAACAACAAGAACAACAATGATGCGTAGAGTGGTCATAAAATAGCAACATCAATGCAACGCGTTCATTTGTATACACAACTGACCGGAATACAGTGCTATTAATAATAAATGTTGCAATGGTAACACACACACAATACACACACACACACACACATACAGAGTGACATACAGATGCAGTCAAATGAACTTTACAAACCGAAAATCCCAACAAACAACAACGTAGAGTCATAACCCATAAAAGGGGGCTATGAATGCGTACACAGTAAGAAAAAACAGGATGAAATGTTCATTATACAAATCAATTGATTGATAAGCATTCATCAATCAATTAATGATTGAAAGGGTTTACAATTTCTGAATATGTATATTTACATATATAAAATAGCACTAATTTTAAAGCAGATACGTATTACTTTGAGAGATAATATTTACTTAAAATTTAATAGAATAATGAATAAAAATTAGACAAATAAAATTCAAGTTCTAAATTCCTAATTTTAAATACGTATTCGGTATATAATTGTTAAATTAAGATAAAAACAATTATTTTACAATTTCAATCAATTTAAATTGTAATCAATTTAAGTTGAAATATTCTAATTTATTCATGTACATTTTAAAAAATTTTTCCGAATCTAATTGTTAGGTTAAAATTTAAGATTCAAGAAATAAAATTAATATTTGAATTTTAATGAAATAAATATTTTTCTAGAGCGATAGATAAATACATTTATTTATTTAACGTCGACTAAAAGCAGTCGGCAGGGAGAAAGATATTACTTAATTAAATTTTGAATAAAATATAAAATAAATATGTAAAATTAAAAATTAAATAATATTATATTTAATTTAAATTTGTAACTATAAAAAAAATAAGTTTAAATTCAAGCTGCGGGTATTTGTAATCTAAAAATTTTACACTCTAGGTTTAAAAATAAAGAGAGATCAACGATCTTATAAATTTAAAGTAAATTCAAACTAAACATCGAGTTTAAAATTTGATTTCAATCAAATTATCAGAAAAATATATAATATATTAATAGATTTTCCTTAGAAAGCTTAGAATATTAAAAAATGCAGAATGTTAAAAAACACATTCTGTATTTTTAAATATTCTAATATTCTAACCCATTCTTTGGGTTATTTGTGGATGATATTTATATATAATTATTAGGACTCATTTAAAGCTAAAAGAACAGACAAATAATAAAAATAAAGAACTCTTGTAATTCAAATTTGCAAATCATCAGAAAAATTAGACATATTAATAGATTTTCTTAACAAAGTTTAAGATATTAAAATATATAAAAAGTGATTTTTAATTCTTTGTATATATAATTTGTATATATAATTATTAGGACTACCTTAAAGCTAGAAGAACAGACGAATAATGGAACTAAAGAACTCTTGATAATCGTAAATAGATAAATAATATATTTTTCTCTGTATGACAATGTTTTTGTTGTAGTTTTTGTACAACACACAACACACAACCTACAACATTGCAAATCCCACGCAACAACAAATGAACATGCGAGTGCCATAATAATAATAAATGCCATAATCCCCTGAATCGACGCGCCTCTGCTGTCCCCTCTTCCCCTCTCCCCCTCTTCCCCCTCTTCCCACTCTTTCACATAGTTTTACAATTTTTATTTTCAATTTTCATTGTTTCATCTGCAGCAAAAAAAACAACAACAATAGTAACAACAATAACAATGCAAAAGCGGCGCGTCAAGTGAATTAAGCGATTTTTAAAGCTTTACGCTAAATGAAATTTGAATTGCCATTTTCTGGAAATTGGAAAAGTGGAAAGTGTTCACTTGTGTGTGCAAATTAAATTACGCAAATCAAATAAATGTAAAATACACCCCTAAAGCAATTAAAAACAACAACAACAGCAACAAAAAAAGAAAGGAAAAATGGAAATGCATTGAAAAATCAAACGTAAAACTGCGAAATTTAAATGCAAATAAACATATAAATGAATGGAAAACGCGCTGAAAAACTAAACTAAACAAATACAACAAAGTGTAATTAAACCAATCAGAGTGTGTGTGTACGTGTGTGTGTGTGTGTAGTTTACTAATTCTGATTAAAACACACACAAATCTGTAAATCCAACGCACAACAAAATGTTTATCATTACGGTAATTAAACTCTTGCTAATTGCACTGAACATATTTCCAAGCCGTTTCACAAATCGGCGGGTTATGTTTCTCATCTACATGACGAATTTAGTGACACATGGTAAGCAATTTAAAAATATGTATACTTAAATTTATTTATCTTTAAAATTGCATTTTATTTGATTTTATTTATAGTCCAGTTTAAAGCAGTTGACAAAAATTTGTAGCAAATTACAATTTTAAATAGATATCTAAATTAAATATAAATAAATAGATATCTAAGTAAAATATTAAAAACTGAAGGAGAAAAAAATTTTCTTCTCCATATGTAATTATTTGAAATAAATGTATTTATCTTTAACATTTTTTTTATTTGATTTTATTTATAGTCCACTAAAAGCAGTTGACAAAAATTGTTAACAACTTACAATCTTAAATAAACAGATAAATTAAATATTAATAACTGAAAGAAAATAAATTAAAAATGTTCTTGTCCATATGTAATTACTTAAAATAAAATATTTTAGCACTTTTTGAAATTATTTTATTTTATTTTTGGCATGAAGATACAAAATTGCTTAGTAGTTAAATAAATGTTAAATATTAATAGGCTCTTCCTATATCATCTTTATATTTATTTTGTTATTTGAACTTTGATTTTATTTATTTGCATTAGACTAAAAGATATTTCACTATTTTATGTAAGGTAATGCCTAAAGAAAACTGAGTCAGGAGATTTTTAATATATACCTCTTACAAAGATTGAATAAATATCATCATTAAATATCTATAAGGCTTATTATTTCAATGCCCAGTCAAAGTTTCAGTTAACCAACTGAAGAATATTTGTATATTAAATGTAAAGAATGTAATGTTAAAACATATCTCGTTGTTAAAATTTAACTGAACTAAGAAAACGAACCCAATATATATAATGTTAATATTTTAAAACTTTTTTGAAGCATCTTTATTTTTTTATGCATGAAAATATTAATTTGGTTAGACGGTTAATATTCTTAACAGACTTAAATTTTGATTATTTGATTTAGAAAGATTAGTGGAATAATTATTGTAAGCTTACACTTAAATGAAATATATACTTCTTACAGATATCAAATAAGTAACATAGTTATTAAATATATATAAGGCCTATTATTTCAATGTCTAGTTAACTAACTGAAAAATATTTTTAGGTAAAACGTATTAAAATGAATAAAAAAAATATGTTCAAAAATATCTCATAATAAAAATTTAATTGGATTTTGAAAAAAAGCGCCTAAATATATAATTTAGATATATTTTTAAGTTTCTCATACTTCATTGAAAAAATAACCAGTATAAGTATAAATAAAATAATAGGTGGGTTCCACAAATCTCTAGAGAATTTTACCATTAACTTTACCTGCTTATTAGCGATATCTAGAAATTTTAAGCTAAATTATATTTTTTCTCATACACTTTCACTTTAATTTAGATTAGAGATTAAGATTGAAAATATTTCCCAGTTAATATGTTGGAATTTTAAAGTGAAACTCGAAAGTTGCAAATATTGCACCCCAGCAATTACAACTTGTAGTTGTTCCACTTGGGAAGCTGCTTTAAAAATTCACAAAATTCACCCTCGTATTTATTTGAAACTGAGGACAAAGGATTCCAGACAGTTGGAGGTGTTCAGTGTCGAAACTGTTGGGAAGTCGCGTCATAATTTAATTAGTAAAATGAGACCTCAAATTGCCGGGCGACGACGACGACGACGACGACGACGACCGACGATGAAGATGAGGATGAGGATGATGCTGGGCTTGCATTCAATTTCAATGCCAGCTCTCTCTCTCTCTCTCCCTCTCTCTGTCTTTGCCGTATCCGCATCCGTGTCTGTGTCGATGGCTCTGTGTGTGTGTGTGTGTGTGTTCTGGTTGAATTGTTGTAGTGTGATGCAGGTGTGTGTGTGTGTGTGTGTGTGTGTGTGTATGTGTGTTGGTATGCGGGACGCCAACTGCGTGTTGCAGATAACAAGCCCCCGGTTTGCGTGCAACACACTGCCAAACAGGTGCACTCCTTGCACAGTGGCACAAGACTGCCAGATTTTAGCTTATAATTTATTTTAATTTTTTAAACACTATTTATTATTATGATTAATATAAAACAACAATTATAAATTATTTTATTTATTGGGTAACTTCCACTACAAGTAATATTATTAGAAATATATTTAAAAAAAGTGTTTTGCTTGAGCAATGACAGCAGAAGGCTGAATTCAATTTATTAATATCAATTATTATTAATAAAACACAACAAACACTATCAAGTACTTTATTTAATGGGTAACTTTGCAGTAAAAAAACAAAGTTAGAAATATATTTTTTAAAAAGTGTCCGGCTTGAGCAGAATTCATTCCAAAATTTCGTGTTTTTATTTAACAGATAACATAATATTGCCGATTTTTATTTTATTTAAAAACTAAAATAATTATTTATGATGTCAGGCTATCTAAATCAATCTCAGGATTTTTACACAACAGGAATATTACAGAAATTTACTTGGCCGTGTTTTGGTGCATGAATTAAGAAATAAATTTTAAATATAGAGTTGTATAAATATCGAGATTAACGTAGAGTTATCGATAAGTTGCTTAAAGTAGTGCTAATCAAATAGATTGGCAATAGTAAAAAGTTTTTCGATTTGAAATATGGAATTAACATTAGCTAATCTAAACGCTTATACCACTGTGGCATCTACAGTGGCTGCCTCCGTATTTCAACAGCCTTTCTGGCCCGTGTTTTGCTTTTGTGCAACATTTCCGCGGCACAAAATGAATGCATAGAAAAACAAAAGTGCCACAACCAGCAGCAGCAACAACAATGATAACAACAACAACAACAACACCAAGGACGTCCGCAATGCCTCAACAGGCTGCGGTTTTTTTCGACAACGGCAACAGCTCTCTCCGGATCCGTCTCCGTCTACGACTCCGGCTCCGTTTCTGACTGCGACTGCCGCCCAGATAAAAAATTGCTTTGTTAAATTATTTCATAATGACACTAACGCAGTCGTTGATTATATTTAGCCTGCGGGTCATGGACATCCGGCAACATCAGCAGCAACAGCAGCAACAGCAGCAACAGCAGCAACAGCAGCAACATCAGCAACAACTGCAACAGCTGCAACATCAGTTGCAACTGCAACTCCTCATTTAAATATGCTGTGCAATAAATTATGTCACTTTCTCTGGCTGCCTTGACGTTCGCTCTCATTCGCTATATAAATTAATTTCATTTATAATTAGCAAAACTAAATCAAATTGATTTATTTCCCTTATTTCAACATAGGCAATTTCTCAGTTACGCATAAAAAACAGAATACTTTTTGATTGCTGTCAGGTTGGCTTGTTTTCAAGTGACAAAATAATTATTGACAGATTTAATAAAATGAAATATCTACTGACATTATAAAGAATTTTTAAAAATTGTTTTTATTAAATTAAAAATATAAATATGAGGTTGTCTTTCGAATAAGGAACGAAATTTCACATTGAATTATGCTTTCTGCTGTCGTTGCTCAGACAAAACATTTTTTTTTGTATATGTTTCCTAGATTATTTTTTATATTGGACAGTTTCCCAATAAAATAGTTTTTCTAGTATTTTACATAGCAAATAGATCTATTTTCCTTATTTTACATAGCAAATTTATCAGTTACGCATAAATAAGACTCTATTTTGCTTGTTTATTTTAAGTGACAGAATATTTCTTAAGAGATTTGAAAAAATTAAATATCTACTGTCAAATTTTTTTAAAGAATTTTTAAAATTTTTTTTAAATAAATTAAAAACTGCAAATTGATCAAAATTTCACATTGAAATATGCTTTCTATTGTCGTTGCTCAGGCAAAACAAATTTTTTAAAAAATATATTTTTAACTTTATTTTTTTGCTGGATAGTGTTTGTTGTGTTTTATTAATCAAATAGATTTAATTCCCTTTGAAATAGTCAATTTCTCAGTTATGCATAAAATTAGACTGCATTTTCCTTGCTATCAGGTTGACTTTTTAAAAGTGACCAAAAATTTATTGAGAGATTTGATAAATTTAATATCTTTTGGCATAATAAAAAATTTTTTAAATTTTTAAATTAAGTAAAAAACAGCAATTTGAGGTTGTCTGTCATATAAAAAAATTTAAAATAGAAATATGTTTTCTGCTGTCATTGCCCAAGCAAGACATTTATTTCTCAAAATATTTTTTTAACTTTATTTTTTGACTGGAGAATTACCCATTAAATATAGTAATAAATAGTATTTTATGTATTTATGTCTACAAACAGATTTATTTTTATGGTTGGTTTATACAAAATTATTATTCTAAGTATTAACCTGTCTATTATAGAGTATGTCTATTTTCGACTATATGTCTAGTCTTCTTTGGCTTATTATTTAGATGCTTTGCTATAGTCGTGATGCTCATTAACTAACCAACTTGTTTATGGCCCTCTTCATTCACAGTTATGATGGATGAGCCACGTTTTGCACAGCCGATACCAAATGTGACCGTTGCCGTTGGCCGTGATGCGAATTTGCCCTGTGTGGTCGAGCATTTGGGTGGCTATAAGGTGAGTTCAATGCAATCTTCTCACTGTCAATGGCAGGAGAAGGGAGAGAGAGAAGGGAGAAAGGAGGAGGCGGAGGAGGAGGAGGAGGAGGCGTGTCATAAATCGTACTGTGTACTATGAACGTCGACGTCATTGAATAGGAGTTTCAAGCTGGCGACACTGTCTAAAATCAATTTTGTGAAATGCCACACAGATAGACAGGCGTTGTCTGTCTGTCTGTCTGTCTCTGTGTCTGTTTGTGTGAGAGTTGTGTGAGAATTGACAGTCATAGATAAAGGCAGACGTGATGTTGTGTCTATGACAAGTTGTGGCCTATAGCCAAAAACGAGAGACACGAGAATTCTCTCTCGATTACTTGGAGAATTTATCGAACATAAGACAGATAAAGTCAAGAGAGTTAATCAATAATTTGTGCAACTGTTAAAGCTTTAAAGCTGTAACTGTACAGATTATAATTTTAAAAAAAATTGGATTAATAAATAAAATTTTATTATTGAATTCTAAAAAAATTAAAAATTCAAGTGAATGCAGAATATTTAAAAAATACAAATCTAAAATATCAAATACAAAGAATATCAAAAATGTCAAATGAAAAAAAAATGCATTTTAGCATTTACGATTTTTATAGCAATCAATCAATAATTTGTACAACTGTTTTTTTAACCTTTAAAGCATAAACAAATTTGAAATTACCTATTGAATTTTAAAAAAATGTTTAGAAAGTATCTTAAATTTTTTTAACATGGTAACGAATTATTTAAAAATTTACTTTAAATTTTTACTTACAAATTAGTATAATTCCAATATTCAATTTACATTATAAAAATAAAATATTAAATGCACATACCAAAAATACGAAAAGAAAGTGAAATTTAAATATTTCATATTTGCAAATTCAATTTATATTTTACTACAGAGTGTATATGTTTTTAAATTACAAGTGAAAATAAGAGTTAGAAAAATAATTTTTTGAAGAATAAATATAAGGAAAAGCTTATTCTGTTTTCAGAATAACCCATCCAAAAATACGTAGCGAAAGTATTATAATTTTTATATATATCATATTTTCAATTTCATTTTTATTTTCTTTATAATAAATATTAAAAATAAGAGTTGAAAAGTAATTTTTTTAATAAAAATTAAAATGAATAGTTTATCCTGTTTCCAGAATACTCAAAAGTAGTACCCCTTAAACCTTCCCATTCATTGAGAAAATGTTTATTTAGGTTTGATATGTTTTCAACTCATAACTTTGAGATCCCTGCCTTAAAGTTGATACCAAAAGGTCTTGACCTGGCTTGCAAGCCAGCAAAGTGACTAGAAAATCACTTATCATTTATCTCAGTGGTTGGCAGTGTGCGTTCATAACAAATCACAAATATTTACTCGCCATATCAACTTCATATAAAACTGTGTAGATGAAGAAGATGATGGAGAAGAAGAAGTAGAAGGTCCCATGTCCTTGTCACTGGACACAGTCCTCTTATTGGACTTTCATCAACATTGCTTGGAGAAAGCCATGGAGAAACCATTGTTGGAAGCTGGGAGCTGAAAACGAGAAACTCATTGCTGTCACTGGACAGAAAGTAAATTTGAAAAGTTTGCTGCAGAAAATCCTTGCCCAGGCAGGACATGGCCTGTCCATGTCCTTATGTCACACGCAGTGTAAGCAAACGAAGCCAAACTGATGACCCCGCCCCCCTCCAAGAAAGAAAGTGTGTGCTACGTCTAGCAAATAAAAAAAAAAAAAAAAGAGAAGAAGAAAAAATAAAGGAGGAAAAAAAAAGTGTATTAAAAAAGCGGAAACAGCTGTCAACTTGGCATTTTCTTCATCTTCAGCTCGTGAGTCACAACATGCCGTTCATTTATTACAACAGTGTGTGACTTTAGTTTCTATATACACATCTATCTATACATAAACAGTCAAAAAATATCTATCTAAAATTCAAGCATCAAATTTCGAATTTTATGTATTTTTGTAAGTGTTTATTTATGATATAATTGTTGAATAAATCAAATATCATATGTACACAGTCAAAGATATCTTTCTAAATTTCAAACATATAATTCATAATTTCTATATTTCTATATAATTGTAAAGTTAAGACCAAGGATCGCAAATAAACCTTAATAGATCATCTGTTGTTATAGTATATAATAATAGGAAAAATATAATAGGAAAATCTAAAATATACTATTTTTTGATGGGTAACACTGGAAACGAGATAAACTCTTATTTTCCATATTAATATTAAAATTAAATATTAAATGAATATAGAAAATATTGTGTTATGATAAAAAAATAAAAAATTTTATTTAAAATCGAATTTATAATATAAACTCCTATTTTATTATAATAAATTATTTATTTTCTAGTTGTTATTTAATGAACTTAGGAGAATCCAAAATACAAACAAACAAAGAAAAGTTTAATTTTTAATTTTGCTTTAATCTTATTTTAACTCTTATTTTTGATGTAATGAAAATATTATGATATATTAAAAATATTAAATTTTTTATTGAAAATCAAAATTATCATTGAAAACCTTGTATTAAATATAAAATATCTTATATTAAATTTGTATTATACTTGTTTTATTATAAACTAATTTTATTGTAAATTCCTAAAATACAAAATGAATATATGAGGTAGTCAATGATTTTTGAATTTTATTAAACTTATCCCATTTTTTTTCCACATGTAGATTCATTTTTATTACTGAATCCATTTTTTCATTAATTTACCTATATAGATTCAATTTTAATATTTTCTATATTTGTATTTTTGCTGAATATCCTTTTAATATTTTATTTTTAGGTGGCCTGGATTCACATAGATCGCCAGATGATACTCACTATACATCGTCATGTTATATCGCGCATACCACGGTACAGTATTACCTACACGGACAACACGTGGCTGCTGCACGTCAATCAGGCGCATCAGGATGATCGCGGTTATTACATGTGCCAGGTGAACACGAATCCCATGATTAGTCAGGTCGGATATCTGCAGGTTGTCGGTACGTAAAACATACACACACACTTTTCAATTCAACTCCGATTTGATGAGCTTTTCCCTTTTGACATTTACAGTGCCTCCTAATATACTGGACATTGAGAGCACACCGTCTTCGGTGGCGGTGCGTGAAAATCAAAACATCAACATGACATGTCGCGCCGACGGTTTTCCTACTCCCAAAATCATTTGGCGTCGGGAGGATGGCGAGGAAATTGCCGTTGAGAAGAAGAAGAAAGGTATGCTGAGAGGTAGTATTTTACAACGAGGGTGGCTTTCAAAGTTGTGCACGCAGATGTTGTGATATGTGACTTAAAAAAATATAAACACTTTCGGCATCAGCTTAAAATTAATCAACTAAACCAACTCCATAATAAGAAAAGTTAAACATTTTTTAAGTTATAGATTAAATATTATACTTTTTATATATTCAAGATTTTTAATTTAATTATATGCATTTGATATATTCAGGATTTTTTACTTACACAACATTTTTTTTACGTATTAAATAATTAATTAATTTATTTATTTGGAAAGTTAACTTCTGTTTACAAAACTCGAGTCAACATATTTATTTATTGGTTAAATCAACTTTACGATAATAAATATTGAATTAAATGTGCTTTAAATCTAAAATAATATTTTTAAATGTTATATTTATTATTTTTATTTTGAATTGATCGAATTTGAAATGTGTTTTAGATCTTGATAATAAATATTGAATTTATTTAAAAATTCGAATTTTTATTTCTGAGTTAAAATTGAATGATGAATTTTAACTTAAAAATAATTTTTCTTACAGACATTTAAATTTAAATATTATTTTTCAGCAGTTTAAGATATTAATTTATATTTCATTCTTTATTTAATGTTAGTTTTTAGTATTTAAAACAAAAAATTGATATTTAATAAGTTTACAATTTTGAAATTCTTTATTTATTTTTTAAATTATTTTTTAAAATTGCATTTTTTTATTTCTAAGTTAAAATGAATGTTAAAATAATTTTTCATTTAAATTTAAATGTTTTATTGCAGCAGTTTAAAATTTTAATTTATATTTAGTTTTTAAATTTTTTTAAAAAACTTTATTTATATTTAACTTTTAATATTGACTACTTTAGTTGAAAATAATTAATTAATATATGGAGTTGTTACGGTTGCATATTTGTTGGAAACACGCAACTTTAGAAACTGCCCTCGTGTGTGTAGTTCCCCATTTGACGCTTTTCTGTTGTTTTCATTGAAAATTCTCTATGCTCTGCACGTTTATTTCCATGGTGCGGACACTTCCTTCCGGCAAACATCAACCGTAACACACACACACATTAATACACACACACACACACTTGCACACACACACACTGTCACAATCACAGTGTTGGTGTATGATGGCGATGTCCTGCCGTTGACCAAAGTGAGCCGCAATGAGATGGGCGCCTATCTGTGCATTGCCACCAATGGAGTACCGCCCTCGGTGTCCAAGCGGATCATATTGGATGTCGAGTGTAAGTACACAGAAAGAAAAATAACCATTCCAAAATACAAGTTAAAAATTCTTGATTTTAGCAAGAGTTTCTTAATAAAGTATTCTGAATATTATATTTAAATTAAGACAAAATGTGATAAAAATGGCAACGACTCAAATTAAAAAAGTCAAAGAAGCCTAAAATGTTTAATCTTACTAAAAAAATATTTAAGGAACTCCGATAATCAAAATATATCTGAGAAAAACCTTGCTTGAATTATGTATGTTGTACTAGGTTTAAGAAAATCCGAGATTAGCGAACTTCTGACACCGCATTGGATTGCACTTTGGGAGAAATTGCCATTTTTCGGAAACTTAGACATTTTTTCAAATTATTAAAATTATTATTTTTTTTGTGTTAACACCTTAAGAAAACTTCAAACTGTAAAGTTCAGTACCAAAAATGTTAAATAACAGACGAGTTTTAAACCAAACAGGGTGTACAAAACATTAATAAAAAAAACCGCATTAAAAAATCTTGTTAATTTTAAAAGTTATTAATTAATAACCGAAAAATTGGAATTTTTCCCAAAGTGCATTGATTTTATTTCGGAATTCCGGATTTTTTTCCGTGTAGAAGCCAAAAGCAAAAGCCATAGGACTTTAAGTGTCAGGACCAAGCGAAATGAAAACTATCTATCAATGCGACTCGACTCCATTCGACTCCATTCGACTCGAAGTATACTAAACGTATGTGGGAGTTGGACACATTATTATGGCCATGGCTGTAACACGCGCCTGCACTTAACGAGCACGACGACAACGCAGAAGAAGAGTAGACACTAGAGAGGGGAACAGGGGGATTAGGTTGAAAAGAGGGTGGTGGGTTGTATCTGTATGCAGCAATACATCCATCTATATATCGTACCTGCTGCTCATCAATTTAACTGCATGCGTTCTCCCCCTGACAAACGCAGATCCTGTCGGTGGTTCTTGCTAATGCAGCTGATATACTACATACTACGACTATACGCTATATAGATATATGTACATATATTTAGCCTAGTACCTCGAAGCTTAAAAAAGCTTATGAGTTTGTGAGAATGTCCGATCAGATAAGTACATAGATCTATAAGAGAGATCTATAAGCATTATTATTTTAACCAAACTTGGTTGCAATACTCTTGCAAATTATTTTCCGATTTTTTTCACGCCTCAGAAATTGACAAAAATCGAAAACCAAAGTCAATTTTGAAGCTACAGTTTTGAGATTTGCCACACGGAATGTAAAATATTTTGAAAACATTTGCTCGAAATTTCACATCGATCGCTTAATAATTATCCCGTAAATAAAAAAAAACAGAATAAAGTAATTGTTATAATATTAAGTTTAATATATACATTTAAATATGTATATTTAAAATGTATATTTAATTTAGAGTCTTCACCTATCATTATAGCGTGATAAAATCTAGGAAGAGTTGTATCTATTATATTTTTATTAAGTTTATTTAAAAAGTTTGTTGAAAAACATAAAGAACTCTTTATTTTGAAAATATTTTTATTGATTTTATTTAATTTTTAATTGAAACCTATTTTTTTTAATATTCATGTATGGTTATTAATTGGAGACTGGGCATCTGAGAGTCGAGTAGCATTCTTAATTGTTGTATTTGTATATGTATGTGATGCGCGGCTGTTGCACGGCGTTTTCCCAAGTAAACGCTTGTTAATCCTAACGAGTTTCTACTCTCCCTTCCCCCTCTTTTTTCATCCCTCTCCCCCCTCTGCACATTGACAATAATTCACGTCACGTACCTGCAATAAAGTCACTTGCTGGCATTGCACGTATGACTTTGACGGTGTTCTCTCTCTCTCTCTTTTTCTCTCTCTCTATCTCCCTCCCTCTCTTTTTTTCTATTTTATTATGAACGGCTTTGTGCGTGTATCAGCGGGGGGGTTGATTGGTGAGTTGGCCATATTACCAACACAGGTACATAGGCATTGTGAAAACGCGTTTCAATTTCCTCTTCCCTCCCCTTTTCGCTGTTTCAATTTCGTGTTGCAGGAAAACTGGGACAAACTATTGAAAATGAGAAAACTGTTAACAGCGACAAGAGACAGACATAGAAAGAGTGAGAGAGAGGAGAAGAGAGGAAAAGTGGAAAAGCTGTGTATATTGATAAGTTGACAGAGTGAAGAAGATTTTGCAAGTGCAATTAAATTGATAGAAATTTATATTGCAGTTCATAATTGTGCTTTGACAAAGCGCTAAAAATTAATCATATTTTAGGAATTTCATTAATATACGTTTAAAAATTATATGGACAATTTTATCAGTATCCTTTTTATATTTATTCCCATTAGATATATATATTTACTTATTTATTTTACGCTGATTAAAATCGACAGAGAGAAAAAATAATTAATTACATTTTTAAGACAATTTTAAAATAATAATTATGATTTAATAAAATTTTTAAATTGTTAAATAAAATAAATTTCAACTCTCACTAGCCTTTTAAATAAATATATTTATTGTATTATATGAAATATGTTTACTAATATACAATAAACAAATATACAAAGATATGACAAGTGTAATAGAAATTGATAGAAATTTATATTGCAACTCATTATTAGGCATTAAAAATAAATAATATTTTAGGAATATCATTAAAACTTCATCAACAATATTTTAAAAGCAAAAATTAAATAGTATTCCTTTTATACATATTGGATATTTAAAATTTAATATAGTTCATAATTACATTTTGAATAAATATATTTAATTTTAACAGTATGACTCTTTAACTTTATATTAAAAACTTTACTTTATATTAATCTGACTTGATTTAGTTTTAAATATTTATATTTATATATATTCCTATTGAATATATATTGAAAATTTAATTCAATTCAATTCAAAATGAAATTTTTAATAAATATATTTATTATTAATAGTATAAAATGTACCAATAATAATAAGGTGATTTGATTTAATTATTATTGGTAGCCTTATGCTTGTAATTCGCATTGTTTAAGCATTTACTTGCTAAACTTTTCATTTGAAGTAAAATTCAAAATTGGGTGAATTGAATTAAATTAAACTTTCAATAACATCTTAAATAAATATATATAATAAATATATAATAGTATTAAATACACCAATAATTAATAATAAAGATGCTTTTATTTAATTTTAATTTGTTAAACATTCACGTGTTTAACTGAAAAACTTGAACATTCTGAGTAAACTTTCAACTCGTTACTTGAAATTGACAGAACATTGCCAAAACTCTGCAATGTCTGCTATGATGTAATAATCCCAAAAACCCACAACACGTACTTTCTCTGCTAAACTCTGGAATTTCTTTTTCCTGACTCTTTTTTTTTTTGGCTTGGTTTTTAAAGGAGTCGGTGTGGTAACGTGTTGTGTCTCATTGCTTGACGTTAGCCATGTCTCGCATAAGTTTTTCAGCTTTGTCATTGCACTTTCATTTTAAGCTTGACACACAGACAGTCGGAAAGACAGACAGACTGAGAGACAAAGAGACAGACAGAGAGACACGTATTGAACATACGTAATGCTGCAGCTTATGCGTACTTTGGCCAAGCGCTTAAAATGCACACGGAAATAGAGACAGACTTTTATATATTTACACTGTTGAAAAGAAAGGTTCTAAAATCAAGATTTAAGTCTCAGAATTAAGAATTTTGGTCAAAAAAATTCTTAAAGTCAGAAAAGGTATCTTCGTTTTTAAAAAATTTCAAATAAGACCACGTTTTTATTAATAAAATCAGAAATTTCAAAAGAACAAATAAGAATAAATATTCTTAAATACTCAAGACAACAAATTTAAAAAAAGCTAAATAAAACTTATAAGTTTCTTTGTTATTTAATGTATTTATACATTTTTTCTTGGTTTTATATTTTTAAAACTATTTCCCTAATATTTTTTTCCTTCGTCATAGTGGGAATCAAACCCGCGTTTGTTTTCAAACTAAAGCGGCGACTCTAACCAAAGCGCCACATAAACATAATTGCTTACACATGAAAATATAATACACACTATCTGTAAGTTTGGTTAAAATATCTTAAGAAACAAAAAAGTGTTTCATACAAAGCAATTTCCTGACCTCTGACCTCAATTTGACCCACTTGCAGGTGGAATTTCGCAATATGCCTGTCAGTCAGTATTACATTTCTATATACATTTATAAATATTTAAGGTGTTTATTCTTATTTTAAAAACTCAGATTTTTTCTAGATTAATATTCTTAAAATTAATAAATGGTTTTATTTTAAGAACCAAATGGGTAATACAAATGTTCTACATTTAAAAAGTATTTCTTTTTTTCAGTGTATATATCTAATATTTTCCCTGTGGTATCATTTACTTTACTGACACTTCTCCCCTACAATTTTCTTCTCCTTCTCTATAGTCTCGCCCATGATTTGGGTGCCGAATCAACTTGTTGGAGCACCAGCTGGCACAGATGTAACCATCGATTGCCACACGGAGGCGCATCCCAAGTGAGTTTTACCATTTTATTATTCCTCTTCCTCTTCTTTTTATTTGAAATTTCAGGTTGCATACCTTGTCAATTCTTTTTTGCATGGATTTTTGCCACCTACACTCTCATTTTCTCAGTTGTCATGCACTTTGTTTTTAGCCATTAATGTGATGAAATGTTGTTGCTTTTTACAGAGCCATCATCTATTGGGTGTACAACTCGGTTATGGTTTTGCCGAGCAAGAAATATAAGACCGACTACACGGAGAACTCATATCGGTAAGTTGAATGCACTCAAAAAAATAACACAACCCCCCAACGCGATATAACAAAAACAGTGTTGTTAAATATTTATTATGCATTTGCACTTGGCTACAACCTGGCAGCTGTATAATGTTCTCAAAAGCTAATTCGCTCGCATTTCGCCAAGTAAAATAAGACAAAAATAAAATTAAAGATTAACTTTAATAATTGATAATTTAAAAACTATTTATGAAAAATTGCAATTAACATCTAAAAATAATTTATCCTATTTGGAAAAGTTTTACTTTAGAATTCAGACTTAACCATTTTTACATTATTTTAAAATTTATCAAAGACAAGAACACATTTTTAAGATGAAATCTAATTGAAATGAACTAATCAAAGCGACACAGATTAGATTAATTTATTTTAGATTTAGAATCAAATAAATAATAATCAATAAAAAAATATTATTTAATTTTAAATTTAGAATCAAATAAAATTCATCTAGTTGTATTTGACAATATTATAATAGATTCTCTTTTCTATGCTGTTTTAAAGTGAAGACATAAATAATACATTTAAAAAACAAATTAATTTCATTATAAAATAATGATACTTCTAAAATAAAATTATTAAAAATTAAAATTATGCTTTTAAACTAGCTGAAATTTTAAAATTAAATAAATAAATACAGATAAATATAATTGTATCGACTTTAATGAAATTCAATAATTTATTATAAAATGTATTCATTGTTATAAATAAATAAAGATAAATATATTTGTATCGCCCTTGATTTAAATTTCAACTATATTTTTAAAAACAAATGCAATTCAAAATTTATTAAAATTTAAAAATTTAATAAAGAAAAATAAATTGTATCGGCTTTGACTTAAGTTTCAACTAAATTTAAAAAAGTAAATACGGGTTTTAATTTATTAAAATTTAAAAATAAATGAAATTCATTCATTTATTATGAAATTTATTCGATATAATAAATAAATAAATATAAATATAATTGACTTAATTTTCAACTAAATTTTAAAAACAAATTCGATACTAATTTTATTATAATTTAATAATTAAATAACTAAATAAAGCTAAATATAATTCCATCGGCATTGACTTAAATTTCAACCATATTTTTAAGAACGTAAACGTTTTCTGACACACCTTTGTTATTGCTAGTGTATGTTGACTCATTGAAAGCACTCGGTATCTGTATCTGTATCTTTTTCTTGGTACAGCGCTCACATGAAACTGACGATAAGAAACCTGCAATATGGCGACTTTGGCAACTATCGATGCATCTCAAAGAATTCACTGGGGGAAACGGAAGGCTCCATCCGTGTTTATGGTAAGTTCATTTGTATTGGTAGCTTAAGTGCACTAGTTGCAGCAAACACACACATACACTTATACACACAGATACACACACATATATGTATACATCTATGAGCAATGCAATATCGAGCGCCCTTTGTGCCACAATTTTGCCAAAAGCTTTTACCTATGTGCCGCTCCAGCGCGCCCACAAGCAGCCCAACCGAAACGGGAAGGGACAAAGTCAGGTGGAGACTCAGGGGTAGAGTCAGGTGGAGAATTGCTGGAGCAGGAGGAGGAGTCTCGTCTCGTCTAGCTAGAAGACGAGAAGACTCCTACGATATGTGCACTGTGCTCTGAAGCGTAAAACTAAACGAGCGGCCACCAACGAAGCTGAACTGCGTCTGCAATTCTCTCTGACTGCGAGTATGATTCTCACTACACTCACAAAAACAAGGAATGGCTTCTACAAAATTTAACTATCTAATTTTTAAAAATAAGACCACTTTGTAGACAAAAATCAAATATGAAAGGTCTTTCAATCAATTTGTTTTCTTTATTTTTAAGTAATTTTTTAGGTAGCACAATTAAAAGTTATGAGTTTATAAAATCTAAACTGAAAAAAATTATATAGATTAGTGAAAAATTTTAGATATTTTTAATGATCAAAATTGAATGTTAGAGTTTTTCTACGATTTTAAAATAATAATATTTAAATAATTGTAATTTAAATATTATTTCATAATATTTTTATTTAGATAAATGAATTTAAAATAGAGAATTTATGTAGAAAGTTTGTTTATCGTTTCTTTTCCGGTTTTCCCTCTATATTTTATAGCATTTAATAAAATGTAAATTTTAAAAGTAATTTTATGTAAGATATTTAAACTTTATCGTTTTTCACTTTATCGTACTTAAATTCACCAACTAAAATTAAATTCAATCTGCAAAATTGTTTTAAAATTGTATCAGAACAGGTTAAAAATAATTAAATATTGAGAAATATTTTTTTATATTCCAATTCATATTTTAAAAACAATAATTGTTGCATTACTTGTTTTATTTTCAACGAAAGGAATAAATACAGATTTTCCCTTTTAAACTTAGGAATTCTTTTATTTTTCAATTCATATTTTAAAAATAATAATCGTTGTATTAATTGTTTTCTTTTAAACGAAAGGAATAAATCAAGATTTTAGTCTTAATTCTAAAAATTCTCATCTCAAAAATGTGTCAAGTACCCAAATTCTTTTTTATCAGTGTATGACCCTTACTATTCGTCTAGATTTCAGTTTGAATTTGTAACTGGCAGCACACGTAGACACATTTCACTCTAAATGTAAACGTAAACGTAAAGGTAAATTTAAAATAAAGGTGCATTCCGGAATTGTTTGACTTTGTATCGTTTGCTGCACAACTCTCGTTTTATCAACTGCCTATATAGATACATATGTCCTCAACTTCTCTCCAGTTCTAATCCCTTCTCATGCCTCATCTCATCTTGTTTTCCTTTTATTTTGATGTGGTTTCTATTTATTTTTTATATGCACTCTGTAGTTTTCGAACGCATTTGCATAGCCTCTGACATTTTTTTCGATTAAATGGAAAAGTTTTTCTTTGGTCGAAAACTGTAGAAGGTCGTTGGTGTTTTGATTGCGACCTCAGAAGGTCGTGCTCGAAAGTGTTTTCCATGTGAGTTGCTTTTTCTCCTATTTTATTTTGGTTCTTTTTAGCAATTATTCAGTTAGTTGGGTAAATGTGCTAGCAATCACATATTAAAGAATTTTTATTTGGAAACTACTGAAATTTTGTTGGCCAATTTGAGTTAAAGCATGTAGAAAACTTTTAAAAATATATGATAACTGCACTTAATAAATAAATGTATATCAATTATTTCTTATTTATTAAAATGTTAAATTTGTTAAAAATTCAACAGTTAGTAAATTTTGTATATTTGGTAAAATAAATAATATTATTAAAGTGTATAGAGTTTTCTTCAACATTTTTTTATCATTAAAAAATACTATAAAAACTGTTGAAAATTAGTTAAAAATTCCACAGGTAATTTATATATTTAGTTAAAGAAATAATATTCTTAAAGTGTATAAAGGCATTATTCTTCCAAATTTTAATATCATTAAAAAAACTAAAGTAAACAATTTAAATTCAATGTAATCAATCAATAAATATTTTATTTCATATTTTTATCATTAAAAAAAAACTATAGTAAACTATTTCAATCCAAATCAATCCTTCAATAAATCTTCTATTAGTATGCTGCATAAACATAAATATTTAAATGTTTTAATAAATATTTATAAATTTTGTAGCATACTTTTCAGCGCACTTGAGATTCGTCTAATTTTCTATAGGGAAATTTTTCTATCACATATTTTTATCATTAAAAAAAACTATGGTAAACTATTTCAATCCAAATCAATCCTTCAATAAATCTTCTATTAGTATGCTGCATAAACATAAATATTTAAATGTTTTCTTTTCAGCGCAGTTAAAATACGTATAATTTTGTATAGAGGAATATTTCTTTCACATATTTTTATCATTATAAAAATCTATAATAAACAATTCCACTCCAAATCAATTTTTCAATAAATCTTTTATTTGTTTGCTGCATAAACATAAATATTTAAATGTAATTTAATAATTTGAACATGGTTTAATAAATATTTAAAAATTATGTAGCATACTTTTCAGCGCACTTAAATTGCGTATAATTTAGTTATGACTTGTTGACCCACATTTGGCCAAATAAAATAATGTGGCTAATCAAGAAAGAAGAAGCGAGTCCAAGGCTGGATTTCTTAAGTTGCATGCAACTTGACCGCTTGTGGCAACAAGCTGAGAGCAAGTGGAGGCAACACGAGGCGACCTTTTCAATTTGAAACCACTTGACATAGAAAACCACAGTGCAGTCTGTGTTTTCATACATTTTCCACACACAAACACACACAAACACACACACAAACACACACATGTGGAGAGTGAAATTAAAAACTCATTTGGTTTATTTAACGATAATTAATTATGCGCTGGTTATTCGATTTCATGTTGTTTCTCATGTTGTTTATTGCAGAAATTCCATTGCCATCAACACCATCGAAGCAAGTAACGCACACGACCGTCGAGTCCAGGGAGAGTAAGTATTGTATCAGACAAGCTCATGGCACTGATATCTCTATGTGTGTGTGTTAAAGGTGTACAAAGAGATAAAGAGTCGCAGAGAGAGAGAGAGAGAGAGAGAGGGAGAAAGGAGTAGAGTCTGCCTTATCAGCTGTGTTGTCAGCACAGCTTTTTCCCGTCAATTCTGGCTTTTTATATAGCAACAACAGAAATTAATATATTTATTTAAATTGACTTTTGCAATTAATTAGCCCAACAAAAAAAAAAAACATGTTAAGTTATTGTTTTGACAACCAAATTCACAAAACAGAAAAAGTCAGATCCAAAGGGTTTAACAATTTAAAATAAATTAATAGCAAATACTATGTGCATTTTTTTCTTGATCGAAATAATTATTTATATTATATTTGATACTTTTCCAATCAAATATTACGAATTTTGATAATTATTTATTTTTATTATATGCATAAAAGATTTTATTATGATAATAAAAATTTAAAGAAATAATATGGTGGGTTAAACAATTTTTAAAAATCAAAAACAAATATGTGAAGTTTTTCCTAGATCAAAATAGTTACCTATATATCAGACTTCTTCAATTAAATATTACTATTGATTATTATTTTATTCATAAAAATTAATTAAATAGTTGACTATAAGCTTAACTAGACATTAGAAAAAAAAGGGTTAAATAAAGATAAATAATTGTTTACAAATCAATAATGGTTATTCAGACTTTAATGATGAGTTTCGAATAGAAATTTTAATATTGAAAATGAAAAAAAAATTGATTAGAATTTAATGTGTGTTTCGGGTTTTATTTTGTTGTAGAATTTAGATAATTTTCGAAATGTTTTTGCTTTTTAAAAGCTGGCAACACTGTTTTAAACATGCCGCTGAGCGTTAAGCTTTGAGTAAGGAGCGAGGAATGAGGAATGAGGAACGTTGCATAAACTGTGAAAGTCACACCGACAAACCCGACACTTACTCCCACTCCCAAGGATACAAGGATACAGGATACAGGCGAGCCACAAACAAAACTGCGAAAGTAGCAGCTAAGCCAGACAGAGCCACAAACACCAACACACACAGACAGACAGACAGACAGACAGACATATATAGATAGATACAGTTAGAGAAACGCCCACACACCAAAAAAAAAAAGAAAAAGGAAGAAAAAACGAAGTGATAAAGTAAAGCAAAGCACTTTTGACTATTTCAACGTGGGGCTTTTCGAAACTCAAGTCGAGCAGAAAAGTACACACACTTTCCAGTTGTGTGTGTGTGTGTGTGTGTGTGTGATATGTGTGTGTGTCTCTCGGCTTCAGGTCCAGGGGCCAAAGCAATATGCTGCGGATTATGCTGCTAGGGGATTTTCGGGGGCATTAGGTTGGAAACACATTTGAAACACTGCCGCTGCCAGCAACAACAACAACAACAATAACAACAGCGACAACAACACTAACAACAACAACTACACTGATAAAAAAATTTCTAAAATCAAGATTTTGGTCTCAGGACTAAGAATTTTGGTCTTAAAAATGCGTCGAGAACATAAAATTCTTAAATTTACAAAACACATCTTGACTTTAAGAAATAAAAATTATTCTTATTTCAAATAAGAATAAGTTCTGAATTTAAGACCAAACAGTATTAAACTCTCAAACCAAATATAAAAAATAAGGCAGTTGTTTTAATTTTTTTTTTTTTTTTTTTATAATTTTACTTTTTTTTAAATATTCCGATTATATGTTTTTTCTTGCCTAGAGCGGGTTTCAATCCCTCGACTTGTTACCAAAATGAAGTCTTCATATTAAATATGGCATATTTATATTTTCTTAACAATTTAAGATTTTTAATTCTTATATTAAGAACTGCGAATTTATAGATTAATATTCTTAGTTTTATTAATTTGTTCTTAAAATGGTCTTATTTTAAGAACAAAATATTTAAGATGTATGCTCTTGATTTTAAAAGTTGGTCTTTTTTTTCAGTGTAGAACAACTTCAGTGAAAGAAAGCAGCAAACATATTTTATTTAAAGTGAGTGGCACGGCGATTTTCAGTGTTGCAACGCTGGAACGTAATCCTTGCCGTGCCAACAAAAGGATATTTCTCTCTCTGCTATCTACATGCATATATGCATGAGTGTGTGTAACTCATACTCCCTCTCTCTTCCTCTCTCTCTCTCTGTCTCTCTCAGTGTGGTAAATTTTTGTATTGCTGCCAAGTGGCTGGCACAAGATTTCCACACAATTTCACTTGAAAACGATGTCAACAAAGGTTGCCACAGAAGAAAGTTATTTAGAGAGAGAAAAGACAACGACAACTCGCTGCTTATTGAGTTATTAGCTGTATTATAAACAAGTCAAAACATACACTTAACAATCAACTGTGCTCTCTATAAATCTCTTAAGATTGTTGCTAAAATGTCTTTGAAGTCACAACAATCGGCAGGCAATATAAAACTTATTATTATTATTATTATTAAATTTATTTCTATTTTCTACTTATGTTATAATAATTGACAATAAATTAATCAATTATATATATTTTTTAATTTAATACATTAACATTATTAAATAAATTTTAAGGTGTTCACTTAATAATTTATTATTGGCATATTAAATATATATGATAAATTCATTTATCTATTTATAATTTATCAATTAATTTATTTTATATATTCAGCAATTTATCTTCTATTAAACTAACAGTCCATTTAAGGACGTATTTTCAAAGTCACAAAACTCGGCTGCCATAAATATATTACAAATTTCAAGAAAATTATTCATTTTATACAATATGTAAAAAAAATAGAATATTAAATATATTAATATTTAAAAGCAACAGTAGACGATAAAGTGAAATATGCGATTCAATTTTTATTGAATTTAAAAACACATTCATGATACATTGACGGTGTGTATATTTTTATTTGAATATTTATCGACTGTTCTTTTATTTTAGGCAACATTATACCCTCTTTAAGAAACGATACAACAAAATCGCTACAAACGGATGTGTATGGCATGAAAAACGATTTGTTCACTGGCAGTGGATCGTCCTTGGCGGGATCCGGCTCTTCATCGGCCGCCTCATCGAGTTCATCGTCCTCGATGCAAACATCCTTGCTGCCAGGTGGCGCCACCGGCAACAGCCTATCAGCCCTAAGCGGAGGAGGCGGGACAGGGAGCGGTGGAGGCGGTAAAGGATCATTGGCGATAGGCAAAAGCATGTTTTACACCGAAAGACCACCGAATACAAGTGCAGCAGGTAAATCATAAATAATCATAACCAGGGATTAAAACCTTAACCGAAACCGTAATCTTTAGCCAATAAAAACCGATGGAAATTTTTAACCGTAACTGAAACCGTAACTGAAAAAAATATTTTTCCGCTGTACCGAAACTTATAAACGGAAACTCTTTAAACCGAAATAACCGTTTAGTAACCGATTCATTTATAAGGGCTTCTTTCGGTTCTGACCGTCTCAGCTACTGAGCAACTTTGATGACTTTGAACTGTCATAACTTTGACAAAACTCAATCAATTTCCATGCGCAATGTAAATTTGTGCACGATTTTACCTCTTAATTCGTTCTGCATTTAAATTTTGTTCATTTTCAAAAATCTCAATTTTCAAAATTTTTCAAAAAATGATAAGGGGTAACACTGTAAAATTTCTAAAAAATTCGAAATTTGTAAAATTTTCAAAATAAACAAAATTTAAATGAAGACCATATTCTGAGGTAAAATCATGCCCAAATTTACATTGCGCATGGAAATTGATTGACTTTTGACAAAGTTATGGCAGGTCAAAGTTATAAAAATTCAGTAAAATCAAAGAATTTGAAATTTTCAAACCAAATAAACCAAATTTATATGAGATCAAATTATAATAAAATCGACATTACACTGGACCATTCCAGTAACCGGATAACATTATTTTCCAGGCTAAAAAGGGCATTAAGTCTAATTTCCTGTTAAACAATGAATAAAGCTTCTTACTTTGGTCAACCGAAAACCTTAATTTTTAATTTAATTTTTTTTTGTGAACCGAAAGCATACCGGTATTTTTAAACCGAAACTTACAAAAACACGATAACCGATACTCCAAGATTTTGCATAACCGATAACCGAAAACCCTTTAATCGAGCATAACCGTAACTGAAACCGATATTCGTTTCGGTTTTAATCCCTGATCATAACTTGAATATTCAACTAATCTATAACTTTATAATATTTCTATTACTCTTTTTCTGCTACATTAATCAATGAAATTTGCAGCTGGATTGCTGCATAGGCTGAGTTGTTTAAGTGCAGGATTAATCCTGTTTTTAGCCGCACTTTGAAATCAATAAATTTCCTTAGTCGAGAAAGCATTTGTGAAATGCAGCCAAAGGGGGTACAAGGGGTAGCTTTTAGGGGTCTTTTTGATTTCACAGCTGAGATGAAACACAAGCAAACTGTTGAAATGGATTTGTTTATAACGAAAAAAAACTAAAACAATAATAATATATATTTAATTGAGTTTGCAAAAGCAAAACAAAAGTATTTTTTGTCAACAATAAATGCTCATTCAATGTACAATATGAAATCTTAAACATAAGAAAACGTATTTATATCAAAACAAAAAAAAACCCACACAAACAGACAAACAAACATACATATATATAAATATATATATATCTATAGAAATTTAGTTGATTTATATGTATAATAAAATGTAGTTTGAAAATTGTTGAGCTTTGTGTTTGGACAAGTGTCAGTTTTAGGGCTTAAAATATTATTTCTAAAATGAAAATGGAAATGAAAATGAAAATAAATTGCAAAAGCAAAGCTTTTTTCAGACAAAGAACTAGATTTACTCGCAGATAACAGATAAAAGATCATTTGAGATAATATTGAAATGAAATGCAAACTAGAATTTAATTCATAATACAAAATTAAAGCAAAACATTGAGAAAAAAAGTTACTGTTTATGTTCCAAAAAAATTATTGCATATCTAAGGATAATAAAAGAACCTACCATATCTTAATGTTTCTTATACATATGACGGAATTTATACATATGATATTTATACTCTTTATGCCATTATCTTTTTCACTTTTTAACCCTTTTTTTATTGCAACATTTTTGCTTGCCGCAGTCAACAAATTTGGGTCAATCTCATTTAGCCACAATTAAAAGAATGCCATGAAAATTTTTAATTTTAATGTAATTTATGACATTCTTAATACCCTAAAGTTTCTGACGAAGAAGTGTATATTATTATTTTTAATCAAATTAAATCATATTAATAAAACTTTAATATGTTTTTTCCTATGACAAAAATCTGTGTAGAGTATTTAGAATTCGGTTTTTTTTAAACTATCTACCCCTTGTTAAAATTTCTTCATTTTCATCTTGTCTTCAGGCGAATCCACAGGAAATTTTCGAGCTCAGCTGCAGAAGCAGCTTTCAGTCCAAAATAAAATTGATGTGTGTTTGTGTGTGCGCAGTGTACACTGTGCAACATAAAAAATAAAAGAAGAATGCAATTTATTTAATGAAAATGCAACGTGCGAGCTTGCAGCCATGCCACGCCCACCAAAGTACACGCCCCCAAGGGAAGAGTTTTACAGTTTACAGTTGTTGCCATGTGTCGATGTTGGTCGAGGCATTAAAACGCCTTAAAAATGTCATTAATTTTTACATCTCACCCTACTCATCCGAAGCAAGCAGAAAACAAGGCAAATAAGAACATACTAGCTGCAAGTGATCGACTAGAAATTACCCTGTATTTTATAATCAGTATTTTTCTATTTTTGTAAACTTTCATATTGCATTTATATTTTGAAAATTTTATAAATTCATTGCAAAAGAAATCTTTTTAAAATTCAAATTAAAATTCCTGACATTAGTATATATTTTTTAGGCTCTTCTTTAATTCTAAATGCAGATTAAATGGCAATAAAATGGAGATCAGCCTATTTTGGATCAGTCTTTGTCTCTTCAAATAACTTGTATATTTTATTAATATTTTTAAATTCTATGCAAAAGAAAATCATTAAAATTCTTAGCTCTTACATTATTTTCAATGCGGATTTAAAGGCAATAAAATAAAAAAGTTAGCCTAAATAATTTTTTAAATTAATAAAATTCTTATAAAAATCCGACGATTAAAATATTTGCTGAGAGCGTAATAAAAATTGTTTTTCCAATCAGTTTAAGTTAAAAATCGTGACCATAGTATTTTTTGTTTATTTCAAATATATTGTTCTAAGAGGAATTAGCCTACATTTTATTTATATTTAATTACAAAATTCTTATAAAAATCCGGTGATTAAAATATTTGCTGAGATCATAATAGAAATCGTTTTTCGCACTCAGTTTAAGTTAAAGATCTTTTTTTTAATGCAGATTAAATGGCATTCAAATTAAAAAGTAAGCCTAAAATATTTGTTATTTAATAACGAAATTCTTTTAAAAATACGACGATTAAAATTTAATAAAATCATATTTCGCTTTCAACTTAATAAAATTCAAGATAAGATAGCTCGCAAGATACCTAATAAAATAAAGAAGAAAGCCTGAATTCTATTTTTATTTAATTACAAAATTCTCCTAATAACCCGCTTATTAAAATATTTGAGAGCGTAAAAAAAATCGCATTATACACTCAACTTAATAAAATTTAAAATCAACGATCTTTTGACACCGTTTGGGATTAATCCCGGATTTTTTGTTCGGTCTACAGGGTATTAAAAAAAAAGAGGTATTGCATTAATAATATTAATATGGAGGCAGCTTTCGCTTGGTCATTGCCTTGATTTTTGCGTATAGCGCAAATTGTTGCTTGTTTCCTTCGTCGTCAGCTGCCTTTTGTGCGCTTTCATCATTTTTTTAATAAATGCACATGCTAATTATATTATTACTCATACGACCCGTGTGACGGGACACGAGATTCGTTGAAAAGGTTGAAGCGTTGTCTCCCCGAAATGCTCGCAATTAATTTCCGCATAAAATTGCGTGGCCTGCGGTGTCCTGGCCCCGCACAATGACACACAGTTAACATGTCCAATTTATTGGTCATAACTCATGTGGACAGAGAGAGAGAGAGAGAGAGATAGATGGAGACAGACAGACAGAGACAGACGCTATCGACAGCAGCGTCGGCAAGAAAAATTGCATTAAGACCAGAAGATATATTGCATATTTGCATATAAGAGCAATGTGAAAGAGAGTGCAATAGTGTGAGAGAAAGAGAGGGAAAGAGTGGGGTTAAAGGTCTGCCAATTTACTGTATTTATGTCAGCCATGTTGTGTACGCTTTTCAATAATTTAAAGCATTGTTCAACGTGTGGCAATTGGCCAGGTCAAGATGCAACAACAACAACAAAAAGAACAACAACAACAGCAGACGGTTAACTGTTAAGGCCAAAAGCCAACAGCATAGATAAACAAGAAAGAATGCTACACGTCAAGTGATCGACTGTTAGATGCCCAGCAGCAATGCAATTCCCATAAATAAAAATAAAAATGGAAATAAACAAATGCAAAAAAATGTGAAAAGTAATTTAAAAATATTAAAAAAGAGACAACAATTCCTAGATTCGAGCTTGGATCGCCGGAATCGCAGGGCCTAAAATAAATTCCTTTTTAAAATTATATCTAAATTTAATATTTGGATTTTTTTTTTAATTTTTTAATATCGAAATTTTACTATTTGATTTTTTCTTTAATTTTTGCAATATTTGCAGACAACAAAAGAACAATTAAAAATAAAATAAGAATTTAATAAAAATATTTAATTTTATAACTGAAGGAAAAATTAAAAATAATAAAATTATTATTGAATAAATAATATAAAAATTGGATCGCAGGCACTACAATAAATTCCATACTAAAACTTTTTTTCGATTTCAATTTCTAAATTTTAGTATTTGATTTTTTCTTTAATTTTTGCAGACAAAAAATAACAATTAATAATAAAATAAGAATTAAATAAATATATTAAATTTTATAATTGGTGCAAAAATTTAAAATAAAATAATTTTTTTGGAAAAATTAAATAAAAAACGGATCGTAGGCCATACAAAAATTTTTTTCTAAATTAATGTTTGATTGCAGTATCTAAATTTTAGTATTTGATTTTGTCTTTAGTTTTTGCAATATTTACAGACAAAGAAGAACAATTAAAAATAAGATAAAATAATAAAATAAAAATATTAAATTTCATAATTGAATGAAAACTTAAAAAATATAATTATTATTAACATAACTATCTTAATTTTATGTGGTGAGTAAAAAATGAGTGAAATTGTAGTCGAAAGTAAATCGAACAATTAACAATGCCACAAAAATGAAAGCATTTTATTAAAAAAAAAAGATTGTTCATATATCTTCGTGATGTTGTTTCTGCTGTTGTTGTTGTTGTTGTTGTCAGCTTTTGTTGCTGTTGTCCTGTGGCAAGGACATGCGCATGTTTGAGTTGCATGCATTGTCGCTTCTGCCTGTTATCTCGAATGCGAACAATGCAGCTAATTAAGTATTATAAATGCAAGCAGCAGGCAGGCAGAAAGTCAAAGGTGGCAGCAGAAGGGAGAGAGGAAGGTAGAAGCAGAGAATTTACGGCCAAAAGGCCAATATTGCCGTAACATGGCCCAGAAAGCGCTGAAACTTTTCATAAATAAAAGCGACATTAATTTATGAGCTCTTAATTTATGTGCTAATCAACATCATGCCCCATTTAAGTTCATTCAACAATTACATGATTATACTCTTAATTTTTTTAAATATTTAATTTCCTCTTTTCATTTGGCATAAATAGTTTTAAGTCTTCATTTTGGGTTTTAAATTAAAACAAAACATATGTAAATAAGAATTTATTCAAGCTGTAAATAGTCTTGCCTTTTTATGTAAATAGCGAATAAAAACACAAATATATATAACTACAATTAATAATTGCCCAAAATTAAATTTAATTCAAATACAGCGCAAAAAGATTACAAATAAATAAACATAATTAGCAAGTTCTGAATATAAACAAACAAAAAACCCTCATAAAATTGGTAACAAAGTAAATGTAATGCATTGAAACCTATTTAACTATAAATAAAATATAAAATATAATTGTAATTAAATATAATATATACAACACATACATATAATATATATGAAAAGTAATAAATAATTATTACGTTGTTTGTTGCCTGTAAAACTCGTTAACTTAAGCTCAATATCAACTCAATAATAGTATTCTAATTGTCGCAAGCTTTTGCAATGAATGAATTTTCCTAATAATTTGTTTCTTTGCAAACAAAAAATGCATTTGATTGGGCGGTTTAATCAAAAGAAAAATATTCACAAGAACAAACAATAAGAATTTTTATAAGTAATTCTTCAAACGAAATTCTCACTTTGCAGAGCAATTAAATGCGGCATAAAATCTTTGTTATATTTAATTCAAACTAATTTTGTGCATTTCAGTCAAATTTATTTAAATAAAAATCAATTTAATAATATTGCATTTATTTTTATTTCCTAAGAGAGCTTAACAATTATTTTATATATTTGTTAATCTTTTATTTCATTAATTAATTGTTAAATTATTTATAAAATTTTCCTAACTTTGCAAAGATTAAAGTAAAATATTAAATTTGATTACATATATTTTTTTTTTAATTTTTGTGATTTTAAGACAATTTTATTTAAATAAAATTCAATATAATAATATTGCATTTTCCTAACAGAACATGGCAATAATTTTTTATTTTTGTTTTTTCAATTAAAAAACTAATTGTTAAATTATTTATAAAAATCGTATAATTTAGCAAAGAATGCGGTAAAATATAAAATTTTAGTATTTATATTTTCTTTTTTATTTTGGTGCATTTAATGAAAATTTATTTATTTAAGAGAGCTTGGTAATAATTTTATATTCTTGTCCTTTTTTTATTTACTTAAATAATTGTTAAATAATTTATAAAAGTTTCATAACATTGCAAAGATTAAAGATATATACATATATAATCGGCATATTTGTATATTTTTCCTTTGAGGCCGCTCAATTAAAATGCCAAAGCTATTGTAAAATAAATATATTAACTATGTGAAAGTCATAAATAAATAAATAAAACACTGTATTTAAGATTGAGATTAATTGTAAGCAGTTATTATAACGCGAAAATAAGCATAATAAAACTTAGGTTGATTGATACCAAAAACAAACAAAAAATGGACTAAATGTGTAATAAGTAAACAAAAGGCGGCGAATGCAAAAACCAAAACAAAATGATGGAAAAACAAACAAACAAAGTAACGTACATAAATAACTGTTGTTTTATTCAGCAAATTTGCATCTAATCTAAACGCTCAATTACAAGCAGCGCAGTCGGCGGCGCAGTCGACGTCGACGTCGCATTTATGCAAATGAATTTTGGCTTCGACGTTGGCTTTCGGCTTTTGGCTTTTGGCTTGACATTTGCCACTTTTAGCTTTTAGGCCAAAAAACGTTAATGAGCGCGTTTATTTTACAGTGTGTGTGCGTGTGTGTGTGTGTGTGTGTGTGTGTGTGTGTGTGTGTGTGTTTGTGTGCGTGTGTGAGTGTGTGTGTGTGTGGTTACTAATTGTTTGAGACATGCAAACAAATTTAACACAAAATATGCTAAATATTTTGCGAGCCAAAGAAAACTGTTTAATAATTTAATGTTATTTGCATAGATTTGAGCTGACGCGTTGACGTTGCCCAATTAAGCTCGACACGCAGCCACTAAACCACCGCACCACCGCATCACCGCACCACATTGCACCACATTGAAACACGGGCAACACTTGAATGGCAAGCGCATAATTTGTTTGTTTTAATGATGGCCAGACCAAGTTTTTTGGGCGACAAAACGTTTCACTTGGCACGCACACGACGCACACGCTGCGTATACGCAATCTGCAATCTGCGAATCCGCTTAAAGCCCAAAACGAACAAAACGCTTCTATTTGAGCTAAAAACTTTCGCTTCGAGTTCTGCCCACAAGCATGTAAACCGCTTGGGCGCACTAACATTATCATAATTATAACATATACAGACAGCCAGTGAGAGGGAGAGAGGGAGAGAGAGGAGGAAGAGAGTGTGAGAGAGGGAAGCAGATAGAGACACCTTTTGATACACTTGCAGAGTGATTTATGATTTTGTCACGGAATATGGAACGTATTAAGCGATGCTTGGGAGACTCTTTAAATATATATAAATACATATTCCTGATCGTTATAAGCAGGTCCGAATGTCCGACTGTTCCTAAAAAAAACTAGCCTATCAGTTCTGTGGTTATCTCAAAGAAACTTTGTACAGATTCGTCTATTATTTATTTATTTAATTATTTATTTATTTTTTTTAATGATTTATTTATTTTTTATTTATTCATTTACTTATTTATTTGTTTATTTATTTATTTTCTTATTTATCTTCTTATTTATTTATTTGTTAATTTATTCATTCATTTATTTATTTATTTATTAAGGTATTTAATTTTTATATACTATTAATTTATTAAAAAGTAATTTATGTAAGGCACTATTCACAATATTTCCTTAACTTAATTAAATTGTATCCTATTAATTTGTATTTTTAGATTAATATTATTATTATTATTTATAATTTATACTAGCTAGTTATTGGAAAGGGATCTGTTTTATTTATTTATTTCTTTGCTGCAGACAATAAATATGACGGAATCTATCCTATTGAATTGCTATATCATATAGCTATTATAATATATATCGATTAAAAATACACCATTTATTTGAAAATCTAGAGATTTGTCAATCAAAAATCATAGAATAATCGCTTACTATTGTCTCAGACATGTCGATAAAATTTGACTAAAGTCGGACAACTATTTCATATAGTTATAACCATTTGTCATAATCAAGCTTTAGTATGAAAAACATGTTCGTTTCTTAAGATATCTCAAACAAAACCGCAGAGTGCGTATTTTATATTATTTTTTACGCCCTGAAATTTAGATAAATTCGGAATAATATCACACAGCTTTTATAGAAACCATTTACATAAGTGAAGTTTTGGTATGAACAAACTTTACATTTTTTAAATGATATCATTGATTTACTAAAACAGAACTACTGGAGAAACGATTTGTTGTATATTGAATTCAGGAGTATGAAAGTGTATCAAATCTTCGGCTTGTTTAAGAAAAATATTTATTTGTTGTTGGTTATCTCGTTGTTGTTGCGCTGGCGACACTTGAGCAACTTTTCAAAAGTCATTTAAATTATGCGCACAAAAGCGCGAAAATTATGCCAAGACGTGAATTTAGACGCCACTTACAGCCAGAAAAAGAGACAGTGAGAGAGAGAGAGAGAGAGAGAGAGAGAGAGAGAGTAAGAGAGAGAGAGACAGAAGCGGAAACCACATTTGTCGGCAAAGTTTTGCCTACAGACTGAGAACGAGAATGAGAATGAGCCGTACACTGATAAAAATAAATGTTCTAAAATTAAGATTTTGGTCTAAAAAATGCGTCGAGATCATAAAATTCTTAAATTTAGAAAACACATCTTGATTTTAAGAACATTTCGAAAAAGAATAAGTTCTTAATTTAAAACCAAACAGTCTTAAATTCTCAAACCAAAAATAAAAAAAGGCATTTATTTTTTTTATAAATATTCCGATTATATTATATTTTTCCTTGGCTAGAGCGAGTCTCGATCCCTCGACTTGTTACCAAACTGAAGCAGCGACTCTAACCAGAGCGCCACGTTGCCATTATTTCTTCATATTAAAAATGACATATTTATATTTTCTTTTCAATTTAAGATTTTTAATTCTTATATTAAGAACTGCGAATTTTTAGATTAATATTCTTACTTTTATTAATTTGGTCTTAAAATAGTCTTATTTTAAGAACAAAATTGTTAAGATGAATATTCTTGATTTTAGAAGTTGATCTTTTTTTCAGTGTACAGACTGAGAATGAGCCGTGGAAATAGTTGAGTGCAAAGCGTGCGCACACTTAAGATAAGCTTCAAGCGCAAAACTTTCATCTTACAAATTCGCGGTGGCACGAATGCCATAAGTGCCACATCTCCCCCTTCCTTTAACACTCACACACTCACAGTCACACTCACACACTCTTATTCACCCCCTTGACGCATTCAACAAATTAATTCTGTGCCGATGTCTCTCTGTCTGTCTCTCTGTCTCTGTCTGTCTCTCTGTCTGTCTCTCTGTCTCTGTCTGTCTCTCTGTCTGTCTTTGCTTTGCAGCTTCAGGAAATATGTTTAATTTCATTTAAATGTAGTAAGTGCAACACTTTGGTTAGCTTTTGCCATCGCAACGGGTTGCGAGACGGTTTCGGTTTTCGGATTTCTGGTTTACATTTGTGCGGGCTTTGCTTTGCTGCAGCCATTTCTCTATCTCCCTCTCTCTATCTCTTTCTCTCTCTTTTTTAAGCCCAGTACACAAATTTTACAAAGACTTATAAGTATTGACTTTAACCCTAAATAAAATTTAACATATTTTATTTTTCTTTTTTTCCATTATTTAATATTTTAATGCAATTTAATTTTTATTTTTTTTTAAATTTATTTATTTTTTAAATGGTTGCAATCAAAATAAAATTATTGATTACTAAAATGAATTTTTATTATTTGCTATGCTTCACTCGTTTCTCTCCCTATCTATCTATCTATTTCTATCCATCTATCTTTCTCTTATTTAAGCCCAGTATACAAAGTTTAGAAAGGCTTATAAGTGCTTAACATTGTATATAAAAGGCAGAAGAAATCAACTTCAACACTAGATAATAGTCAACATCTCCTTTTTAGTTTATTCTGTTATTCCATATCTTAATTAATTTTTATTTATTTGTTAAATTTATTCTTAAATTTTTGAGAACAAATTGGTAGCATTAAAAATAAAATTATAGTTAAACTTACCAAATTTAATTTTCATTATTGCCTGCAATTATATAAATTTATTATTATTAAAAATTTTTGATTTAAATTTAAATATATATTGTTGTGTCGGCTGCAATTATTTAAAAAAATAAAATAAAATGATAAATTAAGTAACTAAATTATTTTTTATTATTTGTCTGCAAATATTAAAATTTCTGTTACTTCAGTAAAATTATAGATTATAATTTTTGTCTGCAAATATGTTAATTTATTTATTATTATTTAAAATTATAGATTGAGTATTTAATAAAACTTTTAGTTTTTCACTTAAATAATATAGTTTAAGACAGTAAATGAAATTTCTTGCTATTTGTCTACAAATATTAAAAAAAAAGAAGCTTTTTATAAGCATTTACCTAATTTTCATATTGTTTTTTAGATATACTATATTATTTTTATCTAATATTATTTCTGTAATTGAATGAAGATACGACTACTGGGCTTCTCACAGTCGAGTACTGTGTTCTCCCTATTTTTTCTCTTCCTTTGTCCCTTTCTCTCTCTCTCTCTCTCTCTCTCTCTCTCTCTGTTTCGCTTCGTATCACAGCGTGCAAATGCATTGCATCAAACATTGCCTCATTTTACACATGTATTTCAGCATATATTTCAGCATGTACGATGTGTGTGTGTGAGTGTGTTGTTGTGTGTGTTTGTCTGTGTATTTTTGTGTGTTATGCAGCTCAAAGGATACATTTGGGCTTGTTAATGAGCCAGACTAGAGTGAGTGGCATTAACAACAACAACTCAGCTTTGATTACGCATCTTCAAATCCATTTCGTAAAATGCTGTTGCTTTATTCATATCAAATTTCTAAATAAAATTGCATTATTTATTAACTTTTACTAAGCATTTATCTCAATTTATGCTCATTAATTATTTTCATTTATAATTTGTGCTACAGTTGGTTAAAATATTAAATTTAAATATGCAATAAATAATAATAATAATAAATAATAAACTGTTTTACTTATTTTTGCTCTTACTTATATTGAATCAAATAAAATGTAGAGGTTATTATTAAGGCTTTAACTTTAAATTTATTAAATTCTAAAAATGTTATTAAAATAGTTGCCCTTAATTTATTAATAATTTCTGCAATAGTTGAAGTATTAAATTTAAATTTGCTATAAATTATATCAATAATAAATAAGAAACATATTTTACTTATTTTTGCATTTACTTATATTTAACTAAATAAAATGTATTGATTATTATTAAAGCTTTGACCATAAATTTAGTTTATTCTACGTATTTAATTTAACTTAAAATTGTATTAGAATTTTTGCTAAGCCGCTAAAATTTAAAAATTATTAAATTATTATTAAAGATTTGACTTTATATATATTTAATTCAATGTGTTTACTTTGCCTTTAAATTTATTTTATTCTAAAAATTTTATTACAATATTAAATTATTATTAAAGCTTTAAATTCATTTAATTCTTAAAAATATAAAACAATTTTTGGTAAGACTTTAAAATTAAATTGAAAGTTTACATTGATTCGTTTATATATTTGACAGCAGCACTGGCAACATCATTATAAACATTTTCTAAACCAAATAAACTTGTAAAAAATGCAATAACAATAACAAAAAAGAAGATGCAGATAAACAACAACAAAACAAAACAGTGAGTGGAGAAAGAACTCTTACAGCCAGCGGGGATTTATAAACTTTGTGCGCATTTTTTAAACAGACGCCGCAAATTGCAGCCAAAACTTGTCGAGCAGTTAAATTTTTGTTGTTGCCACATGCAGAGTATACAATGTTGCAACTTGTTGTTGTTGTTGTTGCAATTCGCTCCGTCATCAGCATAGATTTTGTTGCTTTTATTTGTGGCAACTCATCTGTCAGTTTTACATAGTGCACCCCAGAGAAATTTGTGTTTGTTGCATAAAAATTACAGCGTGCATTGTTTGCCAGCGGACTTTGATGGCAAATGACTGTGTGATGAGTGTGTGTGTGTGTGTGTGTGTGTGTGTTGTTGAGTTTTTCTCTGAATTTGTTAAAACCATCAGCATCCAAAAAGCAGCTGCAAAGTCACCGCGGGGACTCATTGATGCGACTGTGACAACAACCGAGTTGAAACTCAACTTTGCTGTCATTTTTGGGGTGCAATGACATCGTTGTCGATTCTACACATCTTATCTGACCAGTTTGTATACATCTTTTTATTTTGTTCTCTTCAAGCCAACTTCAATTGTTTTACACATTCTCAGTTGCAGTTTAAGGTCAACTGTGGTGCAATTGAGTAGAAAGTAATGAAATGCTCTCAAAATAAGCACATATTTGCTTTAAATGAGACTACTATCTATACATAACGGGATGCCACTTTACACATTTATGCTCTCAAGTGTGGAAAGCATTGAAGTTTTCTTTAAATCAGAACTTTCATTATTAAAATGAGACATGAATTACTTTTGAAAAGAGTGCAAACTTTATTTTTAAATTTTTACTTTAAAAATTGGTTTTTGACAGCCAGAAAACCCACTCAATAATTCGAAAGATCGTCAAAATTTAAAATTTAATTTAATTGAAGAAAAATAAATAAATATTTAAATAATAATTGTTGTTAAAGAATAATAAAATTAAATTAATTTAAATATTAAATTTCAATTTTCATTTCAAAATCATAAAATTTCCTATTATTATTAATTTTCTATATGATAAAAAAACAATAAATATTAATTAATATTCAAATATTCATTTTTATTGAAGAATCATAAATTAAATATAAATTAATAATTAAGTTTCAATTTTCATTTAACAATCATAAAATCCTATTATTTTAAACGTTCTTCAGAATAAAAACATTTTTATAAGAGTTATTTTTAAATTTTAAAATAATATATTTATAAAATAGTATTCATACAAAAAGTGAATTTTAGCTAATTTATAATTTGTATAATAAAATTTCAAAATACAAGTTTAATCCACATACTATTTATAACTTTCAAACTTTCAGATATTCAAAAAAGGTAAGTTCGATATTAATATAAATAGTTTATTAGAGTAATCTCAATGTAATCGAGAAACTTTGGGATAAATAAATTTCTCAATTCCAACTTTTCTGCTCTTGACTTGAATTTATAACACATATTCTCAAAAATAGAAACTTCCCATTCCTTAAATAAGACAAATTTATCATTTGCAGCTCTTTAAACAACAGTTTAAATGCTTATCCCACATTGTGTCTGTTCTTTTTGGCCTTTTCTTTACTTACTACCACAATTGAAGAACTACAGAGAATGTGAATGTCCTTTATTTGGAGTCCTTTGGCCATGTTGGCCACATTTTAGACGTCGCGCATATTTGTTTGACTTTATTTTTTAATTTTCACAACTTTTGACAGCTTTACAGTTGGTCACGTAGCTGCCACGTTTCTTCTGTTTCTGTCTGGACATATACACTGATAAAAAAGGTGCTAAGATCTAGAATTTGGTCTGAGAACTAAGAATTTTGGTTTAGTAACCGATTCATTTATAAGGGTTAATTTCGGTTCTGGCCGTCGCAGCTACTGAGCAACTTTGATAACTTTGAACTGCCATAACTTTATTAAAACTCAATCAATTTTCATGCGCAATGTAAATTTGATCATGATTTTACCTCTTAATTCGATCTGCATTTCAAATTTGTTCATTTTAAAGATTCGAAAATTTCGAAATTTTTTGAAAAATGATAAGGGGTAACACTGTAAATTTTCTAAAAAATTCGATTTTCAAAAATTTTTCAAAATGAACAAAATTTAAATGCAGATCGAATTTAGAGGTAAAATCATGCTCAATACTGGACTATTTCAGTGACCAGATAACATTATTTTCCAGGCTAAAAAGAGCATTAAGACTTTTTTCATGTAAAGCAATGAAAAACGCTTCTTATTTTATTCAACCGAAAACCTTGATTTTTATTAGTTTTTTGGTAAATCCGAAACCATACCGGTATTTTTAAACCGAAACTTATAAAAAACCGATTGCCGTTACGTAACCGATACTCCAAGATTTTGCATAACCGATTACCGATAACCAAAACCTTAATTCGAGCATAACCGAAACCGTAACTGAAACCGATATTCGTTTCGATTTTAATCCCTTAATCTAAGTATTAGTAATTTGGCCTTAAATTTGTTTTACTTTAAGAACAAAATATTTTTAACTTTTCGTTTCAGTTTTTAATTTAAATTTATTATTAATTTAATTTAATTGTTAACTTCTAATAATATTTTTATTTAATTTGTATTTTAACTTTTTTAAAACTTAATTTTCCTTTCAGTTTTTAATTTAAAGTTATTATTCATTTAATTTCATTGTTAACTTTTAATATTATTTTTATTTAACTTTTTTAACACTTAATTTTCCCTTTGTCAACTGTTCTGAGTCGTGAATAAATAAACAAATAATTAAATAAATAAAATATTTAAGATGAATGTTTTTGATTTTAGAAGATGTTCTTTTTTTTCAGTGTAAATATTGACTCTGTGTGCGTGTGTGTGTCTGGTCAGTGTATGACACTTGTCTCCCATCTGCGTTTGACGCACGTGCGGCGACGTCGCTTCGTCTCATCCCTTTTTTTTGGCCAGGATATGCTGACCTCATCCTCATTCTCATCCTCATTCTCATCCTCATTCTCATCCTCATTCCCATCTTCCAGCTGTTGCCATGGCCAATTTTAATCAAGTTTTCTCGCCTTTCTCTCTATTTAATTGTCAATTTACTCGGCGCGTGTCTCTCTCTGATAAATTATGTGCTTGCCCCAAAACAAATACCACAAAGACAAAAATAAAACGCAATCACAGTGAAACTTAAAACCAAATGTAATTTTCAATGTGTGTGTGTATCTTGAATGTATGCAAAATTTTAGGATTTTCAACATTTTGTGATGGGTCAGAGTCAGAGGTTCATTGAGGCATCCTTATCAGTGTCCTGCAGTCCTGCAAATTTCGGTTATCTTTTCTTAATGATTCCATTGTCAAAGTCATTGCTCCGGAAATTGTGTACACAATTTAAATATTCAACAGGATATTGCATGAAATATACATAAGAACATGGCAAACACACACACACACACACACACACACACACATAGACAGACACACACACACACACTGTGATCCTAATGTTTTTGGCCAAGTCAAGTTGGCAACTTGACCAGTCAACACTGCGGGCGACAAAATCTTCTTGTACCTTAAATGTCCTTTTACTTTATATGCGTTCAACAAATATTTTACTAGAGATTTTCTTGCTTTTCTTTTTTATTTTCTTTCGGTTGTTGGTTTTGTTGTTGTTGTCCAACTAATCTGAGATTTTGTGTCATTTGAAATATATTTTTACCTTGCAAATTAGTTACAAATTTGATTTCAGTTAAAAGTTAGTTAGTTGGCAAATGACTTTATAAATTCGTAGTTGGTGTCTGCCAATTGCTGAGACACTAATTTGATTTGTTAAACAAATAACATTTTCATTTGTTGACAACTTAAGCAAACTTTCTTACAAAACTTAACATGTGTTATTTCTTATTTGTTGCCCTGAAAAGTTTGCTTTGAAAATTATTCATGATATTTAAATTTAGTTTATCTGATATACATATTTTCTGTTAAGTATTTGTATAAGGATTATTTAGGTTGTTGTAAATAATAACAGAATAATTAAATAAACAGTACAAAAATGGAAAAAAATAAGAAAAAAAAGGCTAAATAATTATACTGGGCTTCATTTTTATTTATATAAAGTGATTTTAAATATTATTAGCAGCATTAAATATTTTTTCTTAATTTTTAAGTGTATTTTTTGATTTATTTTAAAACATATTCCTTTAATTTATAAGAGAATTAAAATCTTGTATATTTATTATGTAAACCCAAGATTAATTGAATTTTTTTAAGAATTTTATGGCGTATTTTTAAATATATTTCTTTAATTAATAAAAAGAATTAGATCTATATTTATTTATTATATATACCTAAGATTAATTTAAATCAATTTCCTCTGCATTTTTGTTTAGCCCATTTATTTTAATACTATTTATAGATTTCACTGTTCACTGCTTTCTATCCTCAAAATAATTCTGATTATTTTTAAAACATATTTCTTTAATAAATAAGAAAATTTAAGCTTATACTGTTATTACATAAGCCCGAGATTTATTTAATTTAACTAATTTCTCATGAATTTGTCTTTAACCCATTTATTTTAATACTATTTATAGCTTGCTCTGAAAAGTATGCTATGAAAAAGTTACTCGAGATTATTTTGAAAATGTCTGAGCGCATTTATTTTCATATATTCAAGAAGCATTTGCTACTTCAGCTCTGACTTTATTGTCTATTTTTGCTTGGCATTGATTAGCAAAGGAATTGTATTTTCTTAAGCCTGTCACTTGGGGCCAAATGGCCAGGCAGCTTCCCTTCCAGGCACTGCCCCCGGAGAGTGTGCCTCCCAGGAGAGGGAAGGAGAGGAAGAGGGAAGGACATGCAGTGTCCAAGTCGTGTCAGTAACAAATGCCACTCATTTCCGATGCCAAGCTGCACGTCGTTGCGCCAGGAGACAGACCCTGTAGGCTGTGGGATTGTAAACTGGAAGAGGTACACTGGAAAAAAATATACTCTGGATTTCACAGCAAAAAACAAAGTCAAACGGACTCCGCTCCGAGCAAATATTTTGTTGATCAAGGATATTATACAAAATTTTGAATTGAAAACTGAATATTTTAGTTATATGAATTAAACAATAATATCTTGAATTCATACTTTAAAAATACATGTTATTATCAGCTATTTTCAACTAGAATTCTTAGCCTTAATTTACATTTTTTATCATGTAAAGATACAAACTTAAATACTTTAAAAATAAATGATATTATGAAATCTATATTTAATTATCCTGTATATTAAATGGGTTAAACAAAAATTCATATAAAAAATGATTTACATTAATTTTAGGTATATATAATAAATATACATGGGTTTATATTTTGTTATCTATTAAGGAAGTATGTTTTAAGAATAATCAGAATATTTTTGTTATATTTGACTATTTAAAGGCTGACTTATTTCCATTTGATGGCCTTCATTTACCAATTATGTCTTGAATTCACTTTTCAAAAATATATATTAGTATCAGACTTACATTTTTTAGTCTTAACTTATTATATCCTGTATAAATACATACTTAAGTACTTTAAAAATAAATGACATTAGAAGTAATAATAAAATTGCATTTTAAAATTATTTTTTTTAATCAAAATTTAACAAATTTATAATAAATAAATAAATAATAAAACTAAGAATTTTTAACTTGCATTTTTTTTTGTCTTTATTTATTAAATATATCCAGTGTACACTCCTAAATAATGCCTGAGAAAATCAGAAATTTAAAAGTAGCATTTTATATTGATTTAATCAGGGATTGAAAATATTGATATTATATTATTATATTATATATATAATATTATTGATAAAAAAATCAAATATAAATTTAAATATACCAATATCTCCTTAAAAATAATAATTTTTTAAGACTTTTATAAAAAATATAATCAAAAACACTTATAAAAGACTGAAAAAACAAAAATCCATTATATTATTAACTATAAAATAAAAATAATTATTAAATTTTATTTATAAAATAAAAGTCTTTAAGTAATGATTAAATATTATTTTTTTTGCTTATTCCTCAAAGCAGTTTTGGTTCCTGGATTTAAATTTTTTATGCCTGCTATTTTTTGCAGTGTAGTCTGTAGCTTGTGACTTAATCTTGAGATGGCCAGCAGCTGGCTGTTGTTTATTGTTTATTGTGTATTGTGTATTGTATTTGGCTCGAGTGAAAATGAAGCCTCAAGTGTAGCTCCAATTTTTGGTGGGGTTGTGACATTGACAAGTTTGCTGTTATGACATTAGTTTGTGTTAATCTTTTACTTGCTACGCTCACAAGGGGATACAAGAGGGAGAGGAGAGAAGAGAGAAAGAGAGAAGAGAGAGAGGGCAAACAACAATTGAAACGGGGCATAGATTTGATGGACTTTCTGGTAAAGTTTTCTAATGCAACTTGAAAAGTTTTTGATAGGCAAACAAAAGCAGAAAACAGAAAACAGAAAGCAAATCACTTGATGCTTTTCAAACTCAGATTCAGCCTCAGGATGCCTCGTAAACTTTTACGCGCTCATTTAGCCAGTAAAAAAAATGAAGTGGACTCAACGAGAGAGAGAGAGAGGGGAATAGAGAGAGTGCAAGAGAGAGGGATGCAGAGTTTGAGTGTACACTGACAAAAAAAATGTTCTAAGTTCAAGATTTTGAACAAGAACTAAGAATTTTGGTCTAAAAAATGCGTCGAGAACATAAAATTCTTAAATTTAGAAAACACATCTTGATTTTATGAACATTTCAAATAAGAATAAGTTCTTAATTTAAGACCAAACAGTCTTAAATTCTCAAACCAAAAATAAAAAAATAAGGCAGGTATTTGAAATTTATTTATTTTTCTTTGATATTTATATTTTTTTTGATTTATTTTTTTTTCATAAATATTCCGATTATGACATTTATGACATATTTATATTTTCTTATCAATTTAAGATTTTTAATTCTTGTATTAAGAATTTTGAATTTTTAGATTAATATTCTTAGTTTTATTAATTTGTTCAAATGGTCCTTTTTTAAGATCAAAATATTTAAGAAGAATATTCTTGATTTTAGAAGTTGGTCTTTTTTTCAGTGTAGATTGTTGCGTTGTTCAGTTGCAGGTTTTGGTTTGTCGCACAAATATTTTCACCCAAAAAAACAGTGAAGGAAAATAGCTTTTCATTGTCTGTTAGTTCAGCTAAGTTAAGGTTAGAGAGTGGTAAAGGGGGAGAAGGGAAAGGGGGGAAAGAGGGGACAGTTAGGGGAACAGGGAGGCATACAAATGTCAATAAAATAAATACTGTTGACGCAGCGCGGTTATTTTCCAACACAATCTCCATTACGGCATTTACATTTGAGTCTGTGTCTCTCTCTGTGTGTGTGTGTGTTTGTTGTGTCTGCCTGTGTGTGTGTGTGTATCTGTGTGTGTTGAACACGTCTGCCTTTTGGCTGAGTAGCTGTATTTGACTTTAAGCGGCGTTAACGGCAACGAAGATAAAGACATGAAGCCAGACATTCCCAAGCGTAAGCATAAGCGTTGACAACGCCACTGTGTATTAAAGGGGGTTGAAAGGGGGTTTGCAAGGGGGGAAATGCCTGCCACTCGTAGATACAACCGTCAATTGACGGTCATTGTCATTAAGTCGCACAGAATGAAGATGAGATTTTTCGCTTTTATTTGGACTTTCGTCTGCCTCTTTCCTTCACTTTTCTTCACTTTCCCTCACTTTCTTCACGCCTCGTTTCGCGTTTAGTTCATTTGCCTTATCAGCGCAGACAACGTGCTGACACTGCGTATACGTAATATTATGCAATTTATTTAAACTCATCTATTTCTTTAGTGCCAACTATGAGCAATTAATTAACTTATTTATATATATGCTATCAAATAACTAACATATATATTATTTTAAAAATTTATTTGATAGTTATTTATTTAAATAAATATATATATAAAAAGAACAATTTAAATCTCAAAATATACCCTTAACGAGGATATAAAAAATTTTGACATATTAATAATGATTTTTAGAGGGTGAAAAAACAAAAAAATTAAAAAAAATAAAGTACAATGTGCTGACATTGCGTATACGTAATATTATGCAATTTCTTTAAACTCATTTCTTTCTTAAGTGCCAACTATGAGCAATTTATTAACTTATTTATGTACATATATATACTACATATCAATTAAAAAACTTATATATTACATAGGTTAAAAATTTATTGGATAGTCATTTATTAAAATAAAAATATAGAATTAACCTTTTATATCTTGGAGTATTCCCTCTATGAGGATATCAGAATATTGGAAAAATAATCAAAAATAAAGGACAATGTGCTGACACTGCATATACGTAATATTATGCAATTTATTTAAAACTCATCATTTATTTATTGGCAACTATAAGCAGTCGACTTAATTAATTAACTTATATTAGATTATAAATGTATAGGATAATTATTTATTTAAATAAAAAATTGACAAATTAAAGTCTAAAATATTTCTTCGTTTGGAAATATGAATTTTGGAGTATTGCTAATGAATTTCGGAAAGAGATAATATTGTCAAAAGTAATAAATAAGAATGAGAATAATGTTCAAAGAAATAAAAACTTGACAAAAAATATAAATATTTTTTAAGAAACGCTAAAATCGAGTGAGCTGAACTTGAAGAGACTCTATTTATTCTAACTATCTATTGCGTATAAAAACAACGACAGTAAGTGCTAAAAGTTTAAAATAAATATTTGTACACAACAGTTATTAACTGGGTTCGATTCCAATCTTGTCAAGATTAAAAAACATTTATAAAATATAATAAATTCACAGTGATGTTTATTCTATCATGTGCTTTTAAGTTCTTAGGAAAAAAAAATTATATAAACGAAAAACTGTTTTTCCCCAATTTTCATTTATTTCAAAGTCTTAAAATAAATACTTATTTTAATTTTCAAATCAAATCTGCATGCATCTAAAAAAATTTTTTTTCGTTTAGTTTTTAATATAAATTTAATATGAATTTAATTGTTAATTATTAATATAATTTTTAGTTTAATTTTTATATTTATTTGTTTTTGGCACTTAATTTTCTTTTTTGCCGACAGCTTTAAGTTGTAAATAAATAAATATATGGCTAAAAAAGAGAGTGTAAATTACAATGTTTACGCGTATTTATCAATATGAAGTTGCAACAAAAATGCTGTTTGCAAAGTTGTGGCAAAGTCAACTTTGAATCACTTTCTTGCCACACTTGTTACTTGTTACACTTGTTACTTGCTACACTGGTTACACTTGCTCCACTTTCGACACAGTTTGAGCCACGTGCCAGGCCACACTTTAGCCCACTTTGTGTTGGTTTATCTACTACTTTATTACTGTAAATCCTCAGATAATTTATTTGATTTGTACGCAGCAGTAGCAACCTCAACTTTCCCTACTTTCCCTACTTTCCACCCTCATATCATTGGTGGAAAATAGCAACAGCTGCGATACTCTTGGGATGCTGTTAGACTCTTGTTTGTGTATTTGTTTGTTACTTGCTTATAGATACATATATATGTATGTGTATGTGTATATGTATATGTGTATATGTGGGTGCTGATTTGTATCTTCCAACTGCAAAGTGTATCGCATTACAATCAGATTAACTTAAAGCCGTGTCTTGTGCTTAAATTGAATTTAAAACTTGTATTGAAACAAAATTGAAAAAGAATTTGCATCGTCTGTACACTGAAAAAAAGACAAACTTCTAAAATCAAGAAAATTCATCTTAAATATTTTGTTTTTAAAATAAAACCGTTTTGAGAACAAATTAATAAAACTAAGAATATTAATTTAAAAACTCGCAGTTCTTAATATAAGAATTAAAAACGTTAAATTGTTAAGAAAATATAAATATGTCATATTTACTATGAAGACATAAAAAAACATAATCGGAATATTTATGAAAAAAAAATAAATCCAAAATAAATATAAATATCAAAAAAAAAAAGTTTCAAGTTTAAAACAGCTGCCCTTTTTTTTATTTTTGGTTTGAGAATTTAAGACTGTTTGGTTTTAAATTAAGAACTTATTCTTATTTGAAATGTTCTTAAAAACAAGATGTGTTTCTGTTCTCGACTGTTAATATTTAATATGAAGACTTCAGTTTGGTAACAAGTCGAGGAATCGAAACCCGCTCTATAGCCAAGGAAAAACATATAATCGGAATATTTATAAAAAAAAAAATCCAAAAAATATAAATATCAAAAAAAAAAGTTTAAAGTTTATAACACTTCTCTTATTTTTTTATTTTTGGTTTGAGAATTTAAGACTGTTTGGACTTAAATTAAGAACTTATTCTTATTTGAAATGTTCTTAAAATCAAGATGTTTTCTAAATTCAAGAATTTTATGTTCTCCACGCATTTTTTTGACCGAAATTCTTAGTGCTGAGACCAAAATCTTGATTATAGACCATTCTTTTTGATCAGTGTATCTGTATCTTAAGTAAATTAAGCTGCCAAGTTCTTTAAAAGTGGCCAAAGGGCCTCTTCTATAGATACCATTTTAAATGCCTATAAATATTTATTTACAAAAAAGAAAAGTCAGTCAGACTGGATTTTCTCTCTTTGTTGGTTGCGGTTAACCAGACGCTGCCCCCAAGTCAAAACAGTTTTTCGGGGGCGTAAGTGGAAATTTATAGCCAGTCCTTGAGCAAAATATGCAATTGAGCAGTCAGACAGACAGATAGAAGGACATTAAGACACATGGACAGACGGACAGATAGACAGAGAGTCAGACAGACTCTCTTATTCTCGGTATGTGTCCATTTATATTCAAAAGGACATTGAAACAGCAATTGATGAAGCGAGCATAAAAAAATGTTGTAAATGCAAAAAGTATCCAATTGTCTGTGTATCTATGTGTGTGTGTATCTATGTGTATCTGTGTTGGTATTTGGCTAATGTGATAAATCAATTTTATGCGAAAATCCAAGTGCATAAATTCGCTTAACTAACGCATTTGTCAAGCACAAAGAATGAGAAATGCAAGCGAATTAAGTTGGCAATAAATTCGTGGAAGCCAAGAAATATTTGTGTTCTGCGTCAGTAACGTTTACGAATGTAGTATAAAGCGGAGCTGCAAAAGATGCAATTAGCAAAGAGAGAGAGAGAGAAAATATACTTAGTAGATAATAAAATGCTCTGGATAAAATTAAAGAATGCCAATTTCATTGGGAATTGAATTTATATGGTAAATATTTTAATATTTTTAATAAAAATCAACAGAACGCAAGAATAAAATTCAGGTTTTGACTTGTTAACGTTTACAAATAGAGTATAAAGCGGAATTGCAAAAATTCAATTATTATACTATTGAGAAATTTAGATTTTAATTTGTCAACGTTTACGAATAGAGTATAGAGCGGAACTGTAAATTAGGAGAGAGGTAGATAGATACTAACTAAAGAATGAAACAAGAATTTTAATTAGTTAATCCATATAATACCCAAAAACTTATTAACTCTCTGCAAAGTTAGTGTTTTTAGATTTAGCAACGTTTACGAATGACAACGCAATGTAAATGTGATGGGGAACTGAATTTTTATAAATAGTATTTTAATATTATTGATAAAAATCAATGGAATGCAACAATTAAATTTGTAGATTTTTATTTATCAACGTTTACGAATGACAGCATAAAACGGAAGTGTAAAAATGCTCTGGAAAGAATGATAGATTGTAATATTTTATTACTTTTGATAAAAATCAACGGATCAACCGAAATAAAATGCAAGAGTAAAATTTATATATATTATATTTTGATTTGTCAACGTTTACGAATAGAGCACAAAGAGGAATTGGCAAATAGAAATGCTCTTGAGTGAGTACCTGCAAGAGAGGAACTGGGAATGTGAGTTTGAGTGTGAGTGTATTCATAACTGTTCGTATTAACGCCTAGCTATTCAATCCATTCACTTGTTCGGTCATTGCTTTTGGTATTTTGCAATAACCACACAGTTAGCGACAGTTTTCAGTAGCTGTAACACAAAGCACATGGCCAAATCAAATCCAATAATAGTACACACACACACACACACACATACTCACACCTTATACACACACAATAGAATGTTATTTGATTGCCATTGCCGCTGGACCAAAGTCTCCACAATCGAAAACCACAAAATGTCAGGGGTAGCTTTCTTTTCCACTATGATGGGGATTTGTGGCAGAGGGAATCGGTTCGGGAATCGGGGAATGGGATTTGATTTTCTTTTGTGCAGTTAGCGCTACGGCTAATGCCCCAATAGCTGACAGACTGTGTTTTTGTTTGCCTTTCGACGGTTGTTGACCAATTTGTAGACCATCATCAAGTGTGAAATTTCCAATTTCCGTCATGGGGCACAACCAATAAAAAGAATGACACACAGACCGAGAGACAGAGAGACAGCGAGATATATATGTAGATAGAGATAGAGAAATTTGATCCATCAACTCCCAATTTCCCTTTACTGCCCTCGAATACAATTGTTCTCTCTCTCTCTGTCCACAAAAATGCAAATGCAACGTTTCTTTTGCTGTTTGTGCAACGGTTTTGTTCCTGTTTGTGCAACACAAATTGAACGCACTGCAAAACGATCTGTTTGAAGAGCTAAGCGTATCAAAAAATACAAAAATACGGATTGCATAGTGTTGAACAACGCCAAATACATGTCAAATTAAACTACCAAATATACTAAATAAATAAAGCTTGCGTTTGGTTTACACTTTAGCTTATGTTCAAATCAGTTGCAGGAAAATTAAAAGCAAACTTTTTGGTGCTTCTGAAGGAGCTTGAAAAAAATAGTGTTGAGCAACGTCAATGTTCAAATATTAATTGCACACATTAAAAATATATTTAATTACATTTTAGAATAGTAAAATGTGGAACCTGCAGTTTAGTTTTTAATTATGCTGTCATAGAAATTATAAATAAAAAATTGGTTGTAAAATTTAGAAAAATAGTGTTGAGTAATGTCAATGATCAAAACCAAATCAAAACCAATTCTAAATAAATGCATAATCTTTTCTATTTATTTAAATTCAAACCGATTTTGGCAAATATAGGGAATTATTTAAAAAGTTTTGTAAAGCTTAAAAAATGTAAAAAAATTTGTAAAAATATGTTCGGAAAATAAAAACCAAACCAAAATATGTAAAATAAACTCACAACTTCTTAGAAATATTTTCCTCTAACTAAAACTATGCTATTGAATTAACTCTTAAGCTTATTCCGGCACAGGGATTAATTATATAGATTATATAGACTCCAGCTCGATTTAAACTCAAATTTGCCGTCATTAGTCAAGTGAATAATAAGTATTCCACGCGAACACCTTTATATTGAACTCATAGCAACTTCAAAGCGTCAAAGTTTAATTGAATTTAATTAAAAGCCGACAAATTGATTTGCCAAAGTTTTGAGGAGGAACTTGGAACTTCGCAGTAGAGAGAGATCATTAGCTGGCAAAGGTTGGAGGTCAAAGTCACTGTCAAAAATTTCAACGCGGCTTAAAGCGATTTGCCTCAATTAATTGCGTTGAAGCGAAAGTTTAATTGAAGTGCGAGCTGATTCGCTGAAAGATACTTAGATACACTGAAAAAAAGACCAACTTCTTAAATCAAGAACATTCATCTTAAATATTTTATTCTTAAAATAAGACCATTTTATGACCAAATTAATAAAACTTAGATTATTAATCTAAAAATTCGCAGTTCTTAATATAAGAATTAAAAATCTTAAATTAAAAATCTCTTAATTGGAAAAAAATCATATAATCGGAATATTTATAAAAAAATAACTCCAAAAAACGTATAAATATCAAAAAAAAATTTAAGCTTAAAACACCTGCCTTATTTTTATATTTTTGGTTTGAGAATTTAAAACTGTTTGGTCTTAAATTAAGAACTTATTCTTATTTGAAATGTTCTTAAAATCAATATGTGTTTTCTAAATTTAAGAATTTTCTGTTCTCGACGCATTTTTAAGACCAAAATTCTTAGTTCTGAGACCAAAATCTTGATTTTCGAAAATTTTTTTTATCAGTGTACTCAGATACTTATATAGAAGGCAGGCAGACAACGCCTACTATAATTACACCTGTCGAAAAGTTTGCTATGCTATTTGTACAGCGTTTGTTTAATTTCACGACTGATAAAACACAAAGATTGCATTTCATTTCAGAACTTAAAGAATATAATTTTTTTATTTTTTGTTTGGGTTACTTAAAGCTAGTTTAATTGAACTCACATTGAGTTTGGTCAGTTCAATCAGTCAATTTTCACATTATCAATAGCTGATTACGATGAGTGTCTGTCGTTTTTAAAGCCACTAAAAAGGGCCATACAATGAAAATAAAATATATGTATAATAAAATAAATAGGGTTGGGTTTCAACTAAAAAGCATAAAAGGGAGAAGCACACACCACAGTGAGGCAATCAAACAGAAAGGCGGCTGCTTTATTTCCAATGTGCCTGTGTGTGTGTGTGCGTTAGAGCAAAATGGCTGCCGGTTAAATTGGCAACACTTTATCAAAAAATATAAAAAGCACTAAAAGTCAAACGGTTTGAGAGGCAACAGCAGAAAAAAATATATGTATGTATGTATTTTATGTATAGTATAAAAGGGACGAGAGCAGAGAGGACACAGGACAGAGGCTTGCATATAGATTGGCAATAAGGCCAACTTGAATCATCATAAGGACACACACACACACACACACTCAAAGAGAGAGACAGTCATCCAGACAGATACATGGAAAATATGCAAATGTCGCTCGTCTCGCATAATTCATATGATTTTCCCATTTATGAAATGCTACAAAAATTGACAGACAGTTGCATAGCAATACGAACCGCAATTTTGTGGGCAAGTTCAAAGCAATTTTAAGCACAATTTATGTATCCCAACTAAAAACAAAATGTCTATCTATGTATGTATATCTATGTGTACTTGTCAGTGTGTGTGTGTGTGTGTTTGTGTATAGCTTATAGAATACAAACAAAATCAACTTTACAGCTTCATTAAAAATATGCAAACAACGGGAAGCAAGCAGTAGAAAATACCATCGAGTTTGCCGAGTTTTGCATTTATTCTTGTAAGTTTTCTTTGATGCAACTGAAAAACCTGAAATATTTAATTAATTTTGCTTTTTGTATTTTGTTAAATATATTTTTATGAGCCATGTAACTAAGCTGCAACTAAGATGGAAAGAGTTTCGAAGTGACATTAAAATAATAATAATGAAAATTATATAAAATTACGATAATTTTGTATAATGCTAATGCTAATGCTAATGCTAATGCTAATGCTAATGCTAATGCTAATGCTAATGCTAATGCTAATGCTAATGCTAATGCTAATGCTAATGCTAATGCTAATGCTAATGCTAATGCTAATGCTAATGCTAATGCTAATGCTAATGCTAATGCTAATGCTAATGCTAATGCTAATGCTAATGCTAATGCTAATGCTAATGCTAATGCTAATGCTAATGCTAATGCTAATGCTAATGCTAATGCTAATGCTAATGCTAATGCTAATGCTAATGCTAATGCTAATGCTAATGCTAATGCTAATGCTAATGCTAATGCTAATGCTAATGCTAATGCTAATGCTAATGCTAATGCTAATGCTAATGCTAATGCTAATGCTAATGCTAATGCTAATGCTAATGCTAATGCTAATGCTAATGCTAATGCTAATGCTAATGCTAATGCTAATGCTAATGCTAATGCTAATGCTAATGCTAATGCTAATGCTAATGCTAATGCTAATGCTAATGCTAATGCTAATGCTAATGCTAATGCTAATGCTAATGCTAATGCTAATGCTAATGCTAATGCTAATGCTAATGCTAATGCTAATGCTAATGCTAATGCTAATGCTAATGCTAATGCTAATGCTAATGCTAATGCTAATGCTAATGCTAATGCTAATGCTAATGCTAATGCTAATGCTAATGCTAATGCTAATGCTAATGCTAATGCTAATGCTAATGCTAATGCTAATGCTAATGCTAATGCTAATGCTAATGCTAATGCTAATGCTAATGCTAATGCTAATGCTAATGCTAATGCTAATGCTAATGCTAATGCTAATGCTAATGCTAATGCTAATGCTAATGCTAATGCTAATGCTAATGCTAATGCTAATGCTAATGCTAATGCTAATGCTAATGCTAATGCTAATGCTAATGCTAATGCTAATGCTAATGCTAATGCTAATGCTAATGCTAATGCTAATGCTAATGCTAATGCTAATGCTAATGCTAATGCTAATGCTAATGCTAATGCTAATGCTAATGCTAATGCTAATGCTAATGCTAATGCTAATGCTAATGCAAAGAAATCAAATTAATTAATTATGATAGTATTTCAATTATTTCGCCCGTGCTCCCTGCCTTCTTTGCCTTTATTTACAATGCATTTATTTATAATTCATTAAGTAAACATCTTTTCTCAATAATTGTTGTATTAATAACAATATTTATTCACTTGAATGTATTTATTTGAAATATTGAGCACGTTTAAGACCCTTTGGTTGCAATTGTTAAGCCACTTGAGCCAAAACAATACTCGTATTGTATCAACTAATCTGTTCAATCAGCTGTCAATTAACAACCAATTGAAAACGTGTTTGCCTTGTACATAAACACGCACAAACACTCACACATACTCATAATAAATCATAATTTATTCAATTTATGACACAAAACAAATCGCTTCGTATCCAATTGATTCGATAAGCAAATGCGTCGAACTGAAACGAAACGAGCCGAGTTGATTCCTCAAAAACTCTGGCAGCTAATGTCATTTTAATCAGCGAGCAGGGCCCCCAATAAAAAAGCATAATTTCAATATAGGGATAATTAACAAAAAGCAGGGTAAATGGTAGCTATGACAATCAATGTGGTGATATGGATAATATTTCGATACAGGAAAATATATTTAAGTAACAAATGATTGAATATTCAATGGAATATACTTATGTACGATATATATATCTTAAAAACTAAATACGGTAAATATGATTAATTAGAAAATACTCTTACCTTATAAATTGCTAGTTGTAAATTGGCCAATCTGTAATAAATTAAAAATTAGAATTTTTATAAGAGTATATTTTAAAAATTCACTGATTAATTTTCGATCTTATCGATATGCAATGGGATATATTCGGTTTATTTTATAAACATATAATTTCGATTTTATTTATTATATTTTCCGATTTACCAATTTTTCACTCAATTTAAAAATTTGAATTCTAATGAAAGTATAGTATAAAATTTAGCTGATTAATTAATGTTCTTATCGATATGCAATGCGAAATATTCGATTTTTTTTTAAACATATGATATGTACGATTTTATATCAGATATTATGTATTATATTTTTCTCTATATCTATTATCGATACTTTTATTTTACCAATTTACCAATTTAATTTTGTTAAAATGGGTTTCTCTATTCTATGCCGATTTTTGATTTCATATCTAATATTTTATTTGATATTTTTCCTTATATCTATTACCGATACTTTTATTTGACCGATACCCATCCCTAGCGTGTGTCATGTATCATGTGGCAGGTGGCAACTGATGTTGTCAGTTGACCGAGTGTAATTAGGTTGAAATTACAAATTATTATGGTTCCAAAGTTGTTGTGTTGTGGCAAATGAAAAACACACATACAGAGAGAGAGAAAGAATGTGAGAGAGAGAGGAGAGAGGGGAAGAATATTAGCTGCATGAACTGTAAAATTTGTGTAATGCCGCATCAGTTTGTGGAGAGCTCGTTATGAGGCACTTAAGCCATGGCCAAAACCAATTGAAATGGGGATTACAAGTAGTGCAAGTTGTAGTCGCAGTTGAAAATCAGTTTGGAAAATGCACAAGCCAATGTTGTAAAGTGCATGAATTGCAATTAAATTTTATTTTGCGGCATTCTGCACACTGAACAGGCAACTTGCAACTTGCAACCGGAGAAACTGACAGTTGAACGCTGCAAAAAGCGAAAAACTGAAAGCCAAAAGGCGAAATAGAATCACAAAAGATGCCAAATCTCCAGACAATGCCAAGTACAATGTAAATTATTCAAAAGGTAGCTGAAAATACGAGTACGAGTACCAGAAATTCGCGATGGATGTCATTTACATTGCGGTTTCCTCAGTTTCCTCAGGCAGACAAGCAGCGCCAAATGCCACAGAATGGAAATGGTATTGTTTGTGGCATAAAAAAACTACTAGAAAATGATACAGCCAAACGAACTCGACTCTGAGAAACCCTGTAGTTATGTAAAATTATAAATGATGGTAAAAATCACATAATGTCATACATTTAAATAGAATTATATTATGTATATTCAAACAATTTTTAATAAATTCTATAAATATTTTAATATTCTAATTTTTAGTGCAAAAATTTAATCTCAATCTCAAAACAGTTTATAAGAATTTAGGAAATATTTTATGCACATTATTAAGCAGCATTTTCAATTAAACAATCTTAATTTAATTTATTTAGTGATTATTAACATATAACATATATGGGTTTATATATATTCAATAACTTTTAATAAATTTTGGAGATGGCATGAAAAATTAAATCATAAAATAAGTTTTTAAATTAACTATTTAAAAATATATTATCAATATTTAAACAATTGTTTTTATCATTTCAGTTTTATTTTAAAAATGTTTAATATATATCTTAATAGTTTATGTAAAAACATAATTTATAAATTTATTTTTAATGCCATCGGTATTTTTGGAGATGTCTTTTGGAGCTAAATTAATAAATAAATATCTGCAGTTCAGCATTTATGTCACGCCTGCCTAAATATTTAATTTTTTAAAAATTCAATCGAGCTTATTTTATTTTTTTTGGGTACAGGGTCTAAAAAAGAGGAAAGAAAAGCAGAGAAGGGTTGGAATGGGTCTTGAAAAGTGCCTGGCAAATGCATTAAATTCAGTTTCGTGCAACTGAGACAACAGTTGAGTAAATTATGGCGACGAGCAGCACGAAGAAGAAGAAGTAGAATAAGAATAAAAAGATGCCGGCAAAGCAGATGCAGAGAAAGCCTGTCGACTCCATTTTCCATTGCCAGACCGGAGTCTGGTCTGTTGAAATTTTTATGAAGATAGCTGGAGTGTCAGGAGTGTCAGGAGTGAGGAGAAGAGAGTCAGCAGGAGGGCGCATCAATTTGAATTCTTAGTTTGGGGCAACTTTAAGTGGCAGAAAGTCTGTCACAAGTGTGTCCACAAACTGGCGTTATCCAACACTTAAGCTTACTTTGAGCACTACTACACTGATAAAAAAAATGTTCTAAAATCAAGATTTTGGTCTCAGAACTAAGAATTTTGGTCTAAATAATGCGTCGAGAACATAAAATGCTTAAATTTAGAAAACACATCTTGATTTTAAGAACATTTCAAATAAGAATAAGTTCTTATTTTTAGACCAAACAGTCTTAAATTCTCAAACCAAAAATAAAAAATAAGGCAGGTGTTTTTAAACTTAAAACTTATTTTTTTTTTTTTTGATATTTATACTTTTTTTGGATGTATTTTTTCTATAAATATTCCGATTATATGACATATTTATATTTTCTTTTCAATTTAAGATTTAATTCTTATTTAATAACTGCGAACTTTTATATTAATATTCTTAGTTTTATTAATTTGGTCTTAAGATGGTCTTATTTTAAGAACAAAATATTTAAGATGAATGTTCTTGATTTTAGAAGTTGTTCTTTTTTTCAGTGTATAATAAGCAGTTCCCTTTCTCTCCCTCTCTCTCTCTGTTGCAAATGGCATCATAACAAGCAAAACCGCACGGGGCGTATGCGTAATATTCGTAGACTGCAGCGTCAGCAACGTGCAACTTGCAACGTGCAACGTCAGTTGGAAAATGTTGCATACATTTAACATAAATAATGGCCAGCATATTTTAGCAACAAGCCCCGGAAAAATGTTGTGCAACTTGAGCTGAAGAAAATGCCAGGCAAGCAAGCTGGAAAAGCTGGAAAAACCTGGCAACCAGACAAACTGGGAACCTGGCAACCAGGCAAGACATTCAGGTAACTGTCGAGCAGTCCGGCCAAAAGCCGTGCTCAATTTTTAATGAATGCCAAGACGGCATTGCCCTTAGAATGCCAGGCAATAAAAACGAGCATTTAATGTCCAACTTAAAATATCTCTTCAGTTCAAAAAGCAAGATATCAATTCGTTACCAACTTTATTTGGTCACAATTTGATGGCTACATTAATTGTCAAATTTCGCAGCAAATATGCGCATTAATTGCGCTTATACAATTTTAATTGTTCTAATAAAAATACGCAACTCTAAAAATGAAAATTAATAAAATCAGAGCAGTGAAACCAATTTATTTGGTTGTCCAAATTCAACTGAATTCGTTGTCTTAACTTCGTCTGTATTTTTGCTCGGCTTTCGTTCAGTTTTCCGAGTTTTCGAAAGAGTTTTTTTATTATAAGAGAGTCAAAGTTTGCTCTTTAAACTTTTGCGACTGCGCAATTAAAGTCACAAAGTATTGTTTAGCAGAGAACTTGGTCAAAACACGCACTTAACAGCTCCAACTGCATAGGCTGAAAGCCAAAAGAAAAACTCAAATTTCATTGGCCGCTAATGTGAAGCATTTGAAAAAGAGAAACCAAGAACCGAGCACTTAATTAAGATAATATTTAAAATTAATACAAATATTTGATTAAATATGTAAAATAAAAATTTATAAAAAATATTAAAATTATTAAAAAGAAACCCATTTTTAAATTCCTTTCAATTAAAGTAGAAAATTTATTCCCCACTTTTTATTGCAAATTTAATTTAAAATAATATTGATAAAAAAAGCAAGCTATTTCTTTAAATCGGAAATATTTTTGAACTTTAGATACTTTAGAGCATTTTTAAATTCATTTCAATTAAAGAAGAAAATTCGTTCCCGATTTCTTATTAAATATTTGGGTTAAAAATTTTATGTTTAAAATTACTATTTATATTTGTTTATTTAAAAACAAAACTTATTTATTCTATGTCAATTGAAAACAATATTAGTTAATATTCTATGTATCAAAAATAAAGAAATACTTATATTTGATTAATTATGTGAAATAAGTTTTATATCAAATAGATAATTTTTTTTAAATATCATTTATTTTGAGTTTCTGGAAAAAACCATTTTATACATTTACTTATTAAAAAAAGAATCAAATGTTTAATGTCAAATGGAGAACTTTTATTAATATTCTTTATATTAAACTGGGCATAATTAGTTTAAAAAAAATTCACAACAGTAAATTAAATTGCATTTAAATAAAATAGAATTTTATAGCTTATTCGATAAAAATATTCAAATTAAAAATTGCTCATATTTTTTTTAAAGCTTAATCGTTCCGCCATGTAGATATTTCTTAAGTTCTTATTTAAAACTCAGCTTTATTATTCCATCTTTTCACATTGATCCGTTTTCTCAAAGTTGTTGTGGCGACCTCTTGTTTCCGTAAAACAAGTTTTTGTTTGTATTGCAAGTTGGAGAAATAAACAAAAAGCGCACTTCCTTTGTGCCAGAAGTAGAATAAGAAGGGGGAGAAGGAGGAGAAACAGAGACAGGAAGTGCGCGCTTATAACAAAATTTGTTTTGTCTTACAACATGAGAATCTTGTTTGCTTTGTGGCCAACAGATTGAAGATTGAAAGAGGCCAAAATATGAGAATCGAGTCAAAGTCAAATTCCTGAATTTAATGGACATTTGTTGTGAGTACTCGTTTATTATATGTGGAAAACACATCATAAACTGAAGAGACTTTTCTTTCTCTGTGTGGATTTATAACTCAAACATATGCTCATCATCTTTAGATCCTTCTCTTTTTATCTGTTATCTTTTATCTTTTATCTGTCTGCCTTTGAGTTTTCCCTTTTTTATATTTATTGCATCATTCGCTGCTGTAAATTCGCATATTAAGTGGATTGATGTATTAATATTTAAACGGCGATTTGTGGCTTCTCCTCTTCTTTCTCTCCTTCTCCTCCTTCTTCCTCTGGGAACTCAAGTAAAACGACTCTTGGGCCACTGGGAAACTGTAACTGTAACTGCAAGTCAAGTCAACCTTTGACCCTTTGCTGTATATTTATGAGTGCAGATAATGTTTAATCTGCATAGCAACAAAATCGATTTCAGATACATTTCCTCATCCCTCCTCAGTAATTACCTCTATAAAAGTTGCCATCTCTCTAGAAAGGACTCTTCTCCTTCGTCTCCTCCTCCTTCTCCTTCTTCTTGTTCTCTTCTTACATTAAAACGCGACTCGCATTGTGGCCTCCATGTTAACTTTTTTGTGTGTGAGCTCATAAATAAAACATAAAGTCGCCGTGGCGTAGAATTCCTTTTTTATGATGTCGACAGCCTCCTCTCTCCTCTCTTCTCTCCTCTCTTCTCTTCTCTCCTACTTCCCCTCATCCTCCCCCTCTCCCTCTCAGACTCTGACTTGCAGCATATTTTGAAAAATGTTTATAAAATAACACGGAAAACGTACAAGTCATAAATAATGCGTTCGACCCGTGAAAAAGCAAAAAGAGATAGGGGAAAGATAGAGAGAAGAGGGAAGAGAAAAGGGAGACAAGTGTCGCAGTAATATAAAATTACATCGCCTTTGATATGCAAATATTGGCAAACAAGTTGAGGCAGTTGTTAACTGGCAATTATAATAGGCAATGGGACAACGCGGCGTATACTTGATTTTTATAATACATTAAATAGTTAGAAAATCACATAAAATAAAATAAAAGATGTAACCATTTAGTGACAAAATTATGCATAGTAAAATAATATTGCTGGGATATTTTTCAATTAATAAATGAATATTCATAATAATATCTAACAACATGGCGTATACTTGATTTTTATAATACTTTAAATAGTTAGAAAATAAAAGATGTATCAATTTATTAACAAAATTATGCAGATAATGAAATAATATTATTGTGATATTTTGGAATTAATAAATAAATATTCATTATCATATTTAACAACATGACGTATACTTAATATTTATAATATTTAAGATCGAAGTGAATCATATAAAAATCTCTAAATGTTGCTAAATTAATATTATTGTGATACTTGGCAATTAATAATAAATATTTATAATAATATCTAACAACATGACGTATTAATAATTATTAAAATACTATTATATTATTCAATAATTATTATTATTTAATAATACTTCAAATTTTAGCAAATCATATAAAGAATCCATTAATAGAGATATCCACATAGTGACAAAATGATGCTAACATTATTGTGATAATTAGAAATTAATAAATAAATATTCATAATCATATTTAAGCGATTTAAAGTGGATTCCTCTTAAGATTCCGCTCTTCTCTCATTCATGTAAATTCCTCTCTGGGGTTCAATCACTTTGACTTTGTCGAATTAATAAATTGCAATTGACATTTGCGCAATTATTTACAATTAATTGTGCATTTGACACACAAACAAAGCATCTCTCTCTCTCTTTACCCCATCTCTCTCCTTCTTTTTCTCTTGAGTGACACAAACAACAAACTTAAATCGAACCCCAAACCAAAGTAACCCATAAAAGAAGGCAATACTACAGGGTCACTTTTATTCAGTAGTTGATTATGAGACCACTCTCTCTCTCTCTCTCACTCTCTCTCTCTAGAATCACAATCGATTAACGATTAATTTCACCTGCGGCTGCTGCACAAATTTCTCCCTCTCAGATTGTCCATTTGAAATTATTGTTTGTCTCTCTTCAGTTGCTTCAGTTTGAATATTTCCCCAACTCTCGATTTATTCTGCTGATGTCAGCAACACACACAGACACACACACACACACTAATACACACACACACGTAAGTATCGATGCATCGATGCATTCAATGGACTTAAAATCACCTCTGAAAACAGAAACAATCTATTCCGATTTTGACCTGTCCTACTAAATAATCATATTCCAGTTAATTTCCATTCTCAATTCAGAAGGAAAACCCTCAAGTAGCTAAAAAGCACATCAAGTTAAAGCTTTTCCGGTTTGCAGTGTTAATTTTAACCCTTTGACGACCCCAAAAACACGAATCCTTTTCCGGTTTCAATTCGACAATAAAAACCGAAACAATTTAGCGAAAAGTTTGAAGGCGTTTTCTCTCTCTTTGTGGTTGCTTAAAGCGATTTCCCACAACAACAACAACAACAACTAAAAGAGGAGTGACAAGAGGGAAAACACTTCCGCTTTTCACACTTTTCACGCTTTTCCTTGTGTTTGTTGGGGCAGTAGAAAAATGCCACAAATGTTGCGCCAAAAATAACATTTGAATACCAAAAAAGGTTTTTGTGCCACGTCAGACTAACAAGAAAGAAGAGGGGGAAGAGGATAAAGAGGGGGAAGAGGACAAAGAGGGGGATGAAGAGGGGGATGAAGAGACAGATGTGAGTGTTGATGGAGACGTCTCCATTTAGATCCAGACTCCGCCGCAGTTATTCCGGGCATTTTCCTGGTGACATTTCGAGGTTGGGAAAATGCCCAAAAAACTGAAACAGAAACTGAAAATAGAAATAAAAAAATATGCAACGAGTGCGAGTTGTGAGTGCAGGAGTGGGTACTCGTATTCATTTGAGTTTAGCTTCATTTGCAAGTGAATAAATGACAATTTTTTAAGTTTTGTGTTGTTTTAGTTGATGGACAAATAAACGAAGCTGGAAAATTGCATTGATTTTCCTAAATGCCGCTGTTTACTTACGAATCAATATCTGAATGTGAATGTGATTCAGGAGTGCACTCAGTCCACAATTGATTCAACTGGAGCATCCTTTGAGTATCCATTGAATTGTTGACTGAATCGCGTTACATCAAATTAATATTTGATTTCCCTGTTTGTTTTTCATTTACTCAAAAGCAAATTTATTTAGATTTTCACTCTCTCAGAGAGTCTCTCTCTCTCTCTCTCTCATTTCTCTCCCTGTCACTCATTGAAATCGATACATCGATACTTTACATTTGAAGTTGCAACTCGAACTGCAACTCGAGAGTTTTCTCCGAGTTTTCTCTGAGTTTTCTTAGGAATGAGTTTCCTTCTTTCAGTCAGCGTATCCTTCTAAAAATGTATCTAAATATCTTGAATCCTTTCGTGTTGAATTATAAATGCATTTTTAATTTATATATCTTTAAACAGTCTTAAATCCAGGCTTAACTCTTTCTTCCTTGAATATTCTCATAGATTTTGTAGTTCGGACAGAGACAAGTATACAAGCATGCTGTCTCTCTCTCTCTTTTTGAGATGAAAAGGAGTGCGAATCAAAAAGGATTCATTCTGACCAACTTGACCCACATTCATTCCCATTCACTTGCCACTCACAAATTTATTTGCCAAAATATATATTTCACAATAGTTAAATTCCTATTTTTCAGGCTTAAGTTCTCACATGATCTCTCTCTCTCTCTCTCTCCTGTCTCTCTCTAACTCGGAATGTGCCAGCTGTTAATATTTGGAGAATGACAAGTCCTGGACAAAGGACAGACATTTCTAATGCCAACCAGTTGAACAGACAGTTGCCAAGATGAATGTCGACAGTTGAATTTGGATGAATATCCAAATTTCATATTCAGGACAAGCACTCGACCTTCTCTTTCTCTTTCTCCTTCTCTTTCTCCCCTCTCTTTCTCTTGCTATGTTATTGTTTAAGTTGTTGTTGTTTTCCTGTTTTTCTCGCACCTTCATTAGTTATTCAAAAATTGTCGAGTCGAGAGAGAGAGGGAGAGAGAGGGAGAAAGGGGAGAAAGAGAAGGCACAACTGGAATTATGTCAGAAGTGTTCGGGTTTTCTTAGGCCCATCAACAAACGCACATGTGAACCAGGTTAAAGAGGGGAAGGAGAAGGGAAAGAGGAGAGGCAGATGATGACTGATGAAGGGAAAGATACAAAGATACAAAGATACATATGTTTAAGTAGCCAATGTCATTTTACTACTATTTAAAGGTGTTGTATTTAAATGAAATAAACCAGGAATTGCAAATAAGAAATGTGAGAATATTAAATCATTGGAAATAGTTTGAATGAATGAATAAATATCTGATATACTATTTATGAATAGGAAATTGCTGAAAGTGGATAAAGTGTTATTTTTTATTTTTATAATACAAATAAAATTTTAATTCCTATTTTTTATGCACGGAAATAGAAATTAATTATAATTAAATTCAAGTTTTTATCATAAAAATTAATTTTAATTCAATTTAAGTTTTTATCATAAAAATATATAAGGTCTATTTTTATTTTAATATAATAATTTAAGTTGAAGTATTATATCATACTTTTATTTACCTAGTGAATATAATGTTCATATTTAATTTTTTTTTCATATAAATCAACAATTTATTTTATCTTTATAATTTATGTTGAATAAAGAAAATAATAATTTTGAACTCTAAATTCTACGACTTCTAATTAATTTATTTGTTGACTGTGAAACAAATGAAATGAATGAATGAATAAACATATTTTTTCATGAAACAGATCAAAATTTAATTTTAAAATTTTAAATACTCGAATTAATTTTAATTCCTATTTCTTATGTACGGAAATACATTATGGAATAAAAATATTAATTAAATTGCAATTGTATAAAAACAAAAGATACTTTTCAATGGTTTCCTATTCTTTTTAAAGCTTATTTGTTATTACATACTTTATTTATCTAGTGAAAATAAAGAAAAAATAATTTAATTTTTTATAAAGGTAAAATAAAATTTTTTTTTATTTTATTTATATTTTAAAAATACGTTGCCTCGCCTTCAAATTAATTTACTTGACTGTGAAACAAATAAAATAAATCCTGTTAAGTATTTTAAGTAGATTAAATTAAGGGCTGGTTTCTTTATTCTCATAATAAGAGTCTTCATCTGACATTGAGTTCAGCTGCGATTCAATTAATTTGACAAGGGTAATCCCCCAAATGTGTAAATGAATAAAGTGAATAATTGTGAGTAACAAGTGAGTGTACAGCATTTAAAACGACAACAATTGTTGGTTGTTGGTTGTTGTTCTCCTCCTGAGCATGTTAATGAGTTGTTAAGTTGGTCCAAAGAGTCCTCAGTCCTCAGTCCTCAGACAGCGATAAATGTCAATTGCAGAGGAGACGACAACTCTACTTTCTACTTCCTCCCTTTCTACTCGCTTCTCATAAAGATTTGCATGAACTGTGGGTTATTCAAAACTCAAAGCATCCAAAATGCACTTCAAGTGGAGAATGGGAAAGAGGAGGAAGAGAATCAGGCAGCTGCGAAGGATTGAGCATAATTTCCATAGTCAAATCGTTACCTCCCACTCACCAGTCGACAGGCAAATCGTTACTCCCCATTCAACACTCACCACTTAGATGGTTATTGCCTTTCTATTTGGAGGTGGAAATGCAAACAATTGCAGGAAGGATTATTGCCAGGATTCATATTCAATGTCCTCTCGATGACCATCGATGACTCCGGGTCATAAATCGACGCGACTAATGCCAAAAGTGCGCACTTCAATTCACATTCACATTCCCATTCAGTCTGCACTCAAATGACGCCTGTTTCTGGCATTCATTGAATGCACTCACACTCACACAGTCACACTCACTCTCATATTCATAAATTGCAAATAAATGTAAGCTGAATACTTTGAGTAACTTGTCAATTATCTGAAAACCAGACAATTTTCCCACACAGCACTTTATTTGATTGTTAACTTGACTTTTTCTTCCTTTTCATCATTTTCTCTTGGACTTTGACTTTGACCAAAGTGAAATATTTGTTTTTTATTTTTTTGGCCTTAATTCAAGGGAAAGTTAGACAACAACAACTGAAAAGAGACAAAAACTCAACCAGACACGCCCACAAACAACAAATCAGAGGGCAACTCTATTGAAATTGTCACAGAAAATTAGATTGAGAATAGATTATTTATTTATTTTATTTTGAATACCCTTTATTTATTTTTATTTTTTATTTAATTTTTAATTTAAAATAATTAATATGACAATTTACTATAACAATTTATTTTTTATGAAAATAATATATTTTGAAATTTTATTTTGAATATAATATTATTTTTTACCAATACAATTTTAATTTTAAAAATATTGTTACTGTTAATATAATATTTTAAAAATTTATCTTGAATTTAATATTATATTTTTAAGTCTGTTTTTAGTTGAAATATTAATTAAAATAATATTATTCAGTAAAAATTTAGAATTTAATAAAATATTATCCAGTAAATATAATAGAACTTTACTCTTAGCGAGCTCATTTAATGGGAATACCCAGTATATATCACATATGTGGGGTATATTGCCTTATAGCTAAAATAAAACTTAGCTTTAAATGAGCTGAATCAATTTAATATTTTTATATATTAATTAAGTTTTTCATTAAATCATAAATTGTTATATTAATTCTATGGTATCTCAGAGTCGTTCATTGCCCACTCAAAACAAATCAAATAGAGTTGCCTATTGAAATTGCCAAAATAATGAATAAGATTTCAGTGTCTCCACAACGAGGGGCAATTGATAACTTTAAAGGAAAAGAATGACAATATTTGGGGTCAAAATTAAAAGGGATTTAAATAAAGAAAGAATTTTAAATAGTTTATTTTTCTTATACAAAAGCTGACTTCCTAGTTATTTCAATAGTTGAATAGTGTACAGAAATTCCCTCTCCCTTACCATGTTGTGGATTTAGAGGGGTAACAAGTTCTGGTTCAAGTCGAGTCCCCTGTGATTAGAGGTAATGTCAAGACGTCAACCAAATTGATTTATTGCCCAGCAAAAGCCACAGGTGTCCATCTCTCCATCTCTCCAACTCCCAGTTGTCAGTTATCCCCAGCTGACAGACCGACAGACAGACAGAGAGAGAGACAGATTGATATTGTGGTTTCATTCTCGCATTTCAGTTTCAATTTCAGTTTGAGATTCAGTTTCCACTTTGTTGTCCTTCAATGGCCTCAATGGTCGCTTAGTTTCAACTTCGCGTGTCCTTTGCGGTTTTCGGCTTTGACACTGTTGACAGCTACACCCCCCACCACCTGCAACACCTCTCCTCTCTCCTCCCCCCTCTCTCTCGCCTCCCTTATACCTGAATTCTCAGTCAACTCTTGAGTCAGAGGGGCATGAAAAATGAAGGCATCGATAGCGATAAATCTTGGGCGCATTTAAAATCGAATCTTTCGTTTTGTGCTTAGCATAATCAATGGAAAAAAGAGAGAGAAAGGGAGAGACAGGGAGAGAGAGAGAGAAAGAGAGAGAGAGAGGGGAAGAGAGGAAGAGAGGGGATTCCCACGCTGTTCTTTTGTGCTAATTCGAATTTAATGCTCGTTGCTCGGCATGACAAATATTGTGAATGAAAGAGAGATGAGAGAAAAAGAAGAGTGCCAAGGGAGAGGGAAAGAGACAGGCAGAGAGACATCTTGTCCCGCTGACAGTTTAATTGAATCTAAATCCTGCTGTGTCTGACACGAAAGTGGAGAAAACATGTTTTTAATTTCATTGTTTGACTGAGAATTAAACTGAAACTGAGACTGAGAAGGTAAACACTCAGATTTATGGCCACATCAATGAGAATCCCTCTCCCTCTCTCCCTGTTTAGTCTTATGAAAATGGTTAACAAATGTGGCCAAGTGCAAGTTGCAAAAGTTCTCAGACATAAAAATCCTAAACAAACTATTTTGTTACGCATAATTTTCCATGTTGAATAAAGACATTTAATTCTAGAGTTTATAGTTTTTGTTATTAGTTTTGTTGTTGTAACTCTCTCTCTCTCTCTGTCTCTCTTTCTTTCTCCCTCTCCCTCGCTTTTGTTTACTTTAAAATACTCCCTAAGTTTGTTGTTCTTATTTTTTTGTGGTTGGTTTTGTGGCTAAAAGTGTCTCTGCCATGATTTATTATCTTGTCTAAACCCAACAAATGATTTTTATAAATATTTTCAACATTTTCCATTGCATTTTCTGACAACACAACTTCGATAAGAACAATAACAACAACTGTCATTTAAGTGCACTTTTTGAGCACTTCTTTTATTTTTTATTAAACAAAAGTAGCTTTAGATAAGTTAACTTTTGTTTATTGAAAAGAAAATAAATTTAATAAATACAAATTAATTTATTGACATTAAATAGACATTTGTCTTTCGTACTGTCTGAAATATGTCAAAAGTTCAAATTTATTTGCAAGGGAAATAAATCTAAATTCGGCCAAAAGGCTCGACACATATGCGAAATCAGCGCGTAAAAGATTTATTGACCTTTAAGTCGCATTCAGCAGATGTCCAGATAAAAAACTGATGTGTGTGTGTGGTTTATTCATATGTATTGAGAATGGTTTACACACACACACACACATGTGTGTATTTTCATATGTATGTGTGTGTGCATTGAGTATGCAAAGATTTTAAGGTTGTTGGGCAGACGCTGCGTATAAGCAATATTAATTAATATGCGAACTCGGCTTGCAACGTTCTTAGCCCAGTAGCCAAAGGGAAGATAGGCTTATTAATCTGTGGTAATTTCTGTCTGTCATTATTAACATACATTTATTATTAATGTTCATATATTTTGTATAATTTTATATAATATTTATATTATTCATTTTGTTTTTATTTAATATTTTTAGTTTTGTTTATTTGACTGACTTTACAAATTTTTGTTTATTTTTTCCAAATAATTAAATTTATAAATAACTAAAAAAATGTATTTTATTTGATCTAACCAATAGAGATCGATTTCAGAATTTATTTCAATATTTTATATTCTAATCAGGAATTAAAACCTTAACCGAAACCGTAACCTTTAAGCGATATTGGTTTCGGTTTTAATCCCTGATTCTAGTTATTTTTTTTTATTTCTGTCAATTATATTTTGTAATTTCTATTTAATTTAAGCTGCTTAAATTGAATGGCTACTGCTGGGCATTTAATAGTCGATCACTTTAACTGTATCCTGCTTTTGTTTTTGTAATTCTGTTGTTTTCTTGCTTCTTCTTGCTCTTTTTCTGGCTTGCAAACCGTATGAATTATTGTTTGCCTTTTGCCATTCGCACTCACATGCCACCTGCCTCTTTTCCTCTTCTTCCCCCCAATTCCTCCCCCTCTTGGCCTTCGGATACGTTGGCAATTCATTAACAAAATGAATGAAGAGCTGCAGCTGGCAAAGAATTGACGGCTTGTACTTCCTTCTGACATGGAAATGTAAATGATGCTTCTGCCTCTGGTTGTTTATTGATGTATAAAGTATCGAGTACTAACAACAACAACAACTACAACAATTGCAACAATTGCAATAACAATCGCATTTCCCACTTCATCTGCTTAAATGAAATTTAATACCATTTTGCAACGCCAATTTCCGTTTCCGCATTTCCCACATAAGATTCTCATATGTACATTTGCCGATAATTATAACCAGTAAATGCATTTAGAACTATCGATTACTTGCTACAAAATACTTGTGGTTTAAGCTCCCCACATTCCCTTACCTCTACTCCCTCTCCCTTTTCTACTCTTCCCCCTTCTATTGTCTATTGAGTTTCACTTCATTTAATGAGCTCAATGTGTATCAATTTGATTTCGTGTTCAACCTCAGAATGCGGATTAAAGTCCCTTTGTGAATTATGAATTTGTATTTATTTATAATACATACATATAGTTTTAAGCTAATGGCATAGTCTTAAATAAGTCTTCAATCTTCAATAAATTTATTTATTTATTTAAACAACTAAAAGCAGTCGACAAAATATGTTCAAAAATTAAAAGATAATATTTCAAGTGACAATTTTAAATAAGCTGCTAAATTAAATATTAAAAACTGAAAGAAAATAAACCAAAGTTAATAAATTTATAATTTTAATTTAAATGATCCAACACTTGTTGCTAGGATTGTGAAGAATCCAAAAAAACCCAAACCAATTTGATTTTTATTTATTTTATATATTTAACGTCAACTAAAAGCAGTCGACAGGTGTAAAAATATTTAATTAAACTTTTCATAAAATTAGTAGACTAAAATGTAAAATTAAAAATAAAATTATATAATAATAAATTTTTATTTATAACTGAAAATTAATTGATATATCTAATCAAAATTTTCTATTCATTTTTTTTAAATTTTAATTTAAGCATAATTATTTCTCCATCTGCCTATCTTAATAGAACAGTCTTAAATAAATGATCCCATCACAGTAAATTATATATTCAGAATGAAACGCATAAAATTACAAATAAATTTATAATTTTATTTTACTACAATAAATTATTTTGCATATTATTTTTTATTGCTCATTTTTTATTCAGCTTTTTTCCCATTTTTTTAATTTAAGTATAAATTTTAATTTTAATTATTATTTTTAAATATTTATCTCCTATTTATCTGCTATTTTCTCTTAATAAAGTTATTAACTTGTTATGCCAAATAGTTGAAAACCCAAAGAAACCTATGAATGTTTTTCCACAGAACAAAAGAAAAACTATTTTTATAATCATATGAGTAAACATGAGAAAATGTTTGTTTGTTGCCCCAAAAATGTAAGCCAGCTTCATTTTAATTAACAGTTTGCTTGCACAGCTTCTGTGTGTTAGCTTAAAACTCATGTATCAACAAGTAGAAAGAGCCTGAAGCGAATTTTGTGCTAAAAGATACCCTGTAAGCTGGCAAAGAGTGTGATTGGGCTTGACATTTAAGTGAATTTCAGGGCAAAAAAGAAAAAAGGAGAGGAAAGAGTGCTAAAAAGAGAACTTGAAGGGTGTGCTGTGCTGGCAAATACCCTGCAGTCGTAGAATGTGATTTACAATGAAAGTAGAGCTACTTTTAACTGAAAGCAAGGGAATAAAGTATAATAAAAAAAGCTAAAGTGTTTTGGGACAATGCTACACTCTAAAATACCCTGTAAAACAGTGATAACTTGAATTTAATTTAAAAAAACAATTTTTAATTGATTTAAAGTAATTTTCAATAAAAAGAGTAGAAGAAAAAATAAGTAAAAATAAATTGGGTAATTTTATTTTTATTTTTTTAACTTCATTTTCTTTTTGACTAAAATAAAATAAACATAATTTGCTCTCTAAAATACCCCATAAAACAGTGTTGTCTTGAATTTCATATAACAAAACAGTTTTAAATTGATGTAAATACATTTTCTTATCTTAATCATTCCCTTTATTAAGAAATTCTTAACTACAGGGTATTTGCTGTTTGTGTTTTCAGATGAAAGGCATTACATAATTTGTCACTAACACTTTTGACTTTCAATTTTGAAGCTGTAAATACGGCAAGAAGTCAAAGTTGCAGGAAGTTCATGAGTCTTGAGTCGCAATGTGGCATGTGCAACAGAGAGAGAGAGAGAAGGAGAGTGAAAGAGAGAGTAAGAGAAGAAAATACACACATAACTCATCATATGGCAGACAGACGCATGCAAAGTCATTACTCAAGCAAAAAGTCGTTAAAAGCGAAAGAAATCAATTCAGCTGAAGGTTAAGTGAAAAAGTTTTACCATTAAAACTGACAAGGTGAAATTTCCCTCAAATGCCTGCTGTCAGTAGAAGTCTTAAGCAGGTGAGAAAAGTAACGCTCCGGGTCAATAAACTCAAACTGGTAACTGGTAACTTTAGTTACATCAAGCCCATAAATCAAGTTATGGAAAAGGCATCTGAAAGGCTTAAGCAGCTCTTAGACAAGTTATTAAATTGTTCAAAATTTACACCCACTGAAAATACTCACAAAAATAAATAAATATTTGATTTTGGCATATAACATTTTAATAGAAAATGTATTAAAATGAAATTTAAAAAATAATTAAACATTCAAATAAACGTAAAAAACATTTAAAATTAATAATACCATATTTTTAATTCAATAAATTGGAAAGTGCTTAAATTTAATTGAATTTAAATATGTTACATATTATCTCGAGTTTCGCTTCCATCAAGAATACTAATAGTAATGAAAATAAATAAATATTTGATTTTATTATATAACATTTCAATTGAAAATATGTTAAAAGGACATTTAAAACATACTTAAGCATTAAATTAAATATAAACGTGAAAAACACGTAAAATTAATAATACCATATTTTTATTTAAATAAATTGCAAAGTGTTTAAGTTTAATTGAAATTAAATATGATACGTATGATTTCTTAAATAATGCAGATCACACTCACCGAAAATACTCATAGTACTGAAAATAAATAAATATTTGATTTTAGTAACATTTCAATAAAAAAGGTTTTTAAATTAAATTTAAAACATGCTTAAATGTTAAAACTAATACACAAATTTAATTAATAAAGAGTAAAAAGCACATAAAATGAACACTCAACAAAAAAAAAAAATTTTTTACCATATAAAATTTCAATATATGATATGTTAAATTTAAATTTAAAACATACTTAAACATTCAAGTAAATATAAATATAGTTAAACGAAAAAAACACTTGCAAAATGTTTATTTTTATCCAAATTAAATTTGTTTCCTATTATTTTTTAAATTTGTTATTCAGCTTGAAACCCATATTTTTAATTAAATAATATACACAATGTTTAAATATTATTCAAATTAAATATGTTTTCTTAATATTTCCTACATTTTTAATCAGTTTGAAATTCAAATTCTTTATTAAATAAAATTTATTCAAATTACATATGTATGTTTCAAGTTATTTCTTAAATTTTTACTCAGCCTAAAATCCAAAATTTCTATACCTTCCTTAAAAATTTCGGTAATAATTTTAAAATCAAATATTTGACATGATTTTTCTCTGGGTGTGCCAGCATTTTAGAGAAGTTCTTAAACAATTGTCATAAGTTGCCAGTCATTTTCATTAGAACAGAACAGAAAGAAGCCTTTGAGCTGAACTCGTAAATATAACAGAAAAGCTCAAGTAACTGTCTCTATTTCTTGACAATGTCTCTTTTGCTGCACTTGGTCCCGGAAAATGTGGAAAATGTGTGTGTTAACCAGCGATTGGATGAAGGGAAAACAGAAAGAGGAAATCGCAAAATGGCAACACCACCGCAGGACATCGAAGCACAAGTATTTCACCACAAATATTTCATTTTACTACGAATAAGTTTTCGGTTTCATAAATCTCTTTGTGGCATACGAAAAAAATTTACATGGCAAAGTTAATTAAAAGAAAATTCCATGCAACACATTTTTCATGCATTTTCCTTATGTTGGTTTCAAAAATGAATTGAATATTCGCTTCTATTAGTATTAATAGATCAAATAAAAGTATCGAGCTATATGTAATTTTTTCAGTTCAATGCAATTAATTACCATAAAAGTATCAAATAAGATATTAAAATATTTTTTATTCGATTTTATGCAAGAATGGAAAATAATAAAGCGGCAGATAAACAATATTAAAGGCACACAATTAATGTTTTAACCAAACGCGTGTTTTCCACTTGTTTACAGGAAATGCATACATATTTTTTAAGTACCCTGTAAACAGTATTTAACAGTATTTGACTTATATAGGAGTAAAAGAGAAATCATTTTATACTTTTGGCAAAGCCAATGAAATGACAAATGCATTTAATAAGTAGTTTATTTGGAACAACTGAATATATACTTTATTAATGTTTAATAAAATCAGAAATTATTTAAGTTAGTTAAACATTTATTTTAGAAAAATTTCTGTGATTATTCAAGTTAATTAAACATTAATTTTAGAAGTATTTCTCGGTCTTTATTTTAAAATCAGGAATTAATAAATTGAATTCAACATTAATTTTAGAATAATTCATTCATTATTTTTCCAACTCGAGTATTTCTTTGTGTTATATAGTTTAATGCATTTAATTTTGGTAAATAATTTGAATATTAATTTTTAACATTAATCAATCAAAAATTATTTAAATAATGCATTTATTTTCTACCCCTGAAAATAATATCTTTTTATATTTATTTAAATCTTGGGGCTAATTTAAAAATATAATACTCTAAAATGTTTACCATTTTATAATTATTAATCATTTTAAAATATATAACTTTACTTAGGGTATCTGTGTGTCGAGTTTATTTCACTGCTTCTCAAACATATTTTTGTATGAAATGAGCTGATTTTACAACATTTATTTCACTTTGTACTTTATGTATTTATATCAATTTCGAAATTTATTAAGCTTGTTTATGCCCGCTCAACATCCATTAAATATGATTTAAAGTGCACTCTCAACACAATACTAACAATGGCAAAAATGAACTCAGTGCAAGCTTTTAAATCGATTGCATTTATCGATTTTATGCTTAATGCAAGTGTAAACATTATTTCCAAAGCAAAGCAAACGCAATTTGTAAGTAAACAGTGAGAGGAAAGAAGAGAAAGGGACAAGAAGGGAACATTGTTTAAGGCACAGGAAAGGGTGGCAACTCTGGCAACTCTGTCGGACTGAACTGGCGGAAAATCCGTGCAACGGAAAGCGTGAAACAACAACAAGGACAAGAACAACAAGAAGAAGGGGCAGGACATCAATAACAGTGGCAGGAACTTTCAACTGGCCAAAACACAAACAAGCAGGAGAGAGAGAGAGAGGAGAGAGACACAGAGTGAGAGGGGAAGCTTCTTCCTTCACGTATTTATCCGATTAAGATAGAAACACATGATCGGCCAGGAGAATAAGGAGATTGGGAGGAGGACCTCAAGTTGCAGACAGACAACTCCTAATTTTGTGGTTGCAGCTTTGGAGATGGTAGCACTTCCGTTCTTGGTTGCCCCTGTTGTTTGTCACCCCCTTCTTCGACCTACGCACCCCCCTGCACAGTGGTTATTTTGCACAACTTTGTTCAATTTAATTTGAATTTTAAATTCTTTAAAAGTTGCCTATATATTTTGCCTCATGCGGTATTTAAGGTTTTTAGAGCTTTACTTGACCAAATATTTAATTAGCTCTTAAAGATACCACAATTCTATACTTATTATTTAAATTTTATCAACACTAAATATTTAATTAGCTCTAAGCTTTTAAGGTTACCATTTTTCTATATTTACGTATTTATTTAGCTTTGACATATTATCAGGACAATTATTTAGCTAATTTAAAATGTAAATAATAAAATTTTCAAAAGATTACAGATATATAATTTGAAAAATAATTTTTACAAATGTAAATTGGGACTAAAATTTATTAAAAAAATAAATTAATAAATTAGAATTGTTTTAGTACGAGCATTTTAATATTTTCCTGCAGTTTTAAAGTGTCGATCAAATTATTGCTAAGAATTTTATTATTAGTTTAAAAGTTTACTAAAGTTTAAAAAAAATCCAAAAAACATTATTATTATTATTAAAAATTATTGTTACTATAATTTTTGACTTAAAATGACTTGTGGGTTTTTATACCCATTCAAATTAGTTACTGTTAATTTATCCTAACAAAAGTTAATAAAATCATAATTAAAACAGTTAATATTTTTGAAAATTATAATAAATATTATAGGTATTTTAGTGATTACTCCTCGCAGAAATCGACCTTTAAATTATTGTAGATTTACAATTAATTAAGCCTAACTAAACTTAAATAAAACAAAATAAAAATATTTATTATTTTGAAAAATGAAGAAAATCTTTTAAAATTTTGCCTACCCAAATTAGTTTTCAACATAAATATAGTCAAATTTATTGATAAGCTTATTAGAGAAATTGAGCTAAATTGACCAATAGTACCACTGTGCACTGTCTGACTAAATGACTCTGCGGTTTGATGTGTTCCCGTCTTTCGTCTTCTCTCTTCCGTCTCACGTCTGTCATCTTCCGTCTCATTTCTTGCCCCACAATTTGCTGTGGCTGCCTAATGAACGGCGACATTAAATAAAATGTCGGTCAATTGTCGTTGTGGCTTATCAGCGCCAGACAAAACGCCACAAACGAGGGGTGAAGAGGGAGAGATAATAGTGGGGGGAGGGAGGAGCTGCTTGCGTGTGGTAATTGATTTTCCAAATGGCGTCAACTGATGCTCAGCTTTTTCCATGTCCACGAAAAGTTTTTGTTCTCATTCAATTTTTGGAAGCTGTCGACTTGATGCACTTGGAAATGTTTCTGAGCGCTGACAAAAAAGTATTGCAAGTGGCCACCAAATAAAAAAAAAGAATAAAGAAGGGGTAGTTGGCATTATGCCAGGCAACATTCAACAAACTGTTTGAAAAACTTGTTAGCCTAATGCATTCGATGCCAATGGCGAAAAGCTTGCTAAATAAAATATATACCAAGTCAATATTTGACAGCCGTTTAAGGCCTTAAAGCAGCGAACTTCATAAAATGTTATGAGGAAGTTTTAGATAAATTCAGGATACAGAATAAATCTTGAAGTTAAATAATCATTTAATAGATTTTATAATAAAAGGCAGCAAAATCCAAAACAAATTTCATGAGTTTAAAAATATGAAACCTACAAAAAATTATCTGGATGATTAGGAAAGCTTTCGATACATATATTCAGAAAACAATAAAAATTTTTATAAGTTTTACTTTTAAATAAGTCTTGAAGTTTAATTATTATTAAATACATTTTATACATTAAAGGCTTTAGAGCAACGAAATTAAAAAAATGTTATGAGTTTTAAATATTAGTCATAAAAGATACTGTCCGAATGAATAGGAAAATTTTAGATATATTCTGGTATTCAGGAAACTGAATAACCTTTTTTTTGAGTTGTAGTATATCTTGAAATTTAATTATAATTTAAATAATTTTAAAATAAGGAATATTCAAAAAAATAATATTTTGTTATGCTATTTTTGGTATGTGAACTTAACTTTGATTGTATAAATTGAAAAGTGGCTTTTATTATCAGAATTTAGAATAAATCTATTAAGATTGTTGAATACAAATTTAAATTTAATCCTTATTCCATAATTTTTTTTAAAAATAATAATTATACTTCGATGAAAAACGTGTTGTCTATAATTTTCCATAAACACCGAATTTGCACTTAATAATTTAAATTTTAAATTGAAAAGTTGCTTTTAATATAAGAGTTTAGGAATTATACTGTGACTATTGAATTAAAATTTAATCTTTATTTCAAATTTTTTTTTTCAATAAGATGAAAGAAAGTGTTGAATTTAATTTTCTATATAAATTTAATTTTGTCTTTTTTATATATTTTAAAATTAATATTCGTAACAGTGACGACTTTAAAGAAGAATGCGAAATTCATGAATATAATCCACAATTTCATTGAAATTGACACACATATAAGAGCAGATATAGAAAAAGACAGACAGACAGATAGAAAGAGACAGAAACGATAGATAGAAAAATAATTCAAAGCGACGCGCACATTAAATATTAACACTTTAATCTAGTCGATGGCTGTGTGTGTGAAGGTGTGTGTGTGTGTTCCATAAAAACAGCAACTTATATAGAGACTTTTGTGTTATACTCCCCCGCCTCTGTCACGCCCCCTGTCTCCCAAAATTCGTGAGCCGCATGTTAAACAGTTTTTCAGTGCGCACAAAACTTGCCAATTGAAAAGTAAAACAAGCCAAGACATAAAACTTGCCGGCAAGTCGGAGAATCGGAGAATTGGGAGAGTCGGAGAATTGGGAGAGCAATGCCTGCAAAGCACGCAAAGCGGTAGACCATAAATTGCCACACACACACACACACACACACATACACAACACTCTAGGAAAATAATTATACGGCTAAAAAGCGTGATGGGGCCAGAACCGCGACCACAAATAAAATCAACATGAAACGCCTCGAAATTGGCCAAAATATGAGTCATTAATATTCACGCCCACGTTAAAAGCACATAAATAGGCGTGGCATAACAAGCCACAAAAAGCAGGCAACTCAACAACAACAACAACAAAAATAACAACAACAACAAGAGAACACCAACAACACTACGAAAGGTGCAGCTCTCTTTGTGTAGCATTTCCGGTTGCCGCCTAAAATTATGCAACAAATTGTGTTGCAAACAGGAAAACTACAACAACCACATGCAGAACTCGACTGTGAGAGACCCATTAATTTATTCGTAAAACTTTTATTTTTGTTAAAATGTTTGTATATTTTATTTAAACAAGTTTTCTGCTACCTTTACTGACAACTCTAAGGCTTAAGTTAAAAAAAGATAAATATTGTAAATAAATGCAGATAAATAATACAAAAATAAATTTATTTTTGCTAAAAAATGTGTATATATTATTTCAAAATTTTTTCTGCTACCTTTACTGAAAACTCTAATGTTTAATTTCAAAGAAAAGATAAGAATTGTAAATAAATTTAAATTAATTTTAAAAAAATACGTGTTTCGTATTCTGCAAAAAAATATTATATATTTAAATAAAGACAATACAAATATAATTAAAATTAAACTTAAATAAGCAATCTTCTAAAAAAGGATTTAAATTCACTACCGATGAGAATTCAGTAATTTACAGCATTGCAATTCCTTCAAATTTATAATTTAATACACCCTTTGTTCTCTTAAAGTACAGGGTCTAACAACAATAAAAACTACAACAACGGGAGCAGAAACAACAACAACTATGCTAGTAAATCAGGCAAAAGCAATGAGACAGCTCGGCAAAGTGTTGAATCTGACACGCCCACAACAAGTGCAGCGCCCACAAGAAAACAAATGTTGGGCTTGTATAATTGAATACAGTTCCAAAGGCAACTCCCCTTTCCCCTTCTTCCTTTCACTCACTTTCCAGCCATTTCCTATGAACATAATTATATATGCGAATTTATTTAACTGACCCACTTCAAGTATAATTTTAAAACATTTTATTTAACTTCTTTTTATGCTAAGGTATTTTATTTCCTGCCAAAAAAACTCGATTTAAATTGCAACTTGTAAAGTTTTAGAGAAGTAAGAAAAACATAAAAATGTATATGAAAATAAAATAAATAAAAAAAAAAATTAATCAAAGATAAGAAATAAAAGTATGACAGTGTCAATGTTGAAAAAACTTAAACTTAAATTAAAGATAGTTATAATAATGTCTAAGTATCATAAAAAATATAAAAATATCAGAAAAATCTTAATATGCCTTAAAAAGTCTTTTCCCGATTATCCACTACTTTAAGTATAGTTTATTCAGCAACAATCTTAAATGTCCACTTGACAATAACTGTTAATATCTGTAACTTAAAACGATGAATGTAAATCCTGATTTTGAATGTAAATTAAAAATTTGTTAAATAAAAATAAGAGTTATATTTGAATTTCATTGAAATTAAATTAAGCACCTTATTTATAATTATTAAATAAATGAAGTCTTTATTTAATTTTATAATAATAGTTTAAGATTTGTGCTGTCTAAGAAAATTAGATCTAATAAAAGTTTGCTTTGATTTTCTCCATTAATATTTTTAGGCTAGGTTTCTTTGAGATTCCTTACTTATTTATAATTTTATTAAATATGCATTAATAATAATATAAAATGTTATCAATAAATGCAAATAATCTTTGCTTAAACTTTCTGCAAGATAATTAAATTAAATTAAATTAATAAATACATATCGTATTTTTTTCCAATTAATACGTATATTGTTATTATTCTTCGACTTCAGTTTGTTAAACTTTGTGGTATAAAGGTTTTTTAGTCCTTCTAGCTGTTTTGACAAAAAGGTTAACAAAAATCAAATGGAATGTTTTTGGCTATTTTGTTTTCTTTATGTGTGCGAGAGAGTGTGTGGGTGTGAGAGTGTGTGTGTGTGTCTTAACTTACAATGTTGATCTTTGTTTAACTGACCCGAAGCACATAAATTTGCAACAACAAAAGCGGTTGAAAAAGAGATTTCAATTGAAATGCTTTAACCTTAAAGTAAAATCTTCAAATTCAGTACACATATATTTATGTGTGTGTGTGTGAGTGTGTGTGACATACTTTAGGACAAAATTTTATAGATTATGCAATAAAATGTACAACGCTTTGCGGTCTGTTGGCAAATAAAACAAAACTTTAGCATATTTAATGCCATGTATTTCGTATACTCGACAATATCAGTGTAAGTTTTGACCAGTTTCAAATCACTGCGGACGGCAGTCCGCGCTAGTGACGAAAGCAACACGTAGTGTGCAAAAGGCGACTAGCAATATATACACGCAGAATGGAAAATTTGCTATGACTGTCCGATCGGATTGAGTTATATACCGATCGAAAGGTATGACTTTACCTAACAAAAGTGCATACTAAGACTTTTGGTAACTCACCTGGTTCGTAAGATATGGGGGTGTAAGTGGGAGGGGCCAAATTTTAATGATTGCAGCTAGTGGGGCCGTTGGAGCCTTTTGGTAAAATTTTATAATTTTTAAAAATTCTTATTAAAAATACGCGTCGAATGATACCTTGATCATTTCAATCCGACATTTGGTTCAAAAGATATATTAATTTGAAGTTTTTAAGGGCCTTCTCAAAATGAGATGAAAAGTTTGTTTGTCCATTTGTTTGTTTGTACGAAGGCGCTGAAAAAGCTAAATTTTTCTGATGAGGAATTGTTTCTTATCAGAAATCTAGAAATGTTTGTTCTACGACTTTAGCGGGAAATAGCTAGTTTAGCGGTAAAAAGCTAAAACGTGATAAATTTGAAACACCCATTGCTTCCAATCCAAGAAAGCTAGAGATGTGTTCTATATGTCGTTAGAAAGGTATATTAGAGGGCTTTCAGACGTGCCTTGAATATTTTTTTGCAAAGTGCTCAGGTAAAACGCTACAGGTGAAAAAAGGATTTTTAGCTTAAACTTTGGCGATTTATTAGAAAACGGTTCCGACACGTAACACGTAAAATTTCGCGTCTTTTGATATATGACACATGTCTCTCAGCCGCAAGGTGTGGAAGATATGACCGGTTAACTGAATATATACATTTTACTATTTACTATATGGTACTAATTAGAAAATCAAGCTTTGGTACAAAAAACTTTTTTGTTTTTCAAGGTTTCTCAACCAATTTGACAAAGTATGCATTTAAGTAAGTCTTACACATTATGTCCAAATTTAGTTGAAATCGGTCCACTATATCATATAGCTGTCATAGGAACGATCGGTTAAAAATCAAGTTTTAGTATGAACAACTTTTTTGTTTTTTAAGGTTTCTCAACCAATTTGACAGAGTATGCATTTAAGTTAGTCTTACACATTATGTCCAAATTTAGTTCAAATCGGTCCACTATATCAGTTTGGCATTCGGCACTGCGCATTAAAATTATTTTTAGGTATAAAGAATCAAGATCTTTATGCGCAATGTTCCGAATGCCAAACTTTTTATTTTATAATTATTTATATATTAAGTTTAATATCGTTCGTCACAAAATGGGATATCAGAAATTTTGGGGCAGGGAAAGACTTTCGTCACTAGACTTTTACTTTGTTAAAAAGTTTTTTTGGAAGTACAAACACACACAGACACAGACACTTTGGGCCAAAAGCAAATATCAAATATTTACCACACTTGCCCGCATTTACATTCATACACATACACATACACTCACATTAAGTAACAGCTGTGATAATGTGCAACTGTATATATGTATGTGTGTGTGTCGTCTGTTCCCTCAAGGAATGCCCAACATTTTATATCCCATGTAGACTTCTATTTAAATATTGTTGAATATATACACTGATAAAAAAGGTTCTAAAATCAAGATTTTGGACTCACAACTAAGAATTTTGGTCTAAAAAATACCTCAAGAACATAATTTCTTAAAGTTAGAACACACATCTTGATTTTAAGCAAGAATTAAAGTCTTAACCGAAACCGTAACCTTTAACCGATAAAAACTGATTGAATTTGTAACCGTAACTGAAACCGTTACCAAAAATAATGATTTACGCTGTACCGAAACCCATAAACCGAAACTCTTTAAACCGAAATAACCGTTTAGTAACCGATTCATTTATAAGGGTTAATTTCGGTTCAGACCGTCGCAGCTACTGAGCAACTTTGATAACTTTGAACTGCCATAACTTTGCCAAAAGTCGATCAATTTCCATGCGAAATGTAAATTTGATCATGATATTACCTATAAATTCGTTCTGCATTTAAATATTATTTATTTTGAAAATTTTTTGAAAATCGAATTTTTTAGAAAATTTACAGTGTTACCCCTTATCATTTTTCGAAAATTTTCAAAATATTTCAAATTTTCAAAATGAAAAAAATTTAAATGCAGAACAAATAAAGAGGTAAAATAATGCTCAAATTTACATTGCGCATGGAAATTGATTGAGTTTTGACAAGGTTATGGCAGTTCAAATTTATTAAAAATCACTAAAATCAAAATAGTCGAAATTTTCAAACCAACTTAAGCAAATTTATTTGAGATAAAAGTATAATAAAACCGACATTACACTGGACCATTCCAGTAACCAGATAACATTTGTTTTTAAAAAAGTAAGGCAGCTTATAAAATTTATAGTTCTTTTATTTTGAAATATATAAATTTTTTCTGTTTTGGTATTTTTATAAATATTCCTTTAATATGTTTTTACTTCGTCTTTTTTTTTTTCAGTGTAGATACTCGAGTTGTTTATGCTAAGAATTGTGTGTTTTCCTCTGTTTTTGCAATCACATCTGCTTCAAATTGAAACTGAAATTTCTAATTCCTAATCATAATTTCACATTAGCGTAATTGATGTGCTACTTTCTCTCATAATATCATTTCAATTATATTATTTTCCTAATGGCAAAAATGTCGAAAATTCACCGCATTTCAACTTGATTAATTATGGAACATACATCAATTGTTTTCTGCCAACGACATTCAATATTTATTTAAAGCTGCCAACAATAATTGTAATTTGCAGAAAAGCCGCTTAAAATTGGCCCATGGCTTATGCTTCCGATACCCTGTACAAATTTTGAGTTGAGCTATTGCATTAACATTTTTACACAGTAAAAAATCAATTTAAAAAATAAAAAATATGTTCTTGATATAAACAATTTAAATTAAATAAAATCTGTGGTTTTCACGCACTTTAAAAGTATAAAATTAAACTCAAGCCTGTTTCGGTTTTTATTTTCGGAAGTGAATAAATTTAGCTGTTCTACTATCATTTATAAATGATTTTTAGCCTTAAAAAATATTATGTTGAACTACAAAGCCAATTTCAAAATGTTATCTTAAAAATAGTTAATTAATACCTGGGAAAATAATATTTATATTCGGTATAATTCCAATGACATATACCCTGTAAAGACATAACAAAATAAATTTTTTTCTTAACTTTAGTATGTTATTTTTTCATTAGAAATAAACTTAAACTACAGAGCCTATTTTTAAAATGTTGCCTTAGTTAATTAATAGCTGGAAAATTATTTTTTATATTTGTTATAATTTATATATATTAAGTAAATGATAAAAATCTATGCATTCCTAATGATAAATACCCCGTAAAATAATTTTACTGTAATAAAATATAATTACTTTATTTACTAACTCAATTTTCAATTTTTCTTGTTTCTTTAGAGCTATTTACAGGGTATCTTTTGATCATTTATTTTAGAATGGACATCATACAGCTTAGGCCTATTGCGATGAATGACTATTTGACGGCTTTTGGCCAACTGAAGAGCTTTGTAAGCTGCAACTGTTGTGGCACGAGGCTCTAAACTTGTTTTTGATGCCATGGCGACACGTGCAACACAAACACAAACACACAAACAGGACTCAATTACATGTAAAGTGATTCGCAAATTAGGACAACACTTTGGCAGGATCATTTAACAGGTTAGAGGGGGAGGGATATCGGTGTAATCCCCTAGACAAAGGCAATGACAAATCGCAGCTGAATTCAGTTTGATTTTGTTTGTTTAACTCAATGAGATGGCGAAATTTCGCGATGTGCAAATATTTTGACTGTTAAACTGAATTTTGGAGAGTGTGTAAATGTGTGTGTGTTTGTGTGTGTGTCAAAGGAAGGCATCAGATTACACATACATAAATTCCCCAACCCACTTGTTGTTGTTATTTCCTAACAAGAAGAAGACGAGGGAGCAAAAAACATGCCACAAAAATGCGAAGCGGATGTGAATTATGTGTAGGAAGCAGACGAAAACGAATCATTTCCCACACTCACTCCAGTAAGGGTGTGTGTTAGGGTGTGTGTGTGTGTGTGTTTGTGGGGGTTGGAAATGACAACAGCAAATAACACAAATAAACACGATTAGAGTGAAATTGTTTGGCAATAATGTTAACTTAATGCGTTATATTTGTCGCACTTCACACCGATAAACACGCACTCTCCACTCAATTGTGCCTCGAGCGAATGACAAGTGATTCGTAATGCTTATTGGTTAGACAAGTACGAACAAGTGCCAACATGAACGCACAAGTCCACTTTTCCCTTGCTTATCGAGATGGCGGCTCTTTTGAGCCCAGCACTTAAAGATTATACCCCTGAACCCAAATTTTGGTGCGAACCTTGTTTTAATTTACTATAAACAAATATTTTAATCAATTTAATATTTTTTTTATCTTTTAAAAATTTTAATTATACAAATTCCTATTTCAAAAATAATCTGAATTTATTTGAAGATTTTAATAGGATTTAGTTATATTCAAAGTCTCAAATTATTATTATTATTTATTTATTTCTTTATTTCTTTCTTTTGTTTTTTTCCTAATTTATTTATTTAATTGTTTATTTACTTATTTAATTATATATTTATTTATTTATCTATTTATTTAGTTGCTTTTTCTATTATTTGAAATTTGTATGATATTTTTATTTATTGTTTATTTGTCTGCAAACATTACTAAAATTAAAAAAATAATATAGACAACATTTTAAAAAATGTATTTTAATTCAGACTTCGCCTACCTATTTTTTTTGCTACTGGGCAACTAACAGTCGAGCATCTCTACTGTAGCGCTCTTACTTGTTTTTTTTTTGCTGTTTTCGGCTTTCGGCTCAACAAGTTGCTTAAGTCGCCTTCAGCTAATAGATAAACCCGCTAATGAGCTACCAGAAACCGTCTAAATAAAAGCCTAAAGGCCAAAAAGGAATTGGTTTTTATGAGCGTTAACTGAGGATTACTTTGACTGGCGCAGTATTGAAGTCGGCTTTAATTAATTGTATTTTTATGGCCAAAAGATTACGCAAGTTAAGCAGCAAATCTGTTGCGATTTTGGCCATGGAAATAGAAAATGTTAACAATTGTTGCGTATACGCCACGTTGTTGTCGCACATTGCTTAAGTGCTTCGAGTTTCTTAGTTTCTTAGTTATTGTTTGTCATGGTCCATGAACGGGGCACAAACTTTATAATTTCATCAAATTCACAACCAAAATTGCGTGCATAATTTTATTATTTTGAAAGCACTTCAACGAAGTTTATCTAAACATGCCCAGAAAGTGAGGGAACTCAATTTGAACGCCCTCTCGAAGCTTGTAGAATTTTGAGGCTTTTGGCCAGAAAACTTGTTTCAAACAGCAATTAAAATAAATTACATTTTGCGATTTTAATTGCGTCTAATTGCAGGTAAAAGCCAGCAAATAAGTTGAAACACAAAAGTTCAAAGAGGAAGAGGAAGAGGAAGAGTGAAAAAGAATGGGAATGGAAATGGGAATGCGTGTTACCAAATTAAATTTGTCCATTGTCAGTTATGAGTGCAGAAATAGAAATAGAAATAGAAACAGAAACTTTTCGACAGCACACTCCAAAATGGACATGAGCATTAAATGACAAAATGACAAAATGACAAAATGATAATAATACAAATGGATAAAATGGACAATAAGTGTACGCGCTGCGTATACGTAATTTTAGCGTGCAACTTTTATGAGTGACAATTTGAACAGTTTTTGTGCAATTTGATTTGATTGACAGTCGTCGTAAACTACGATTAGAGTTCCACATGCCACAAACTGCGACCAACAATTGTCCCTGACAATAATTGCAAATGGATAATGCAACATTAAGTTTCAAAATTTAAGCAAATTATTACTTATTTTCATTTACATAGAATCAATTTCATCAGAGGTTGCATATAACAATCAACACTTATTTTTAAAACAAAAGAAACTATGATTCGGAATTTAAAGTTTGTGTTGTTTGTCATGTGTTGTATGTTGAGCAAAACCACAAAAGTGTCTGTGATGTAACATCTTAGTATAACACTTTTTTTACAATTAAATGGAATTTGATATTTGTCAATACTTATTTTTAAAGGAGAAAAAAGTATAAATCGGAATTAGAAATTTGTATTATTTGTCATGTGTTATGTGTTGAGCAAAACCACAAAAGTGTCTGAGCTATAACAACTAAAAATAACACATTTTTAACATTTAAGTAGAATTTGAAATTTGGAAATTTCAGCAAATTATTACTTATTTTTATTTACCTGAAATTAATTTTATCAGAACTTTCAAATTAAAGTCAATACTTATTTTTTAAAGAGAAGAAAATATAAATCGGAGCTAGAAATTTGTGTTATTTGTCATCTGTTGTATGTTGAGCAAAACCACAACAGTGTCTGAGCTATAACAACTAACAACAACACTTTTTTTTTACATTTAAGTGGAATTTGAAATTTAAATTTACTATTTAGCAGGCAACATTTATGACCTGTGAATTTAATTTAAAGAGATCGCGACTCGTGCTCTCGATTCCCAAGTGTCTCGTTTATTAAATAAATTTCCAACAAATTAAACATATGTACGAATGAACTCACGACTCTCGCAGTCGACAGTCGCTTATTTGCTTAGGCAAATTGAGTTTTCACGGTTGACATGTTTGTTGAATTTGAAAGCGTTACCCAAAAAATATATATATATAAAAAGAAGAGGAAGAAAATGCGAATCATCAGCGTGTCTCCATCACGTAAACTGACACATGTCATGAAATATTCAAATGGCAAAACAATTTTTCACTCAGCTATTTTTAGGTCTTCAAGTCTGGCCCACAATTGTAAAGGAAGAAAATTACTTTAAAAAGGGGGAAAAGCATTTCCATTGGCCTAATTAGTTTACTGACAAAATGATGCTCCACTCAAGTCAATATAAAGTTAAGTTCCAACTTTGCACTGCATTTTTAAAGCTTTACAACTTTTAAATTACTCGCACAAAGGCAACAGACTGTTGATACTTTATTTCTGTCACAAAAAATTAATTTTCTTTGTAGTGTTTGGCAAAAAGCAGCAAGATTATTTTCAGTTTTGGCCGCAGGTAAAATGAAAAGTGCTGCAGCAAGAAAAACATCATCAAAGGTAGCAATTGCAGTAGAGAGTAGGATTTGAAAATTACTTGCTGCAGACAATGATAAAAGAATATAGGAACCAAAGATTAATTACGATACTCCGAATATTTAATAACCTAACAGAATACTTTATATAATTTTAAACTGTGTAAGGCCATTTAATTATTACATAAATCGAGAATAAAAAATGAATAGTAGAAAAAATAAAAAATATTGGGAATTAAACCTTCACACGAGCGTAAATTTATAATTTATAATTAAGTATTATTCTGTATATATATAATAATATATGTAAATATATAATAATATTTGAATATTAACTACACATGATTTTTTAAATAATAATCTAAGTACATATTTAATAATATTTGGAAATTAACTACATAGGATTTTTTAAACAAAAATATAAAAATGTAAAAATACTAAATATTTTAGGAATATTTAAAATATTTGAACACTTTTGTATTTAATTTAAAATTTTTCCCGTAAATATGGTATAAAATATTTAAATAAACTTACTAACAGGATTAAGTAGCATTTTATTTTACAGACATATAAAAAAGTATATTAAATATCAAAGTGAGAATATTTAAAAAATTGGTTCACCTTTTTTTTATTTTAATATTTTTCCCAGAAATATGGAATAAAATATTTTTAAAAATTTGCTAAGCGGATTTAGTAGTATTTTATATATTAAGACATATATACCAAAGCATTTATATTAATATTTAAGTGAGTTAAAAATAATAAAAATTTCACATATAAAATGTTGGTACACTTTTTTTTACTTAAACATTTTTTTCTAAAATCTGGTAACATTTATTTTTATAAAATGGCAACTGACATAGTAGTTTTTTTTAAATTTTTTTAATTGTTTACAAACGTATTATTAATAGAATAATGAGAAAAAAGTTATTCAAGCCGATTTTCTGATATAAAATATTTTTACAAAGAGTCAACTAATTTAACAGTCCAATCCATTCCAATTTACTACACATTTCGTAATAAAATTAAAATACCCACAAAGAAGAGTATAAACATACTCGTTGTAAAGCCAAACACACAAACCGACTGAGAATGATAATTTCATTTGCCATTTCTTTTAACTGAGTAAAGCAGTTGGACATTGGAATTGGGATTGGGAAAAGGATAAACGATTTACAGTCACCTGAGCACATAAAGCAAACGATCGAATTGTCTTTACAATTTCCCACCAAATGCTGCTTCTCTAAATTGCAGTCCATTTAGTGTCCGTGTTGTGAGAAATTCCCTAACATTTGTATGCTCCACTTGAGCGTCATGTAAGCCCATTAAAAATCGACCAACGACCACCGACCACTTGAGCAATGGAAGACAATGAAGTTGAAGCTGCATTGCGCATACGCCGTGTGTGCCAATATAAAAGTGTAAAAGTGCACTGATAACAAAAATGTTCTAAAATCAAGATTTTGGTCTCAGAACTAACAATTTTGGTCAAGAACATAAAATTCTTAATTAACACATATTGATTTTAAGAAAATTTCAAATAAGAATAAATTCTTAATCTAAGGCCAAACAGTCTTAAATTCTCAAGCCAAAAACAATAAAATAAGGCAGGTGTTTTAAACTTTAAACTTATTTTTTTTGATATTTAAACTTTTTTTAGATTTATTTTTTTTCATAAATATTCCGATTATATGTTTTTTCCTTGGCTAAGGTGCCATTATTGTCTTCATATTAAATATGACATATTTATATTTTCTTAACAATTTAAGATTTTTAATTCTTATATTAAGAACTGCGAGTTTTTAGATTAATAATCTTAGTTTTATTAATTTGGTCTTAAAATGGTCTTATTTTAAGTACAACATATTTAAGATGAATCTTCTTGAGTTTAGAAGTTGGTCTTTTTTTTCAGTGTGCATTGCCAGCTCTAGTTCTTGGCATGAATTATAAATTGTAGTAAATATATATTCTCTGGTTGGGATTACACAATTGTCGGCTGCAGTTTTCAGTTTTCAGCTTCAACTGCAACATCAACTCGAGTTCAAGTTATGGAAAATTGTCGATTGCGTTTTTAGTCACGTTTCCGGCATAACTTGAAATATTTTTCTCTCTCTTCACATGGAATTTCTTTATTTAAGTTTTGTAAAACAATTACTACAACTTTTTAATGCGTTGCAACCAGTTGAAATAGCCAAGTTTATGGCTTATTTGTTCTGGTCGAAAACACTCTCTATCCTTTTGGCCATTTGCTCATCATGTTTTCCAGTGCACAGCATAGCACTAAAAACAAAACGCAAAAATATTCAGCGGGAGAAAAAAAAAACACTTAAATTTACATAATTTCCGGTTCACGTAACTGATGCGGTTCCCCCTCTTCCTCTCATTTCTACTCCCCCAAGAGGAAAATAGGAAAAGGCCGCCAGCGAAGTGCTTGCATGTTACCAGTTTTCTCGTTGCCTGGTTGCCTCGTTGGCTATTTGCTTTTAGCTTTTAAAGTGCTGCATGTGGCAGCAGGTGCTAGTTTTTTTTAGACCCTGTACTTAAAAATTACAAAGGATCTATTCAGCTTATCAAAAAATATAATAATAATAATTAAAAACAATATATATACAAATATTATAATACATAAAGTAATTAATGATATTTAAATAACATAAATAATAACTCTTATTCTGCTATGTTTATTTTAAAATAAAAGGAAACGAGTTATTTCACAACTTTTATTTTAAAATGTTAAAATATATGCTTTTCACTATTTTCAAAAACACATTTTAATAAAAATTAATGATATTATAATTCCTTTTTATTTTTATTATTATAATGTTTTATCAATAATGTTTTATATTAATAAAGCTCTAAAATAAAATTAAAATACAATTAATACAAATTTCCCTATCTCAATAATTTAAAAATAACATATAATGTATTCAGTAATTTTTTTATATGATAAAATATAAAATAAAATAAAATATACTCCGTTAAATATGTTTTAAAATAAAAAATCAGAGTTATTTTCCAACTTTAATTGTAGAATAAAGAATATGTGCTTTTTACTATTTTCAAATGCACAATTAAATAAATATGATTGAGAAGTAATTCCTTATATTTTATTTTGTTATCAATAATATGTTATACTATTAAATAAATACTATTATAAATTAAAATTGTAATAAAATTGATATAATAAAATAAAAATATTAATACATTATACAATCAATAAAATGTTATAATTGCTAAATTTTGAATAAAAATTTAAAACAATTAATATTAATTAATAAATGAAAATTAATGATAGATAATTTCTAATTTTTTATTTAATTAATTAAGTAAATATATACATTTAATTAAAATTGGAAAATAATTGTCTAGTTTTATACTTATTATATTTAAATTAGTTCATTTTGACTGATAGATGTTAACATAATTTACTTATAACACAATAAGTACAGGGTCTCTCACAGTCGAATTCTCTCCACAGTATTTTTTTCAACTTCAATTTTTATGTTAGAAAATTTCAATGCCCTTTGGCATGTATATTAACAGGTGACTAAAGACCAGAGGCCATTATGAACGCCATCTGTTGTCGAGTATTTGCTTAGGTTTTCAATGCGCTCAAATGATCCGCAGTTTTGCCAATGACGTTGATACGTTGATACGTTGCGTATACGCGCCGTTGACTGACCCAACTTTGCGCCTTGTGCAAATATTTACAAATGTGTCAAGTGCAGAGCAAGTGAACTTTGTCGGCAAAAGCGAAAAAGGATTCAGCTCTCAACTCAACTCTTCTCTTCTCTGGGCAACATTTGCATGCAAATGCTGTTGCAACAACATCTGCAAGTGGCATGGCAATATCCACAACAACAACAACAACGACAACAACAACTACGACAACGACAACCGGAGACGTGCTCCCTTTGGCTGGCAAATGAACTTGTTTGGTAGCTAATGAGATAAGCATGCAAATGTTGGCCTTATGCTGAGCAAAATGCAAAAAGAAATGCAGTCAACAAGAGTTGCCACGACAAGTCAATTAACTTGCAAACCGGAAGTTGTCAAGTGCCTTTTTTAAATGGCCCGACTTCCTAAACAGATTCACTGAGTGCAGTTGCAAGTATTTGAATCTTTAATATAAGTATTCCAAAGGATTTAAGATTGTTTTTAAATTGTCTTTTTACAGCAAAGTTCGTTTGTGTCTTATAAGTAAATATAAGTTTTTAATTTAAATAAATTGTAATAAATGTAAATAACAGACTGAAAAATTAATAATAATTCTAATAAATTATAGATTAAAATTAAATTAAGTTACATCTGCCTAATAAATGGATTTAAGTTTCTTATTAAAATCAATTGTAATAAATGTCGGTAAAAAACGGATAAATATAATAAAATTGTCAAAAATTCTTATAAATTATATATTAAAATTGAAATAGTTCATATCTATCTTATAAATAAATTTAAGATGTTAATTTAAATAAATTGTAATAAATGTAAGACGGATAAATAAAATAATGTTGTTAATAATTCATATAAATTATAGATAAAAATTAAAATACTTCAAATTGATCTTATAAATAAATATATGTTGTTAATTTAAATAAATAAATTGTAATAAATGTAAGTAACAGATTGATAAATAAAATAATATGGATAATAATTCTTATAAATTATAGATTAAAATTAAAATAGTTCACATATGTCATATGAATAAATAAAAGTGGTTGGTTTAAATAAATTGTAATAAATGTAAGTAACAGGCTGATAAATAAAAAAATATATAAAAAAACATTCTTATAAATTATAGATTTCTCTTTAAAATATCTAAAGTCTAATCTTAGAATCTACGTATTTAGTAATTATAGTATTACAATAATTCGTAGATTGTTTTTTAAAGTTATTTACCTCGCCAAATTCATAAACAGATTAAGTAAAGATAGATATATGTAGATAAGAGATATTTATTTAAAATAAATTGTAGTAAATGTAAGCATAATAAATAAATAAAAAATAATTGTTCATATTTCTATAATTAATAATTAAATCTGCATAATTAATAATTAAATATGCATAATTAGCTACAAATTAATATTCATTTTTTTTTAAATTAATAGTAGTAAATGTAAGTAATTGTATAATATTTAAAAATTAACTGTCACTAATACTGCCATAAAAAAATAAAATAATTGACAATCATTTGTAAATCTACTTTCTCCCTAAACCGATTCTCCACGAATAGATCTATGTTAAGTATCTGTAACTTTAAAGCATAATGCAATAAGTACTATTATAATGCATTTATATCCCTTGGGCCTTTTAACCAAACAACAATTCACATGAAAACTTTCCATGACTTTTGACTCAATTTTGCATTTAGTTTTCATGCAGAGAGTAGGCAAAACTTTTAATATATTTGTTTTATCTGCAATAGTTTTGGGTATGCAAAACTTTACTTTTGTTTGTTGTTGTTTAACAGGAGAAATTTGTGTATGAAATTTATAAGCAAATTAGAGATAAATATGGCATTTACTCATTAATATTATATTCATATGTAATTACTTTAATCTACTTAACAAAAACAGACCACATCAAGTCATTTATTCCCCTTTTTTATGGTAACAAAATCTCATAGCATGTTGATAGCTCATAAGAAGTACTTTGGCCATTAATTGTTAAGTGAAAGTAAAAGCGTAATTACGCACATTTGCTGACAGCTTTGAGATTAAATGAGAAACCAAAAAAAAAAAAATAGTAGAAAGGAAAGTGCTCTCAGTATGTCAACTAATTTTTATGACGTGCTGTTGATTTAATTGCTCGCCACATGCAACAATTTCAAGAACATGCCACCTACTATACACTGACAAAAAAAGGAGTATTTAAAATACAATTAAAAATTGGTTTAAGACAATAAAGTGATAAAATGTTTCCATTAATTTGTTGACTTTAATTTAGTGAAACATTTTTATTTACTTTAATTTAGCAATTCATTTTTATTTACATGTTATTATAAAGTTAAATTGTTCTCTAAAAAAAAACAATTTTTTTAGATACATATGTATAAAAATGAGTCTAGAAAAAAATATTGTTTTGTCTTAAATCATTAATTTTTAGAATTTAGTTTCCCGAAATATTTTTACTTATATGTTAAAAATTAAATTTTTCTCTGAAAATACAAATTTACTTTTATGAAAATTCGTCTAGAAAAAAAGTTATATCTATTTAGAGTTTAGTTTCTCGAAACATTATTGTTTTTAAAGTATACGATAAAATTTATCGCTGGAAACACAATATTTGTATCTATTAAAATTCGTCTAGAAAAAAATAATATTTACAACCTTCAACTTTTAGAATTTAGTTTCTCGAAAAATTGTTATTTATATGTTAAAAAATTTAGGTTTTCTCTGACAAAACTATTTCTTTTTAAAAAATAATGCGTCTAGAAAAATAATAGTTTTTGTAATCTATAAATTTTTTTTTAGAATTTATAAGTTATTACATTTTACTCTGAAAACACAGTTTTTTTTTATAAAAATGAGTCTAGAAAAAAATATATCTTTTTCTTTAATCATTAATATTTAGAATTAAATTTTCCGTCGAACACACAATTTATATTTCTATAAAAAATTGTCTAGAAAAAAATTTATTTTATTTATTTATCTATTTACCCAGCTTAAAGTTGTAATAAATTTCAATACACTGCAATGTTTTACATAATGAAGGCAAAGAAAAGGAAGAATGAAAGTAGAAAAGTAGGAAGGAAATTGTATAACAAAGTGGCCTGACAACATTGCGTATGGGTAATCTTACACTCGTTTCGTTTCGCACATAAACATGTAAACACATTCCGTTATTTCTTTCAATGTGTGTGTTACTGTGTGTGTGTGTTGGCAGCTTCTTTTTATGACAAGCAAATGCATGCAAATCTCGAATTTTACAAACGATAAACGCCTTGAGGAGGCAAGCTGCTGTTCTTGCCTGCGAGGTACGAGCTCCTTTCTTTCTTCCTTTTTCTTCCTTTTTCTGCTTCCTTCGCATACAATTTATGCCACTTGCCACTTGAGTATGTCTGTGTGTGTGTGTGTGTGTGTGTCACAGACAAATCCTGCTAATGCCCAAAATGCGTATGTGCACGCATTCTATGCTCATTTTTCTTTTGCCCCACACAAAATCCGCTTTTTATGCACAAATCAAACAGAAAACATTACGCAAATGGCAACAAAGACAATATGCTAAATTATAGCCTTATTTTATATCGAATTTCTTATAATATATATGAGCTGTCTCTTCTAGATTTTAGTTTAAACTGATCTTCATCAATATTTATATTTCCTGTGCTTGCTTACTGAATTATTTATTTATTTCCCACATTATTTGCATAACGTCAGTGCCGTTTATTAATTTATTAATTAAAAGCACAGCTAAAATTACTTATACTCTTTTAGAGTAACTCTCAAACTTGCATTTAATATGTAATAACTTATTGACATATTGCTTAAAATTTAAAATGATTTATCCTTAAATTAAAAATTTCTTTAAATGGAATAAAAATACATAAATGAATTGAGATAAATATATATGTATATATTGTATAAAATATACAAAAATTAATTATTGTGCTGAAATTTATATAAGTTTATCGAAAACTCTTTAGTTTACCTATAACCAGAGCTAAAAATATTTATACTCTATTGTATATTTATATTTCCTATTATATTTACTTATATTTGTTGTACAAAATATGCCAAAATTTAAAAATTTAGTTGAAATTTATATAAATTTTATTGAAAATGCTATAACTATATTAGCGTTATATTTAAGTCTTTAAACTTTATTGAATTCAAACAAATATATTTCTAGATAAATAAATATAAATAAATAAAAATAAATAAATATATTTATTGTAGAAAGTATGACAAAACTTAAGAATTGTATTGAAATTTATATACATATGTATGTACATTTATGGAAAACTCTTTAGCTTAAGCAATATTTATTTGCAAATTCTAATCCTAACTAGTTGCAGTTTACTAAGAAATGCGTTGTAATTGATATAAACCACACCACAATTAGCGTCTTAAAATATTGTTTCTATTTGCTGTCGAGCTCTTTTGCAAATATGTAAACTCATTTAGAACCTAATATCCCACTAATGCTCCAACCACAAAATGGCAAAATCCCTTATCCCTTTAGATCCACATCTTCTCCTACTCCTCCTCCTCCTTCTCCCACTCAATTCTCAATTCGCAATCCGCAACAACTCAAAAGAATCCAAGATACATTACGTTATTCAACACTAAGCGACACAAGCTGCCACACTCAAAACATCTGTTGTCCTTCAGGCAGCAATGTGTCTTGTTGTTGTTGTTGTTTTTCTTATTCTTGTTGTTGTTGTTTTTGGCTAGTGAAAAGGATAAGAAACATGGGCCCCAGGGGGTAACCAAGCAACAGCTGCATTTGAAATGAAAAGCATTTGTTTCTGACACAATTCGTCTTCGCCTCGTCTCCGTCTCCTTCTCCCAGTAGTTAGTTGTGTATAGTCTTATAGTATAGTCTTATAGTCCTGTACTATGTCCTGTACTATCCTGGCTGCTTATACAAAGGCGCAGTCCATTGAGATAGCTCGCTCCAATGCGCTCCACTCATTATGTTGATTATCCCAAGCGGCCGGACGAGCTCTCAAGCATTTCTCAAAAAACTAAGAATAAAATATGAATTGAAATAAATGCGCTTACATTCGCTTTACCACAATTTTCCATCTTTCTTAGACCCTGCACCTCAAAAAGCACTAAGGGATTATTAAATTTGTACAAAAAAACAAATGCAGATCAATTTTTGTTTAGATAAGTTCCTTAATTGAAAATAATTATAAGAAAGAAAGCCAAACAAAAATTAATGAAGTATTTTATTTTTTTATAATAAAAATTAAAATAAGAAGTATTTCTATATATTTTTTTTAATAATAAAAGAAATTTTGGAATTATTTAAATTAAGATTAATAATTCGTTTTACCACAATTTGCCTTCTTTCTGAGACCCTGCACTTCAAAATGTACAAAGGGTAAATTAAGTTTGTCCAAAATAGAAAAAGAAGATCAATTTTTATTTAGACAAAAGGAAAAAAAGAGTTTTTCTATAATTTTTTAAATAATAAGAGAAATTTTGGAATTTTTTAATGTATTTCAAATACGGAAAGAGGGTCTATTAAGTTTATTTAGAAAAATTCCTCAATTGAAAATAATTATAGGAAAGGAAGCCAAAACAGTAATATAGCATTTATTATTATTATATTTTGCATTCAATTTTGTAATAAAAATGGAAAATAAGTATTTCTCTATAATTTAAATAATAATAGAAATTTAAGAATTATTTCATAAATTGTAAATTTGGATCAATAATAAAAGTTAAATGAATTATTATTTAATATAAAAAATAAATTCTGTTTCCAGGATATCCCATTAAAAAATAATATACTATTTTAATAAGATTCTCCTATTCAAATATATATCATTTTATATAGTTTAATTTTTTGAATTAATAACTCTCATTTGCGTTGTCTGATTATTATCATAAATTTATTTTTTACACAGTACAGGGTCACTTAATATTCAGCTCACTCGAGTTTAATCTTTTCCACTAGTTTTAAGTTATCTCAGAAATTTCATTAGAATCGTTATAAATTCTGTAGCTGCAAAAAAGAAATAAAATAAAAAGAAGCAACAGAAAAAAAATACCGCACCATTAACCCTTCTTTTGCGGTGGCTTAACCCATGTTCTATGCCATTTTTTTGGCGACCTTACTGTCCCGTTGAATTTATGGCTTTCTCTTTGGGTCATCTAATGCAATTTCATATGGCCATTTCCATTACCAACGGGGAGTGAAAGAATATTGTCAAAGCAGGCAGCCTTCGACTCGGCCAATTGATGAGCCAAAAAGCCAACGAGCATGAAATGAAGCCAACTTCTCTACCAACTTTCAGTTACTATATAAATGGAGTCAGGTCTCTTTGCTTATGTGGTTAATGTGATAAATCAATTTTATGCGAAAATCACAGAGCATAAATTTATTTAACTAGCACATAACTCATGTGGACCTTTGTACATTTGTTTGTTGCTCTCCATGGCCCAAATACGAGTAGTTAACTACACTCAGAAAAATGAATTAAGATTTTCTTACTTAAGCAGGCGATATTCAAGTACAAACGATCTCAAAAGCTGTCTAAGTTCGAAATTTCCAAAACTGAGTACTAAAATCTTATTTCAAGTTCGGTTTTCGCAAGTACGAAAGTGTTAAAATAAGATTTTTCTGGGATACTTTACGTTTTGGGATTAATTTAAGATCGAAATAGACTAGTTTAAGTACACAAAAATCTTGATTTAATCGCAAAATGTACTTGTTTTTCTAGTACAAAACATTCTCATTCCTAAGTTTATTTCAATCTTAAAAAATATATATTTTTTAAGTACCAAAAAATCTTAAACTAATTTAGTGCATAAAACACTATTGTTTTTGAAAATATTTTAACCAGACTCACGGATTTTATATTTGACATGGTTTTATATACTATTTTGACTGAGTTTGGTTAAAATCGGAATATTATATAAAAAGATGTCAGCCGAAAATTTAAATTTAAGATCTATTTATACTTAATTTAGGATTTTTAGTACACAGAAATCTTAAAATTTTAAGGACAAAACGGTATAAATTCAAGTGCGATCGTATTTAATTTTAGGATGCCATATTTTTCTGAGTGTACTCGTATTTGTATTGCCAACTCAGTTAAAGCCAACTCTCATTGTTGTGGCTGCCTGCTTAACTGATATATCTATCTTTCTGTCTGTCTGTCTGTCTGACCGTCAGTCTTATGGCCAGAACTGAATGCTTGCTCTGGGTCATTTGACACTCTCGTTTTAGCCCCTTTATGACACACACACTCACACACTGGGGAAATCAAAGGACACGGCGTCAATCAGTTGCTCAACTGAAATCAAACTCTAACTGCGGGTTTTCTCTTACCCACAAAACACATGAAACACGTCAAAAGAATACTTTTCGCATACTTTTCTCTTGGCCAACTGAGTACACGCATTTCCTTGTCAGACATACAATTGTAGGATGGAATCTGAGCGCCATCATCAGGTGAAAAGAATTCCTAATTCTCCCTCAAATGCTCACAAATTGGACAACAAACGGACAGTTGACATTGTGAGCCAGGATTTTAGCTAGACTTGGTAAGAATTGAATTGAAAATTTCACAAGTTGTGGTAAACTAGCAACGAAGAACTACAAAAATTTTGAATGAAATTTTTTATATAAAATAGATTTTTTTTTAATATTTTAAATTCATTAAAAATAATTTGTATAATTTTTAAAGAACAAATTTTTTAACGATATTAATAAATTAAATTGCAGATTAAATTTAGATGCCAAGCCATTTTAAAAATAACAATCGGTTTGAAGATCTGTTTAGTTTTGACAATTTGGCAATGAAAGCTCTCAGAATCAAGTTTAATGTGTTGTTTTAATCTAATTTTGACATAAAATGTTGATTATAAATTTAAACTAGTGAATTCAAATTTTGAATTTTCGATAAATTTGAACAAAATTAATAAAAATTTGAATGCAGAATAAATGTAAAGGCCAATCCATATCCATAATGGTAATCCGAGGGAAAATCTGTTCAGTTTTGGTAAAGTTATTCAATTTTGAAGTTGGTGAAACCGTTTGATCTAGCAACTTTACGAGTCAAATTTTATGTCCAATTCGGCATGATATATTAGAGAAAAGTAAATGTCTCAGAATCAAGTCTAAAGTAATAATTATACATAGAGAAAATAAGAATTTGCTTTTGAAAAAATTGACTGTCTTCGGTTATTGAAAAATAAATTATTTCGGGTACGATTCCGGTATTAAAACGATTAGTTTTGGCTTCGATATTATTTCCTGACTTTAATAATTTTCTTATTTATATTTCCTAACCAAAAATGTTATGAATTTAAGCTCTATTTAAATAATTATCTACAAATATTAAATTCTTTGAGTAAATTTAAAAATCATTTTCTTTAAATTTTCTACGTACAACTCTTTTATATTAATTTTAACGATTGTTTTTGGTTTCGGTATTATTCCTTGACTTTAATAATTCTCTCATTTATATTTCCTAATCAAAACTGTTATCAATTTAAGCTCTATTTACTTTTAAATAATTCCCTACCTAATATTAAATTCTTTTATTAAAAGAAAAACTAAGAAACTAAGAAAAACTTTTTTATTTATTTATTTAAATAATTTTCTAAAAATATTAAGTTCCTTTAGTAAATTTAAAAGACATTTTTTTACATTTTCTAAGCACAACTCTTTTTTTTTAATTTACTTAAATAATTTTCTACAAAAATTAAATTCTTTAAGTAAATTTAAAAAATATTTTCCTTACATTTTCTAAGCAAAACTCTTTTTTATATTTATTTGCCTTGCGTGAGTTTCATTTCACATTTGGCATGCGTTGAATTCGCATTAAAATTCATTTAGATTTTTCACCTTTTATCTTTGTATGCACAATGAATAAAATTAAAATAATCCGCGACCAAGTGACTGTAAAGGCGGCAAGTTGATAATTTTCTATTCCGTGCTGTTCTGTTCTATTCTGTACTGTATTATTTCTGTTTTTTGTTTTTTCTTTTCTGGTTCTGGTTCTGGTTGATTTGAATAACTGAATTGTTAAGTGAGCGCGGTGTGACTGATGATGACTGGGCAGTCGAAGAATTAAAAGAAACAGGAGGAGGAGTTTGAGTTGGAATTAATCTGCTTGGGTTGGAATGTGCGCAGACTTTTAATTAAATTTAATTACAAATGCCAACAGGCAGTTGACTTTGATAAAGTCATTTGGCAGTAATTTGCATATTTGATGCGCACCTCAATTGATAAAAATAAATATAGAGTCGTATTATTAAAAGCGGCTAAGCAACTACCTGGCAAAAATGTCAAATGCTCATGTAACTGAGACCAAAAAGCAGCTTCTGCATTTCTAAAATATTGCAGCATTGCCCACAGATAGTCAGACAGACAGACAGTGGGACAGACAGACAGTGAGTCCTTTATAGCATGTGTCGCACTCAAGTCACGTTTGCCAACTGGCAAAAGCTTCAACAAATGTTAAGCTCAAGATTTATTGAGCTACTTAAGTTGCTCGATGATGATGATGTTCCCTTTTATTTTTCATTCTCTTCTCTTCTTTTCTCTTCCTTTCTTTTTTTCCTGCTCATTTCATTTCCACGCATTACGCATACGTAGCTGGCAATATTTTTCCGGAATTAAAGAGAGAGCGACAGAGTGTGAAAGAAACAGGAATATATATATTTTAATGCACTTTAAATATATAAAATTTCTAATATCTCTGCAAACAGATAATACTAACTAATACCTGAGATTTTTTAAATTAAAAGCTTTTTTATTTTATAAATCAAATTTAATAATTATTTGTGATATTAAAAAAGTTAAAAATAATTATTATTACTGAGTTTTGCTTTTTGAGAATTTTAATATTAAAAATCACTTTTAATTGTTATTAAAAGACTTTAAATTTAAAAATCAAATTTAGTAATTATTTGAAATTTAAATTAAAAATACCAAATTTGTTGTGTTTACAATATCTTACCAAACAGCTAATAACTTATATTTGAGAATTTTTAAATTAAAAATACTTTTCTTTTATAAATCAAACTCAATAATAATTTATGATTTAAATTTAAAATACCAATATATCTGCAATCAGCTAAAAAACCTATGTAATTTAATTATTATTTAATTTTATATCTCAAATTTTTATAATTATTTGTGATATAATAAAAAATTAAAAATAAGGAGTATTATTGAGTTATATTTTTTGAGAATTTTTATATTAAAAATCACTTTTAATTGTTATTTAAGCCCCATTGTTTTATAAATAAATTTAAAAATTCTTTGTTATTTAAAAAAGGTTTTGAATTATTATTGTTTTTGAATTTTTTTTTCCGTTCTTTTACAAGAGTTTTTGTTGATTTTTTTTTTGCTTATTTCCCATAACATTTATGGTCCCTGCATTAAAGTATAGATCATTAGAAGCAGCTTCTCTCGCTCATAAATAAAACATAAGAAAATATATATTTATTTTTATGTTGCAACTTTCAACTTTGTTGTGCCACACACACACACACACATGAAAAATAAAGCGAAACGTCTAAGCCATAAATAATGTGTTCGAGACCAAAAATGTTGCGTGCTGAAAATGTTTAAAATAAGCTCAAGGTAATACGTATACTACAACGAGAAGTATGTATCTTAAGCACTGAGCTCAATATTATGGCCAACGTGTGCCTTTTCGGGCTCAAAGCGATGGCCATATAAATGTATAACGCGTTTCATATGCAAATCTATAAAAGAAGAAAAAAATATACCCCAATGCTTATCATTTTGATGACCTGTCTGTCTGTCGTGTTTTCTACTATGTCGACCACACGGCGTATGCGCAATATTGAACATATGTTTAACATTTTGCGAACCACAGACCCCCAAAAAATATTTTCTCTTATCGTTTATCGTATAAATATTTTTTTTTCAGCAATTTTTACAATTCAATTGAATTGTTGCAAAGTGTCCAGCAAAATATGTTGGATGGCCTCAAGCAAAATTTGAATTGTCAAAAATGTAACGAGGTTTTCCAACTATACACCTTTCCCCGCCCCTCACGACCTTCTTTATCCCACTCTTGCATAGTGACAAAAATGGACAGAATACATTATAGATTTACTATAGTATTTAATATCTTACTAAGTGATGAAAAATATCAAGTACCGAAAAAAAAATATCAATGTGAAGGAAATATCTTTCGGAAACAAGGAATACACTAAAATTCGTATTTTATTCTTAACTAGACATATCAGCCTAAAACTTATATTTACAATTTATATAATATAAATCAATTTTAATTTCTTCTTCTCAAAATCTTTCAAATAATACATAACATGTCCTTTAAGGACGAATCTAAAGACCCAAAAATACGCAAAATAGTCAACTTAACGTCTATATCTTATTTTTTAAATAAAAGTTACGTAATACTTATTTAATTATTACTTTGAATTTTATAAATAAAAAAAAATAAAACTAAGAGTAATTTTAAAAATAAGTGTAATTTTGAAAATAAAAAAATTAAAAATAATTGTTTTTTCTTTGAAATAAAAATTTGGAAATAATTCTTAGATTGCAACATTTACTTTAAGACTTATACCATTAACGGTCCTTGAAAAAATTTATTTCACAAATATCTAATATCAAATTTATAGGTTTTATAATGATTTCGTGAATCATAGAATGTTTTTAGTATGAATATCTTTTTTTAATTTTTATTTTAAGTAAATTTTTGCTATTAAATAAATATTTACAATTCAATTTATTATGGATAATTAAACAAAAATTAATGAGTATCGTTAGTTGAAGAGGTCGAAAAAACTGAGCTAATTCGTAATACGAAATTTTAAATAAATATTTATTTATTTATTTATTTAATTTGTTTTCTAGGTCTATAAGGATATCCTTATAGATTAATGCACTACACACGAACACAAACAACGTTGAATAAATAGATTTAGAAAATATTCTTATTTTTATAAGACAAACATTATAAGTATTATTATTAAATTTACTATAATTATTATATATACTAAGTTTTGCAAGCTTTTATATTTTTTTTTTTTATTAAATTAATATCAAATCTAGTCATTTTCCCCACTGTGCGCTTGCTAACCTCCCTTTTCTGTTGGCCGTTGGCTCGTTTCGCTGACATAAACTGCATTGAAATGTCATAAAAATTGAAACACGTTTCTCTACGTCTCTCTACCTCTCTCTTTACCTCTACCTCTCTCCCTCTCTCTATCTGTCTCCTTCTCTTGGTTAACCAGCTGCCTTGTCGTTTGTCCTGCTGCTCTTGGCTGACTTTGAATGACATTTTGCTTGTGTCGCATCATGTTGTTGTTGCTTTTGCTGCTGTTGTTACTGCAGTTGTTGTTGTCGGTTTTTTGGACGGCTGCTTTGCATACAAATAACGGTAATCTTTAGCCCTAGTCTGTCTGTCTGCTTTTGGCCAGGTCTATTCCCTATTCCCTCTGCCTCTTTTTGTTTTTGGCCCATTTCGCTGACGTTGCGCTTTTGCACTTTACACGTGGCATGGCCAAAATGACTAGTGGGCGTGGTCGTGGCAATAACCGTGCCCCCATATGTGGGCGTCAGTTTGGAGGCTATTATGAAAATTTATTGTTTTACGTGCAAATCTTTTTTCATGCATTTTTGAACAATTTTTGAGCAACTATCAAAAGTGGAAATTATCTATAACATTTATTAAAAATTAACTAAGCTTAAGGCGGGCAATAAAAATATTTAGGTTTTTTTCAAAATGTATATATATTTTTTAAAGTAATGTAAGTAAAGTAAAACTAAAAGCAGGTATCAAAAATATTCAGGTATTTTTAAAATTTTATATTTATTTTGCTACATAATTTTCTTTATTTTTAATAGCTGATTTCATAATTTATAAAAGTCAATGTTGTATATAAAACTATTTTTACTGAAAGTTTTCTTAATTAAATTAATTAAAGAAATAAATTTGGTCAAGATATTTAAGGAAGAAAGCAAGATTTAAATTATTACTACATTATTACTTATTTAACTTCAAACTTAAATCAAGTAATAGAAAATATTCAAGTATACTCCAAAGTTTATATTTATTTTTTACTATTTTTTACTATATTTTTCTTGATTCTGAAAATGCTGATATTATATGTTTTAAATATTTTTAATTAAAATAAAATGTTATTCGCTTAAAAAGATTTCTTTCGTTTTTCTTAATTTTAAAGAAATACATTTATTTAAGATATTTAAGAAAGTAAGCTTTAATTTAATGTTGCTTAATACTGCTGCTTCAACTTGAGAGTTTTGTATTAATAAATTGGGCATGACATGTGCACAATTATTTTCAATTAATTATGCGAATTAACGAACAAAACGCGAAACTCGGACTCTAAAACAGGAGTCGAGGTCCCATCAAATGCAGAACAGACTGCCAACAACAACAATAAAAGCGACAACAACAACAAGAATTGTTCAATGCAAGGCAGTTGATTATGTAAGCACACAAATACACACACAAATACACACACTCACACACAGACACACACACACACACAACACACGCAATCGATTTACATTTAATTGTGGCATCAGCTCGCAAATTCTGTATTTGAAATTATTGTTCAACATATAATGGAACTGTCATATAACACACACACACAGATACTCTCACACACACACACACACACACACAGAGAACGGATACTCGTTGTGTGTGTATTTATTAGTTAAGCCCACAGGCAGCTGCCTCTTCATTCATTCCCTGCTTGTCTTTTGTTAACAGATGACAATGCAAATACACAGAGAGAAAAAATCAAGTATTTCGAGAGATCTACCTTTTTTTGTATTTTTTAATTATTTTAAATTTTTATAATGGACTGATTGGGTTTTTCACAATCCTTGCAATAAATTTTGGATCAATCATTCAATTTTATACTCCAGACTTAACATATTTTTCGTTACAGTATTGAATTTAATTTTATTATTTTTTTAATTTAATTTAATTGTTAACCTTTATATAATTTTTATTAAATTTTTACTTTAACTTTTATATTGCTTAATTTTCCTTTTGCCGACTGTTCTAAGTCGTGAATAAATAAATAAAATAAAATAAAATCGACACATTTCAAACTTGATTTCTCACTAAGATTAACATTACTAAAGTCGAGTATTTTGATCTTATTTCAAGTAGAATATTTTTAGTACGAAATTTAAATATTTTAGTATTTTCAAACTTACATTTAGTGGATTTAATTTACTATTACCTCAATTCACAACAATTCAAACTTAATTCAAGTCCTTTTTAATTCTGAAACTGAGTACAAAATCATGTTAAAGCATGAACAAGAAGAATATACAAAATTCGTACTCATTTCTAAAAAGATTTTATTCTGAGTATAAATTTTAAGCTTCGAAAATACTTAATACATTTTTCCAGGAATCGCAAAAAAGACTTATTTTTTATTATTAAAATTATTTTAAACACTTATTTTTTATAAAAAAAAATTTTAATATTAATAAAATTTGTATTTTTATTTAAAAATTATTTTTTCAAACTAAAATATCCTTAATATACGTCCTGCAAGGAAGTGTGATGTATCACATGAAGGGTATTGAGCCCCGCATAATGAATTTAAAAAATCATGTTTAAAAAATATTAAGATTCAAATTTAATTTATAATTTCAATTTTTATTATAAAAATAATTTTTAGTTTTTATTTTTATTTTAAAAATTGAAAAATAACTTTTATTTCGTAATTAAAAAATATTAAGATTCAAATTTAATTTATAATTTCAATTTTTATTATAAAAATAATTTGTAGTTTTTATTTTTATTTTAAAAGTTGAAAAATAACTTTTATTTCGTAATTTTTATTTAAAAAAGTATGTTCGTTACGGTCCCTGAATTTTTCTCTCTGTGTACGAGAGAGATAGAGAATTGTGTTAGGACACTCGTATTATACACTCATTACCATGGGGGCGTATACGTGTTAAATGCGTCTGACAAATATTTTAGCTTCAACAATATTTGCACAGCAATTGTTCCCCTGTTTCCCCTCCCTCCCCCTTCCCTTCACCTTGCCATTCCCTGCCTCCTCTCTTCTCCTCACTCAACTTTTATATGTTGGCATTATTACAAACAGATTCCGCATTTCAGATTTTTAGTTCAGATTTTCTGTTGAATTCGAGTTAAATTTTCTAGCTTTTGTTTTTTGTTTTTTGCATTTAGATATTCCCATTGGTCAAGCCAGGAAAAGCTGGAAAACTCTGTCACAGCGCGTGCTGCGGCTTTTCTTTGTTTTGTTTTGTTTTGTTTTTCCTGGTATTCTGTGTCATATTTACGTTTTATTTGCCAAGTTGATATTTCAATTCCCTCGAGTCGCATTACATTCGCAAAAAGTTTTTAGACACATTTATTGAGCTCCAAAGAGACTGCGACTTTCCTACAACTAAGTGCGGATTTTCTTCCATTTCCACTACTTTTCCTCCTACTTCCTCTTCCTTTTTCATCTAGCATTTTCCATTAAATATTTGAAAAGGCATAATAATAATCTTAATGCATAGGCTGAGACCTTTTGTAACCTAACATTTCTTCTCAAAGTTATAACAACTTAAAGCTGTCTTTTTATTATTCTTTAGATAATGGCCAACTGTGATTTTAATGGCTTAAAAGTGAGGCTGCTTTTTTTTAGAACTTGGCCAAAAGGACTCGCTGTTAATTGCACTTGGTTGTGCTATTAAAACGAGTGCAGTCTTTGATTGATTGAATTTCCAAGTGGATTACAATAATTCGCCATTCGATGTGCCCGTTTTTATACCTATTAATCGATGAGTTTAAGGGTATATTGTATTGCTTGTAGTATATGTAACAGGGAGAAGAATATATATATTCTTAATCAGCAGAACTATGTTGTTTATCTGAGCATCAAGAAAACGGAGACTATAATTTAAGATAGAGTATGCATAAAAAACTCTACCATAGTCACAATTTCTGGGATTGAAATCTACTTCTTGTGTTGAACGTTACGTTATATTATGATCTATTATTCAACTTAATTACATTTAGATTGAATAAATATTACGATAGTTATGCCTGTTTTAAGTTTATAAATAATGTAAGTAAGCAACAATTTTTATGCTGCTGAAATTTAAAATTTATAGATAAAATTATTATATAATATATTAAATTAAATAAAGCAGATGAAGTTGATATGCAAATATTTCCACTCCGCCCAGAAATCGGTAAAAACTCCGCTATATCCACAGTTATTAGGATAGAGCGTAATTTTTGGTACTAACCGTTTCCTAATATTATTATCAATTAAATTACTAATTTGCATTAAAATCGTAAAAATATAACTATAGTTATGGATGTTTTTTTTTTGTTTAAAACTCAAAAATATAATATATATATATAATATTATCCCATCAAAATCGTATGAATATAATGATAGTTATGTCTGTTTAAAGCAGGGATTAAAACAGAAACGAATATCGGTTACGATTTCGGTTATGCTCGCATAAAGGTTTTCGGTTATCGGTTATGAAAAATCTAGGAGTAGCGGTTTCGTAATGGTTATCGGTTTTTTATAAGTTTCGGTTTAAAAATACCGGAATGGTTTCGGTTCACGGTAAAAATAAAAATTAAGCTTTTCGGTTGACCAAAATAAGAAGCGTAATTTATTGTCCTACACGAAAAAAGTCTAAATGCTCTTATTTGCCTGGAAAATAATGCTATCTGGTTACTGGTATGTTCCAGTGTAATGTCGCCTTTACTATAATTTGATCTCACTTAAATTTGGTTCATTTGGTTTGAAAATTTCCATTATTTTGATTTTACTAATTTTTAATAACTTTGAACTGCTATAACTTTGTCAAAATTCAATCAATTTCCATGCGCAATGTAAATTTGAGAATAATTTTATTACTAAATTCGATCTAAATTTTAATTTTGTTCGATTTCCAAGTTTTGAAAATTTCGAATTTTTTAGATATTTTACAGTGTTACCCCTTATCATTTTTCGAAAAATTTCGAAAATTTCGATTTTTGAAAATGAACAAAATTTAAATGCAGAATGAATTTAGAAGTAAAATCATGCTCAAATTTACATTGCACATGGAAATAAATTGAGTTTTGACAAAGTTATGGCAGTTCAAAGTTGCTCAGTAGCTGCGACGGCCAGAACCGAAATGAACCCTTATAAATGAATTGGTTACTAAACGGTTATTTCGGTTTAAAGACTTTCGGTTTATGGGTTTTCGGTAGAATGGAAAACACATTTTTGGTTACGGTTTCAGTTACGGTTACAAATTTCAATCGGTTTTCACCGGTTAAAGGTTACGGTTTCGGTTAAGGTTTTAATCCCTGGTTTATTTTTTTTAATTTGAAAATAATATGAATATATATATTTATATTCAAGTTAAGTGACGGGTATCTCATAGTCTAAAAGTCAACTATATCGTTCTCACTTGTTGTGCAGATAAAAAGAGAGGGAAAACGAGGATGTGACAGAGATGGGTAGATGGCTAAATTAGTGCGCTTTGTGTCATTAAGTTTCGCTTCACTTGGGAACCATTTGCTGTTCCGACTGCAATCAAGAGTATGCACTTAACAGCTTTCCAATGCGTAGTTCCTCATTCCTCCATCATTCCCTCATTCCTCCCCCCTCTCCGCTAACTTCAACTGTGGAGTGAGGAAAAGCGCTTTTCAATTTTCGAACATTTTACGCAGTACACAGTTTTTGCTTTTAACCCCTTTTGCCTTTGTGGGCTTATCAAAAGTTCCCGTCGCCGTCGTCGTCGTCGTCGTCGTCTTTTCGTTATTTTATGCGAAAAGGCCAAAAACAGTTTGGCAAAAACTTTTAAGCCCTAAACGGACTTGTGGTTGAACAAAGTGAAAATCAAAAAAATAAGGAAAATCAGTTAAGGTAAAAGAAAATATAAATAGATTGAAAAAGTGACTTTAACCGAACATAACAAAAGTCTATGATAAGTTTTTCAATTTGTTTAATACGCATATTACAACTCACTTTTCACACACAATTTTCCGCACTCAATTTTCTATTCATTGCGAAAGAGGCGTTAAGTCAAATTTCCGCCTGCTGGCGATTGATTGATGGCCAAGAAGGACAAGAGCAGCCACAGGTGTGTCTGTTCCAGTATTAACTTGACTTGCGTGCGTGTGCATGATGAATTACTCCCCCACCCTTTCCCTCATATATTTTTTCTACACTGAAAGAATAAGAATAACTTCTAATTCTAGAAAAAGCATTTTAACTATTTTCTTATTAAAATAAAATTATTTTAAGACCAAATTAATAATTTTAACTATTTTATTATTAAAAGAAAATTATTTTAAGACCAAATTACTAATTTCAACTATTTTCTTATTAAAATAAAATTATTTTAAGACCAAATTACTAATTTTAACTATTTTATTATTAAAATAAAATTATTTTAAGACCAAATTACTAATACTAAGAATATTAATCTAAGAAATCGCAGTTCTTAATATAAGAAAAAAATCTTCAATTATTAGAAAAATAGGAATCTATATATAAAGCGCTTAGGCCTGACTGAAAAAGCTGAAATTTTCACACAACAAGACGGCGTTTTGCAAAATTCCACCTGTAAGTGGATCAAACTTCGGGTCAAGGTTCAGGGAATTCCTTAGTATGAAAAACTTTTTTTGTTTCTTAAGATATCTAACCAAACTTACTGATTATATGTTTGCGACTGTCTTTAACATTCTGACAAAATTTGGTCAATGTCGGATTACTATATCATATAGCTGACATAGGAACAATCGGTTGCAAATTAACCTTTAGTATGAAAATCTTTTTTGTTTCTTAAGATATCCCAACCAAACTCACAGATTGTGTATTTGGGTAATTGATAACCTGCATTACTATTTTAATTTTTTTATCTTGAGTATTAAAAACTATTTGGTCTATAAATAATAACATATATTATTATACTTATATTTGTGGTCTCAAAAATATACAAATTTTGTATTTTATTTATAAGAACTGGGTGTTATTTGAAATGTTCTTAAACTAAAGACGTGTTTTCTTACTTTAAGAATTTTTTAGCCCTAAATTCTTAATTCTAAGACCAATAACTTGTTTTTATACCCTTTTTTTTGACAGTGTACCCCGCTTTCTACACTCTATGGTTATTATTCTATTACATTTCTGTCTTGTCACGCCCTGTGTGTGTGTGAGTGTGTGTGTGTGTGTGTGTGTGTGTTTACTGAGCTGTCAATAAACAAATGGCCGCGATAAATCTCATATGAAAATATCTTACGACAATTTTCCTTTTTATATTTATACAGTTGCTGCCAAAAGCAATTTACCCATTGTTGTCCGTGAATGCTTTAAATAATACTCATTGATATTAGTGACAGATTGTGTCCAGCGTTCGCCTCACATTGTTGACATTTTTGCGGCTCGTTTTCCGCTCTGACAATTTAATTGAATTACATTTACCTACCTCCCTCCCCTCCCTCCCTTCACCTCTTGACATACAAAAGAAAACATGTTTTACCCGTATTTTGCCACTTGCAGGTTATTAACTCCACAATAGGGATGGGAAACAGCAAAAAAAATAATTTCGTGTTTAATTTTTTAGACAAGGATTATTAGTTTTGAAACAAAAAAAAGAATAAACATCTTGTTCGATATTTAATTTTGTTATTTTTGTGTAATTTCCCCCTAAAGTTGTTTAATATTTTGCAACGGGTAAGCAACAAAAGCAAATTATAAACCAAATTTTCCTTAAAAAAGATGACAATATTTTCCGATATATCGTGTTAAAAACCAATTGAATATCGTATCTTTTTTTAATTAAATATCATTTCGATATTTCCCTAATGAAATCCTGCCCAATTGCGTATACGTATTATTATTTTTAAGCTGTTTTTTTGCAAAGCGATTCACTTTAAAATTTGCACACAAATATCCTTTGAATTAAAGCAGATTCGGAATTAATTTTTTCTAAAAAGTATCCGAATATTTAAAAAAATAGAAATTCAATGTCAAAATATGCTGAAAAAAGACAAGAATATTTTCCGTTATAACGAATTAAAATTCAATTGAATATCGTATATTTTAGTTTAAATAAATATCATTTAGATATTTTTAAATTGATACCCAGCCCTAGTTCGTATACGTAATATTATTTGTAAGCCTTAATGCTGCTTATTTGCAAATTTGGAAATTTGAGCACAAGTAATTCATTTAAATGAATGAAGATTCGAAATTAATCTCTTGAAAAAAAAGTATCAAAAAAAGTATTCAAAAATAAAAATGTTAAATAAATATTTAATTTAAAAAGCTGATAATATTATCTGATATATTATTTTTAAAAATCGATTGAATATTGTATCTTTTATTAAATTTAATATAATTACGATATCATCAAATTTTTACTTATCCCTAGTGCGTATACGTAATATTATTTGTAAGCCTTAATGCTGCTTATTTGCAATGCAATTCGTTTGGAAATTTGAGCACAAGTAATTCCTTTGAATACCGTAGATATTCTTTTCAAAACTTGTAGCTGAAAAACTTTACCACTTTCTTAATATCTTGACAATTGTATGCGACGAATTCTGAAGTCTGACAATCTACTCAATGCAAACTGCAAAGTCAGCAAAACTGTTCATAAAGAGCGACAGTTAAGCACAAGCAAATAAAATATGCAACTGCAAAAAAGTCAAAGCAAAAATAGACAGCAAACCGAATTTTAAATACACTTACAATAAAAGAAAAATAGACATAAATATGTAAAGTTACAAGTTGGCTGACAAACTCGAAATACTTTAGGTTAGTGTATAAAGAAGCGTATTTTATGCTGCGAATGAAGCGCAAAACTTTCGCGATTATAAATCAAAAAACTTTCAATTTTCTTTAGTTTTTCCGGTTGCTGCTGTTGGGAAAACTTCCGGCGCCGACGGCTAGACGAGAGACAGAGAGAGAAAACCATTGAAAATGGCATCAACTTTTCTTTTCTTCTTATTTTTTTTTTGTAGCTCTAGATAAAAGTGAAACTTGCAAGTGAATAACGAGAATTGATCGAATTTGAATGCGAGTACCCAGTGAATACTCATACGAATAATGATGTACAGTCTGCATTCATTTAAAGAACTTTTGTCAAACAATTTTAAATTGTTGCACAAAATGTTTTTTATCATATGGAAAATGGAAAAGTGGAAAAGTGGGAAATGGAAAATACTTTTATCTCTATTTAATGCATTTATGCATTAGACAGCAGTTTCAAAACTATACCTGCTAAAGTTGATAAAAATTTTAATAGTTTGGCATTTTGCCAGCGCAAAAATAACGAATAATAATAATAATAATAAATTACAGTTGCAAACTGTGTGCGGACACGTGTAAATAAATACATTTTACTAAAAGTGCAAATCGAGGATATTAAAGTTTAAATGGCATAACATAAATAAAATGAGAGCTCCCGACTTTAGGATACCCTTTACTTTACCTTTTAAACATTTAAAAACCCATAAAAAAAACATTAAAGTAATAACTATGTAATAAAAAATTCTTCAAAAAATTCTTAAAAACAATTATTTTATATTTAATATTCCTAAGATATAAATATAAATAAATAAATATTCCTAATAATATAATAAAGGCTATAGTCGAGCTACCGACTTTAGGATACCCTTTACTTCTTTGAGTATAGAGAAACTATTTTGAGAATTTTAAACTCTAAAGATATAAAAACTCTAAGTTTATAATGATAACTGCAAACAAATAAATTTAACATTTAAATCATTAAATAAATCATTGCAAAAACCCATTAAAGTACTTTAACTATCTAATAAAAAATTCTACAAAAAATGTATTTTATATTAAATATTTCTAAAATATAACAAGGCACTTGGATGTCCTTCGTTACGCCGAAGATTTGATGCCCTTGCATAGTCCTGTATTAAATTTTAGACTGATTGTTATAATGACAATTATACGAAATAGTGAACCGATTAAAGCAAAATTTGGTCATAAGGCGAAAGAATAATCATAATCAGCGAGGGATTGAGATATCTTAAGAAACAACAACAATAATCACATTAATCCTTAAATATCGACCAATCCTTTCTATGGCAGATATATGATATGGTAGACTGATCTTAACCAAATTTGGTGAGGATGTATTAAACCAACTTATTTGTATATTTTGTCCAATTGATTGAAACATAAAAGTTTTCCAAACAAAAACTTGATTTTTGACCGATCGTTCCTGTAAGATTGGTTGAGATATCTCGCAAATTAAAAAAGTTTTTCATATGAAAACCTGATTTTCGGTCGATCGTTCCTATGGCAGCTATATGATATAGTGGTCCGATCGAAAATTTAAAACAAACTTGATCTGCGTGGAGTTTATAGAAGTCTGTGTACCAAATTTGGTAACTCTATCTCTTCTAATCTCTGAGATCTATATATCTATCTATATATATATATATCGACTCGGCTGTTGATGCTGATCAAGAATATATATACTTTATAGGGTCTGCCACGCCTACTTCTCCTGTTACGCACATTTGCAACGAATACAATATACCCTATTACTTATTTTTAGGTAACGGGTATAAAAAAGGAAATACACACACACACACACATATATATATATATATATATATATATATATGGTGACTAAACTGTGCTTAAACTATTACCAACGCTCAATTATACATAATTGAGCCTGCAATATGAATTATTTATGACTATATATGTTTATACCATATATATATATACATGTGTGTGTGTGTGTGTCACGCCCTGACCAAAATGGCAGACCTAAATATTAATAATGTCAAAGCCCAGCACAACTCACAGAGAGAGAGAGAGAGAGAGAGACAGAGAGAGAGAGAGAGAGAGAGTGAGAGAGAGAGAGAGATGGCATTAGGAGTCAGAGCAGGACACATACATAATTGTTTTGGTAGCCTCATTAAGGGTCAGAACTTGTGGTCAAGTTAACTTAGCCAAGAAGCCCGTTCACTTGGCCAAATCGCACACAGCATGAGATTATTATGATGATTATTAACTTTAATGGAAATTACACACACACACATACGCACACACACACATACGCAATTATGTTCATTCCTCTTCCAATTTATGTCTTTAATTTTTATTAAATTAGATTCATTTTGTTGCTGTCTTTTGTCATCAAAATAAATGGAATTCAATATTTCAATACAAATTCAATACAATTCAATACAAATTCTAAACATTATTTAGCTATAAATTCAATTTTTAATTGGAACCTAAGCTATAAATTTCTGTCTATCAAAATTCATATTTTATGCCGAATTTCTTAAATTTCGAAAATAATTTTCTTTCTATCAAAAATCTTTTTCAATGGAATTCAATGAGTTTAATACTATTTCAAAACATTATTTAGCTATAGATCTCATTTTTAATTCAATTCATAAATATTATTTAGCTGTAAAACTCATTTTTAATAAGCACTTAAGTTACAAATTTCTGTCTATTAAAATTCTTATTTTATGTCGATTTTCTTAAATATAGAAAAATAATTTTCTGAGTTTATAAATCTCGTTTTTTATAAGAGCAAATTTTTTGTTTATCAAAAATCTTATCTGGCAGATTGTTGAGATTATTGAGATTTTTATAATCTATAATAATCTCAAATTATAACACAATTTTAATCACGATACATTAATAAACACAAAATATATAGAAGAAATTATTTCACATAGCGTAAAGTAGAGAAAACAGCAATTGCGCCACCTAGCGCTCAAAATTTGCAACATCCGACAAGGTACTCATATTTTAATTGTTATGCAGTCGTATGTGATTTATTATTAGTTTATTATTATATTATAACTAATTAAATAAATATTATGGCCATCTTTATTATGTTTATTGGTTTATTATGTTCTAAGTAATTGAATTAATATCACGGTCATCTTTAATCATATTAAATGAAAATAATTATGATTAAAAAATTAGTTATACAGAAGCAGATATAATGTCAGTATATAAAATTATTTTTAAAAATATTTTAAGAAAAATTCTCTTCATATAAGTTTATTTATGACAATATATAAAAATATTTGTAAATAATATTTAAGAAACATTCGCTTAATATAAGTATGCAATAAAATATAAAAATAGCCGTATAAGATGCAAAAAGTAATTATAAATGAGCAAAGATTAAAGTTGATCATAAATAAATCAAATTTATGCACGCACAAACATGTGTCTTGTTTTTGGTACAATTGTACCCAAGGGTTAAAGCAAAAATATATATATACATACATACATATGATATGTATGTGTGTAAGTTCAACGCGCAGAATAAAGCAAGAAAAGCAGACGCAAAACTAGGTCAATGTTGCTGAACACCTGATCTGCATAAAGAGAGCAACTAGTGAGAGCACTTAATCTCTCTATCTCGCTCACTCTTTCGTTCGACTACGCAAATAAACGAATGGGGAGCATAAAGCATAAATTACAAGTTTTCTACTCACATTTATTTCTTATCTCTTGTAAGATCTACGTTGGAATGTGGCTTCAGTTTATTGCACTGTTTTAAATGTTGTAATTGTCTTTTCAATTATCACTCACACTGCTTTAATTTTATTGCCAGGCCTTTTACATATTTGAATTACATATACATATATATATTTTTTATTTCATTTTCATTCAGCTCTTTTTATCAATTATATTTTTTCACTACAACTCGAAGGCAACACGACGAAGAGCAAAGGGAATCGAGGGGAACTTTATACGTTTACTTTTCTTCCTTTCTTTTCTTCAGCTTCATCTTCTTTTCATTTCATTTCTTTGCGCACACTTATAACTTATTTCAATTAGATATTAACTCACTTGGCCTTATTAATAACTTGGCAATAAATAATTACTTGTTGTCACTTAAACAAAAAGGCAAAGTTAATATATGTAACAACGATCGATTATTTTAGTGAAAAAAACCACTTTGATCTTCCGTTGATCTCTACCGACATCCGTTCAATATTCGCGTCGAATGCAAACTAAATGAATTTAACAAATGCGCATTTTCTTCTGTTCTTTTAACTATCCTCTCTGAGAGCACGCCGATCACGGGAAGGAGACGCAATGAAGAGAGCGTATTTTTGTATGCTTCCAGTGATAGACCAGAGGGGAACGTATTTATGGCCTTGGAAGGTTCGAGAAGGGGAATGTCCTCTCTTCTTTCTCTCTCTTTCCAGAGAGGAACGTTTCAAGGGAATAATATAAGAATAATAATGCAACTAAAGCAGCAAAAGAAAAGCTGAAATGTGTAAACTCACCAAATATAATTGTTAATTAATAACAATTAAACAATTTTAATTATAGATTATGCCTCACAAAAAGTAATTCAAATTAAATGTATATCTGTCAATAATTTATCATCTATTATTCTTGTCCAAACAATATTTGTTGCCTACTTTTTAGATCTGAAAAATATTTTTATTTAAAATTAATTTTTTCCTTTTATATATTTAATAAAGTTTATTATATCAAAAAATAAAAATAAAAATACTATGTTTCACATTTTTAACATTTTTTAATTGCTTTTAATTGTTACAGATCATTTATGCATATTTATATTTCAATAAAAATTAAAATTAAACTTCTTTTCAGTAAAATTAATTTTATTTATAAAATATTTCAAATAAATACTTGTAATTTTTTATTTTTCTCAATTTAGTTATATTTAATTTAATAATATTTACAACTTATGGCACATTTTTTTAAAGAATTAATTTTATTTTTACTAACATTTATTTTATTTATTAAATATTTCATATAAATATTTAATATTTTTCTCAATTTATTTAACATTCATTTTAATTTTTAAATATTTCATAGAAATATTTAACATTTTTCTCAATTGATTTAATCTGGAATAATTATTCAGCAGCCACTCAATTTAAGAAAAGTTAACTCTAATTAGTTGGCTTAAATTCTCTTTTACTCTCAGTCTCCCTCTCTTCCTCTCCGCTCTTTCTATCTTGCACTCCCCTTCCTTTTCCTTCTTCTTCTTCTTCATCTTCCTATTTTGACTGCATTTCTTTTCTCATGTGCAGCTGTCACTTTTTAAAAGTTGCCATCACCTCACGCTGCAAAATTTGTCGCATAATTCGTAGCTCTGTATAAAATTTAATTAAGACGCTCAAAGTTTTTCACACTTTGACACAAGCCCCAAGCATACACTGAGAAAAAATAGGGCTGCTAAAATCAAGATTTTGTTCTCAGACTTATGAATTTTGTTCTAAAAAATGTAAATGTTAATGTAATGTAAGAAATAAAATTATTAAAGTTAAAAAAAACGTGTTGATATTAAGTACATTTCAAATTATACATTTCAATAAAATAAAATTAAATTTATTTTTATTTATTTTTATTTATAGTTTTACTTTTATTTAAAATTGGTGACTTATGAAAATATAATATATTAATATATTCCCAACAATTTGAGATATTTGTTCTTATATTAAAGACTGCGACTTTTTAGATAAATGCTGATAAAAAAAAATGTGCTTAAATTGAGATTAAGAATTTTGGTCTAAAAAATGTATCAAGAACATAAAATTCGTAAAGCTAGAGAACACTATTGATTTTAAGTACACTTCAAATAAGATTAAGTTCTTATTAATAAGATCAAACAATTTAAATACTCAGGATAACTAAAAAAAATAAAAATAAGGCAGGTTTTAAATTTATAATATTTTAATAGTTGTTGTTCCAAAATTATAATATTTTAATTGGTTTATTTTTATATATATAAATTTCCAAGCTCTTATTTTCAGACCAAATATTTTAAAATACTCAGAAAATTAAATCAGTTATTAAATATTTAATATTTTAATTGTTTTGTATTTTCATTTTTGTGTGATTTATAAATATTCCAATAATATTTGTTTACTCATTAAAATATAACATATATATATTTTCCTAACTATTTCAGATATTTACTTTTATTTTAATAACTCCCATTTTTTAGATTAATTTTCTTAGTATTAATAATTTGTTTTTAAAATTATCTTATTTTAAAAACAAAATATATGTGATGCATGTTCTTAAAGTTTAAAACTTATTCTTTGTTTTTTCCAGTGTATGTGCTCTCTTCGCGCTCACTCTCTTTCTTCGCTCTCTCTCTTCTGCTCCCTTTCCTGCTCTTCTCTTAGTTGCCCAATCTTTATGGTCTGCTCGCTTAGGTCTCAGTTGGTTTGCTCCAGGGGCGTTAAGGCAACTACTTACTTTACTTTACTTTACATTGGCTTTGGCTTTGGCCAAAACTTTCCATTTGGCCATATTGCAAACTGTGGAAAATTATGCGCCCTGCTGAGCGCTTTGTTAATTATGCTGCTGCTGTTGCTGCTGCTGCTGCTGCAACTTGGCTGCCCCTTCCTGCTGCCACTGTTGTTAGCTGCTTTCTTTTGGCCAAAACCGCAAAACTTTTGTTGCACAATTTGCGCTTAAACAAAGCCAAAACAATTTAATTGTCGCTGCGTAAGAGACGAGTTTGCTTCCCCTCTCTTCCTTACCCTCTCTCTCTCTCTTACCCCTCTCTTCCTTAACTTCCTGTCATGTCTCTCTCTCTTTAGTGTTTAGATTATTTCATCTGAAGCCTCATCGAACTTGCAACTAAAACAAAACCCACAACAAGCATTACCAAAATGCAATCTCTGAAAATAACAGGTAAAAAAAAACCTATAAGAACGCTAGAGAAAAGCTGATAGACTTTTAGATGCCCAGTACCCGTAACATATTTTATTTATCGTCAACTAAAAGCAGTTGTTAAAAAATTTTAATATTTTTTTAAAATAATATTTAAAATTACAATTTTAAATTTAATAATTTAATAATTTTTTCACCCCCACACTTTTCAACTTAATAAATATTTGTATTTCTGTATATTTTTTAATTTACAATTTTAATATGTAATATTATTTATAATTATTGATATTTGTATTTTTTGATAATTGTCAACCGCTTTTAGTTGACGTGAAATAAATAAAATGTTTATTAATTTGCTTTTAGTTTTTAATTATATACATTTAATTTTTTTAATTGTTAATTTAAAATTTTAAAATGTAATATTATTTTTAGCTTTCGATAATTGTCAACTGCTTTTAATTGACGTTAAATAAATAAATAAAAAAACCAAAATAATTTACAAAATAAAATAAACAATATAAAAAAATAAGCTTCCATTTTATGTATTAGTTTTAATTGTTAAAGTAGTTATTTTTTATTTGTAATATTATTTTTAATATTTGATAATTGTCGAGTGCTTTAAGTTGACGTTGAATTAATAAATAAATAATAACAAAAAAATAAAATTATCCAAATAATAAAATTAGTTCAAAAAAGTATTAAGAGAAATATTTAAATAAAAATGGCTTCTCAAGATCTCAGTCTCTATTTTTCAAAAATACTCGTTCATAGTTTTGAAGACAGTACGCGAATAAAAACATAGTAAATTATTAAAAAATATTAAAAGTATTAGATTTTTCATTATTTTCTTTGAGTTTTTAATATTTAATTTAGCTATTTATTTAAAATTTTAATTTGTAATATTATTTCAATTTTTAAACATTTTTGTCAACTAATTTTGGTTGGCATTAAATTAATAAAATGAATTATAAGTATTATAATTAATTTTGATTGCTCTAAATGTTATAATCTCTGAGATCTATCAAATCTGTTACTGGGCTAAAAGCGATCGAACAAGAGAACCCGCAAATTCACTCAGCACGCCATGTTTTTCTCGACTTTATAGGACCTTCAGTTTATTTTTTTTTTTCCGATTTTTTTTGTTGTCCTTTTCCTTTTGCTTTTCCTGTTGTTGTCCGTTGTTTACGAGCTCTTTGAACTGAATGAGCGTGTGGTTGCTGCAGCAGGACATCGATGTATCTATTTTGCCTCGTCGATGTCCGATGTCCTAATGAGCAAGGACATTAAATAAAGGACAGCAACAGGAGCAAGTTTTTGATGCAGGTTTCTTGTACAACCAAAATCCGCTTGTAATTGATTTCTAGGCTTGTTGCGGCTTTGCGCTAATGTTTTAACAAGGACATTTTATTTTTTATTTCGGTTTTCTTATTATTTGCAGTGAGTTCTTTTTTAGCACTTTTCAGTGTAAGTTCGAAATAAAAGTCTTTTCAAATTTAAAAATGCCTAAGAGCGTCACTTTGGCATCGGGCCAAGACTCAAGACGTTGTTGGTCTGGTCTGGTTTGGGCCACAACTTTGTGTTGGCTGCTGACAAGAAGCAGCCTCTTGCTAAAAGCCACTAAAAAGGCAGAAAAATGGTTGGGGGGAAAACTACTGAAAACTTGTTATCTTAATGGATATTTTGTACTTCGTTTGTGGTTTAAATTGACTCACTTCGGCCACAGCGAGAGCTGCTTTTGCCTACAGCGTTAAAATAGTGGAAAAAAGAGAGGAAAAACAATTTACATTTTTTCTTCTACTTTTCTTCAACTCAACATAAGTATATTCAATATATTTTGAGGCTATTTTCTTGTAGAAAGCAAGAAAATAACTTAACTAAAATAATTTATTTAAATGCAGCTAAAACTACATGGTCAATTTAAATATAATCAATTAAATAATCGTAATTGGATTACAAAGAAGTTTAATTCACAAAAATTAAATAAATATTAAATTAAAAAATATGCTAAATGAGCATGCAAAAGTTTCATAAAAACCATGATACAATAAATTTAAATATATATATTTATATTAAAAACATGAAAGTAAATTTAAATAAAAATCAATTAAATAATCGTAATTGGATTACAAAGAAGCTTAATCAATAAAAATTAAATAAATATTAAATTTAAAAATATGCTAAATGAGCATGCAAAAGTTTCATAAAAACCATGATACAATAAATTTAAATATATTTATTTATATTAAAAAACATTAAAGTAAAAGATAAAAAAGAATTGGCTGCCCAACAATATTTTTAAATTGGGTCTAAGTAAATTTATTTGATATTAAGGTAATGAGCTAAAGAATAAAAATAAATAAAATTAAAAAATTAATAAGTAAAAGTTAATTTATGTTGATGATGACGATAGTTCCATAAAAATAATAAATATTTCCAAATACAAAATTAAAAAGTTACAAAATTAAAATCTGAACGCATTTAAAATTGTTAAAAAAAAATTAAATTAAATAACTAAAATAGTGGAAAAAAGAGAGGAAAAACAATTTTCATTTTTTCTTCTACTTTTCTTCAACTCAACATAAGTATATTCAATATATTTTGAGGCTATTTTTTTGTAGAAAGCAAGAAAATAACTTAACTTAAATTGCGCCACACGTCGTATACGCAATTTATTTAAATGCAGCTAAAACTATTTGGTCAATTTAAATATAATCAATTAAATAATCTTAATTGGATTACAAAGAAGTTTAATCCACAAAAATTAAATAAATCTTAAATTAAAAAATATGCTAAAGTTTCATAAAAACCATGATACAATAAATTTAAATATATATATTTATATTAAAAACATAAAAGTAAAAAATTAAAAGGGATTTGGTTAGCCAACAATATTTTTAAAATTTAAATTGGGTCTAAGTTAATTTACGTGAAAGAGTAAAAATAAATAAAATTAAAAAATTAATAAGTAAAATGTTAATTTAAAAAAACAACTTGCAAAAACTTTAAATTTCAAAATTATATTGATGATGACGATAGTTCCATAAAAATTATAAATATTTCCTAATACAAAATTAAAAAGTTATAAAATTAAAGTCGGAACGTATTTAAAATTGTTAAAAAAAAATTAAATTAAATAACTAAAATAGTGGAAAAAGAGAGGAAAAACAATTTTAATCTTTTCCTCCTTTTCTTCAATTCAACAATTCAAGTATATTCAATATATTTTGAGGCTAATTTTTTTTTAGAAAGAAAAGAACTTAATTCAAACTGCGCCACACGTCGTATACGCAATCTATTTAAATTCGGCTTAAGCTACTTGAGCCGCAGGTCAATTTAAATAAAAATCAATTAAATAATCGTAATTGGATTACACGATGTCTTACGATGACTCCAAAGTTTAATTATGTAACCAGTGGAAAGTTCATTTAATTAAACTTTCACCTCTTGTCAAATGCTCGAAATATTTGCGCGCTGATGAAAATCAATTCCGCTTTGTGCTCCACACGAAGCTAATGAAATGGAAAACGTGAAAAGTGAAAATCAACTGTGAAATTTTCCCTGAAAAGAGTGTGTGGAAATTATATTTGGCAGTTGCAAATTTTTAAATTAGTTCTATTTAAATGGGGAGTAGAAAAATTAGGTAGTTTTCTATTAATTCATTAACTCATAAGATAAGTTTAATACTTTTAATATAATTCAACTCGATGACAATACAATTAAAATATAATAACGACTACAAGGATTTAATAATTTTCAAATAATATAAATAAGATAAAATAAATTAAGTACTTTTTTGACTATAATAATTAATAAACTGATTTAATTCAACTGGCAATATAATTAAAATACAATAACCCAATAATACAATAAATTTCTTTAAGATAAGTTTAATTAAGTAATTTTGTGATTTTAAAATTGTAAAATCTGCCTCAATTTAGTTTAAAGACAATGCGATCATAAATTTATTTATTATTTTATATTTTTATATATTTTATATCCTTTTTTATTCAACTTAATGACAATGCAATTTATCCATTTTGTGATCTGTTTATTATAAAAATTAATAAGAACATCTACATAGATATAATAAATTTCTTTAAAATAGTTTTAATTTAATGATTTAAAAATTTCAAAATCTGTCTCAATTTAATTTTAAGACAATGCGATAATATATTTACTGTTTACTTAATTTTTGTGTGTATATTTTATATCTATCCATTTTGTGAAAAGTTTATTTTTAAAATTTTTAAGAATATTTACTATAATAATTCAGTGATTAAAATATTTAAAAATCCACCTCAATTTAATTTAAAGACAATGCGATATTTCCACTTTGAATAAACTATTTCAAATCCCAGCACCAATAAAGCAATACCATAACTTAATAGGAGAATCATTAAAGCCGTGCTTACAGTATCCATATCAACCTGAAAGTAATACCAATTTTGGTATTAAGCAACTCATGAAATACACCTATAAAAATTCAAAACTCACATGCAAATCGGAGGTTTCTATTTTTTTACACAAGGCGGTTTTCTGGAGTGCCAAATATTGAATTGATATGAAAATATGCCAGTTTCAGTGACGCGTCTTAAACTTTGAGATAAATATCATTTGAATATAAATTATAGATATATAATAGATAAATATCATTTGAATATAAATTATAGATATATAATTTATTAATTTCAAGCTTTTTTCTTACCCGTAAGATATGACCTTACGCATTGGCGAATTCTTTTGGGTTATGGACACAGTTTTCTGTGGAGCAAACATGCTAACTTCAGTTAAATCACAAATCTCGCGCTCGGTAAAAGTCTCGGCAATTATTTTGTAGGCAGCGGCAACATCCACATGAAAAGCGAAACCTAAAAAAAATTAATTTTGAACTGTTATAATTATAAGTTATCATACAACATTATTATATGATTATATTTCCATTTATTAGTTTTTCCTATAATGATAATCATTAGTTTTGATTTGAGTGATTTAATAGAACTTGAAACCATAATCATTATTTTTAATCATTAAAGAAAAACGTAAAAAAACAGGAATCGCAAATAAGACTTATATTTATAATAAAAATTACTTTTAACTCTTATTTTTTAAATAAAAATCAATAAGAATAGTTGGATTTAAATTTTTATTTAAAAATCAAATCTATTCTACATAAAATATCTAAAATATAAGACTTATTTTTATTATAAAAATTACTTTTAACTCTTATTTTTCAATTTTTAAAATAAAAAATCCAAAATAATAATAAAATTTCCATTTTATTGAAAAATTATATCTTTTTAACCTAAACTATCCTAAATCTAATTTATCAATTTTTAAAAATTGAAAAATATATTTTATTTTATTTTTATAATATTGAAAAATTTTTATTTAAATTTTTAATTTTATTTTTTTCGCTCAGAATTATGCAAGAATATTGGAAAACAAAAATCGAACATAGAAAATACAATATAAAATCTGAAAATTAAAAATCAAGCCGGAAATGCAGAGATTGTAAAATAATATAGATTTTAGTGTGAATCATTTTATTTCTAAGTCCATTATTGGTTGGTGCTTTTTTTTAATTTAAAAAATAAATAATTATTATAAATATTTACCATCGTCCCACACACATTTAAATACACTTACGTTCGTGTTTAACTCGCAATAGACCCGTATCGGGATCTAGCCAATTACTTGCCACATTATCCTTGGCATGGGCTCCCACCTCGTGACTATGAACAATATCACGATAGGCTTTGGCGGCATCTTCGCTATTAACTTCGGGTTCCTCCTCGGCAACAGTTGCAGTTGGTGCCTCATTTTCCTTGGCAGTCGGTATACTCGTGATTTTCTTGGCATACAACTCCATGGAAACCGGATCCTTGGTATTCTGTTTGTGAAGAAAATGGAGAGTAATCCATAAAATATAAATATATAATAAATTAAAAGATATGCCAAATGAGTATGCAAAAGTTTCATAAAATAATTATATAACTAGTTTAAATATATAATTTTAATTAAAAAACATAAAAAGTAAAAGATAAAAAGATAAATAAATTTTTAGAAAATTGGCAGAAACTAAAAATTTTAAAATAAAAATAATGAGTATTTAATAAAAGTAAAAATAATTCTCACTACAAAATTCAAAAGTTACAAGATTAAAATATTTTTGCGAAAAATAAATTCAGATTTTTACTCTAGAAGTAAAATACTAAAAGTTTTATAAACCAAACAAATCTTAATATTTTAAATAAAAATTGTCTCCTAAGCTAGGAAATTTTTTGAATCCACTGAGCTGAAAACTTTAATGCAAATAAATTGCAAATTTAAAAATGATTAATGAATTTATGAGATAATTTAAATTGAATTTGCTACTTGACAAAATAATAAAATATATATAAGTGTATGTAAAATTTTATGATACCAGACAAGTCTTAACATTTTAAGGTTAAATAAAAATTGTCTATTTAGCTAGGATATTTCTTAAACCCACCAAGAAATAATCCCGATTATAGACAATATCCTCGACGCCGACCTGCAGCGAGCTGTGAACCAAATCGCTGAGTGTCTTGATGGTTTTGGGCTTCTCCATGAGCAGAGTGCCAACAATACTCGCCGAGTAGAATTGATAGATGCTGAAGGAGAACAAGAGACTAGTGATGACAATGGTGCGGCCAGAGATGAAGCTGGTGGAGAAACCCAAACCCTGCTGGCAAATGATGCCCACAAAGAACAGCACCGATTCCAGAAAGAGACCAACACGTTCCGGGTTTTTTTTATTCGCCTGCCTTTTGCTGATGTAGTTACTCAATTTTGCAAAACAACGTTGCCAGAATCCTCCCTCCACAGGCAATAGGTGTAAGGATACGACCTCCGATTTTGAATCGTCCTTCAATTAAGGATGTGTGTCGGAAATTAAGTTGCGGAAAACATAGAATTTTAAAGAATTATATATCAAATGGATACAAATATCGGACATTAATATCAAAAAGATCGCTTTTAATTAGTTAATTTTAAATATAAATAAAAGCCTAATAACATAATTAGAGATATCCAATTTAACAATAAAATCAGATCGTTAATAAAAGTCAAGCACGTTAAACATATATTAAAATTAATATTCGTACAAAAATTAACAACCAGCAAAAACGGAACTTATCTTTTAATATTACTTATAAATAAAATAAACTAAGTAAACTATTAACCAGGGAGATAAACCGAAATAAATATCGGTTTCAGTTACGGTTTTCGGTTATGCTCGAATTAAGGTTTTTGGTTATCGGTTATGCAAAACCTTGCAGTATCGGTTTTGTAACGGTTTTCGGTTTTTTATAAGTTTCGGTTTAAAAATACCGGTATGGTTTCGATTCACAAAAACAAAAAAAAGATATTATGGTTTTCGGTTGACCAAAATAAGAAGCGTTATTCATTGTTTTACATGAAAAAAGGCTTAATGTTCTTTTTAGCCTGGAAAATAATGTTATCTAGTAACTGGTATGGTCCAGCGAAATGGCGATTTTATTATAATTTGATCTCATATAAATTTGGTTCAATTGGTTTAAAAATTTCGATTATTTTGATTTTATTGATTATTAATAACTTCGAACTGCCATAACTTTGTCAAAACTCAATGAATATTCTTGCTCAATGTACATTTAAGAATGATTTTACCTCTAAATTCGATCTGCATTTCAAATTTTTTCATTTTTGAAAATTTTTGAAAATCGAATTTTTTAGAAATTTTACAGTGTTACCCCTTATCATTTTTCGAAAAAATTCGAAATTTTCAAAATTTTCAAAATGAACAAAATTTAAATGCAGAACGAATAAAGAATTAAAATCATGCCCAAATTTACATTGCGCATGGAAATAAATTGAGTTTTGACAAAGTAATGGCAGTTCAAAGTCATCAAAGTTGCTCAGTAGCTGCGACGGCCACAACCGAAATTAACCCTTATAAATGAATCGGTTACCAAACGGTTATTTCGGCTTAAAGACTTTCGGTTTCGGGTTTCGGTACAGTGGAAAACATTTTTTCGGTTACGGTTTCAGTTACGGTTACAAATTTCAATCGGTTTTCATCGGTTAAAGGTTACGGTTTCGGTTAAGGTTTTAATTTCTGCTTTATATTATGTTAAATTATGGAAACTGCATTTTTATTTAATAAAAATAAATAAATAAATTGATGTATGGAGGTATTTATATGAATAGACCTACCTACAATATTTTTTTCCTTAATCTTTTTAATAAAAAATAATATGTATATTATCAATAAATATTAAATAAATAAAATATTCCTCATTAATATATAATATATCTTTATATTCAATTATGGAAACTGCATTTTTATTTGTAGAATAATAAATAAATAAATAAATTGATGTATGGAGGTATTTATATGAATAGACCTACCTACAATATTTTTTTTCCTTAATCTTTTTAATAATAAATAATATGTATATTATCAATAAATATTAAATAAATAAAATATTGCTCATTAATATATATCTTAATATTCAATTATGGAAACTGCATTTTTATTTGTAGAATAATAAATAAATAAATAAATTGATGTATGGAGGTATTTATATGAATAGACCTACCTACAATATTTTTTTTCCTTAATGTTTTTAATAAAAAATAATATGTATATTATCAATAAATATTAAATAAATAAGATATTGCTCATTAATATATTTATTTAAATTCAATTATGGAAACTGCATTTTTATTTGTAGAATAATAAATAAATAAATAAATTGATGTATAGAGGTATTTATATGAATAGACGTACCTCCAATGCAGTTTCCTCCTGCTGTGTGGGAATTGGATGATGTGATGGTTGTTGTTGTTGTTGATGCAGTTGAAGAGGCGGGGGGGCGCCTCCCTTGGGCTTGATCAAAGCTGCCCCCTGTTGTGGCAGCAGTTTCCACTCAATGGTGGTTAGGAACCACAGTATGACGACGGTAAGGACACCACAGACCAATATTAATATCCAAACATCATTGCTAAATGGCTGTAGGAATACAATGCGATCCTTTTGCGTATTCCGAGGATGTCGAAAGATGAAACACGGTCGACTCGACCAACTGCGTCCGGCGGCATCGATCCATTTGTGCCTCTCCAGCCAATAGAAAATTGGTGCACCTCCAATATCCGTCTCGTTCCGAATGAGAGCTCCAATCATGCCATCATATCGGCCATTCTTCATGTAGCCCCAGGTGGATGTCCTTGACAGCACAAATGTCCAGTTGAACATGTCGCGCACGACCATCAGAAGATTAAAATTGAAACGGTTCATCGTATCGATGTGACTCGATACCGTATGCGTTAGATAATACATCAAAGTACCCGTCATGTTCTTGTTAGTCACCTGGCAATACAAAACACAGAGGGACAGATGGTAATATAAAGTACACTCAAAAAAAAAGAAAAGAACAACTTCTAAAATCAAGTTCATTCATTATTCACTCAATTATTTATTCATTCATTTTTATTATAAAAATTACTTTCAACTCTTATTTTTCAATTTTTAAAATAAAAATCCATAATACAAATTAAATTTCAATTTTTATTTAAAATTCATACCTATTCAACCTAAAATATCAATAATATTAGACTTATTTTTATTATAAAAAATACTTTTAACTCTTATTTTTAATTTGTTTAAATAAAAATCAATAATAAAAATTAAATTTTATGTTTTATTTAAAATTCATATCTACTCAACCTAAAATATTAAACTTAATTTTATTATACAAATTACTTTTAACACTTTAATTTTTTAATTTTTAAAAGAATCAATAATAATAATTAAATTTCAATTTTTATTTAAAATTCATATCTATTCAACCTAAAATATCTAAAATATTAGACTTATTATTATTATAAAAATTACTTTCAACTCTTATTTTGCGACTTTTAAAATAAAAATCAATAATAATAATTAAATTTTAATTTTTCTTTAAATATTGTATCTATTCAACCTAAAATATACTTAATATACATATGAAAAGTATTGAGCTACGCATTTTGAATGTTTTTAGATTTTTAAAAGATATTCACATTCAAGTTATATTTTTTAAAAAAATGTAAAAAACTTATAAAAAATGTAAGCGAAGAGATTTTTGAAAATTTTTTCAGTATTGTAATATCCGTAACGATTATAATTTATAAAAATAAAATTTTTTAGCTTCTTACACTTTTTTCCACTTTATTTCTACATCTCATACAAAGATTTTTTGAGATCATCCCATATAAAAAATCATAAAAAGTATTAACGAAGAGATTTTCGAAGAATAATTTTTGCACTCACTATTTGAATTGTTTGCAAAAACTATTTTCATCAATTATTTTTTATTTAAGCCCGAGGAAAAAAGTCAAAAAAGTAGATTTTCACAAAACTTTTAAATTTTTAGCTCATAGTTTTGTCAACATATAATTAATTTAATTTATTATTATTAATAAAATTAAATATTTATTTAATTGAAATGTTCTTAAAATCAGTATTTGTTTTCTAACTAAATGAATTTAATGTTATTCACGCATTTTTCAGACTAAATTTCTTAGTTCTGAGACCAAAATCTTGATTTTTTAACCGTTTTTTTAGGAGTGTAGCTGTCCCCCTTTTCCCTAACGATTTTACTACCTACCACAACCATGCAACGCACTTGGGCATGTTGCATATTCAGGCGTCGCAGCAGCGTCGACGTTGTGCGAAACCATCGATGTATCTCGAGTCCACTTCTCAAACTGAAGCTGCCAATTTCCGTGATGTTGACACGACCCCCAAAGTTCAGTCCAGGGTTCCTAAAAGTGCGAACAAAATTAACACTTAGGTTTACTTTTTAGAGGATGGATAGAGCTCTAAACTTTGTATCTTCATATAATGTAAAATCTGATCAAATTAATTAAATAATATTAATAAGCTATAAAAATCATTTAACTGCACTTTGAAGACTAAATTACTTGAGCAATATCCCAAAGATACTATTGTATCTTAAAGATACTTTTCTTATAAGTATTTGGATGCCAAAGATACTGTCCCATTTTGTATGCTATAAATACTCTTGTATCTTTCAGATACAAACAATTAAAATCAATTAACAAGACTTGAGCAATATCTCAAAAATGCCTTTGTATCTTACAGATACTTTTCTTTCTAAATTTTGAGATACTTTTGTATATTTCAGATTGTATCTGACAGATACTTTTCAATCTTAAAGATTTTTGGATGCTAAAGATACTTTCAATTCTTTCTGTAGATTTCCATAGATTGATTTTTGTATCTTTTAAATATTTGTAAGTCATTTGTAGACTATAGATACGTTTGTATCTTACAGATACTTTTCTGCAATTTCCTGCATGCTGAAAATACTTTTTAATCCTTCATATACTTTTCCCCCTGACAGATTTCTGAATGTTATTTTCTATGTTGATAATATTTAATGGAATTACTTAAGTAATTGTGCCTTTTTCCACTTAATTACTTATGTAATTGTAACTTAATTATTCAATTATGAGTTTCAAATATAATTATTTTTGGAATGACAATTTTTAACATTTTCCTTGATATATGATTACTTCAGTTGAAATAATTTAAGTAGTTATTTTCTCATTTCCTATATAATTACTAAAGTAATTGCTAATTTCCGCTTCAATTACTAGAGTAATTTTTTGATTCAAGCATACTTAGAGAATGTCTGTTAAATTACTGGAAATATCAGTGAAGTACTTGTAAATGTGTGTGAATGTAATATAATTAAATTTCCATTTTCGATGTTATGCAAATGCAAATGCATACTGCTAGCACTCACTGTCGCCTGCAACAAGTAAATAGAGAGCACAACTGACAGTTGTCTCTGCCAGATGTAAATGAGAAGAAGAAGAAGAGGAAGATGAAGAAGAAGAGGCAACATACCAGACATCGTAGAGTGCAAAGCTGTCGTCTTGATTCTGTCGTTTGGCCAAAGTTACTTCGCTGTTCATGTAGAAGTTCAGGGTCTCCATTAAGCTCTCAATGGGCTCGAGTTCATCCGCAGTTGCATCCCTATTCCTATCCCTATCTTTATCCTTATCGTTATCCTTATCCTCATCCTTATCCTCATCCGTCAGTTGCAGTCGGGGATGTTCCGCCAAGAAGACGACGCCTGCACTTACGTGCAGCGAATAATCCTCAATCAATAGCCAGTGATATTTATCGTTGTAGAGCATCTTGGCTGAAGCCTTTCAAATTGTTGCAGCTGAGCACTCAATATGCATAAAGACATGACCCACTGCACTATGGCACAATTTTCACATTTTTATGGCATTAATTAATCCCTTTTTAAACCAAGAAATTTTTGTTTATGGTATGTACCTTTTTTTTTTAGTTACTGTTCAAGATTTTTGTCTCAAACAGAAAAATAGATAGAAATGATAGAAAATACATTTTGATTGTAAAACAAATTATTTTAGAATATTTTTCTTAAAGTTTATTTAAAGACTTAAAAAATTTCCTCAAAAATATTCGCCAAGAATCAAAAAATCTAAATGATAGAAAATAAATCTTCTTTTTTGGATATTTTTCTAAAAGTTATCATATTTAAAAAAAATTAAATATTTTAGATTTTTGTTTTAAAACAAAAACATTTCCGTCAAAAAAATATTCGCTGAGAATAATGATAGAAATAATGATAGAAAATAAATCTTGATTGTATAACAACATAATTTTTCCTTAAAAATTTTTTAAGTTATCAATTATTTATCAGTTATTATAAGTTATATATATATATAAGTTATCAGTCATTATAATTCTAAAAATTAAATATTTTAGATTTTTATTTAAAAAAAAAAGAAATTCCTCAAAAAAATTCGTCAAGAATCCAAATTTCTAAATGAAAATACATTTCGAAAACCACATAATTTTGGATATTTTTGTTAAAATTATCATATTTTAAAAACTAAATATTTTTACTGAACATTTTTGTCAGCCTGTTTTTTCTTTATTTATTTGTTGTTACTGAATTTGCAAATTAACATTTTAAAAACGTTGTCTTGTTGTTATTAATTATTATTTATTTATGCACAACTAAAAGAAAACTTACTTTAACTTTAACTTTACTTTCGAAAACTTTCCCCGAACCGAGCTCTACATTAAAATCTCAAAATTTGGCCAATACTACTGGGAAAAAATAGTCCGGGATTCCGGGATTCTGTACACTTTTTTAGTAAAATTAAATATTTTAAGCTTCCTGAACTTATTTTTTTGTATTTTTAGCATGGATAACAACGCAACATAATCCGAAATCTCAAACTAATAAAACAGAGCGCTTTCTAAAAATAACAATATTTTTGTCTTAAATACATTATTTTTTTAAATAAGATAAAATTTACATAAAATTTACTTAAACTGGAAAAAGAAACAAATATACTTAAATACCAAGGTAAGAAAAAAAAACACTATTTTTGTTATAGATTTGTATGTTTTACAATCACAAAATTCAGGCCTTGCAAATTTTGTTTAAAATAGATTAATGCCAAAAAAGTGTGTAATTTGCCCATGGTGCGTTGCCACTCTGTTACGTTGCCACTTACCATTTGGAGGAAACGTCGACTTAGCATGCCGCATGCCAAATCCACGACCACAAATTGCCGCAGGGCTTCCACCGTCATCACATTGTCCAACCAGTCGGCGTTTAGCTGCAAGTTGAATACTGTGCCACTGCCAGAGGCGCCACCACCTCCCCCTCTGTTACGTGTGCCCCCCTGTGATGTTGGTCTGTTTCTGCCTCTACCCCCCGACTTGCTGTTCCCCTGACTGAGCACATCGAGGTGCACAATCCGCAGAAAAGCGAAGCTGCTCTCGTAGAGGCTCTCAATCAGTTGGGAATTCTTGGCATCGAATGCCGCGCGCAGTTGTTGCAAGTTGTTGTCGCGATTGGTGCGCACATTGCCCGTGTCATTGTTGGCGGCATTGTGGCAGGTGAAGTAAGTTAACCTTGGTATTTGTTTGTGCCGCTGCACCAACTCCAACATCATTCGATGCTGCAACATCGCCGTGCCACGTGCCTCCTCCTTTAACTCCGCTTTCAACTCCTCAGTCTGGACTCCGGCCAACAGGCTGAATAGAAACAACACTATGGGGCACATTCTAACTAATGCTGCCTCCGATTGCAGTTGAGGTCCTTTATAAGGATGTTCCACATGCTAGAGATGGACATCGATATAATGACATCGATATGGCATCGATTGAAGGAATATATACAAATTTTAATATAAATATTTAAATTAAAAATGTGAAATTAAAAATGGAATTTAGTATTAGAGTTATTTAAAAATATAAAAATATATTTTATAATTATTAGTATTTAATTTTCAATGTGAAATATAATCAAATTTATAGAATAAGAATGGAATTTTCAATTTAATATCGATTCAAGGAATATATGTATAAATATTTATATTTAAATATTTCAGTTAAAAAACGATTTGAAATAATAAATAAATATAAATATATTGAAATATAAACGATTTAAAAATAAGAATGGAATTTAGTAATTTTTCAAGAAAATTATAAATATTTTAATATAAATTATTGAGTTAAAAATGTGAAATATAAACAAATTTATAGATTAAGAATGGAATTTGAATTTTAGTATTAGAGTTATTTAAAAATACAAAAAATATAAATACATAAGTGTAAGTAGCACTTTTAGTAAATTTTATAGTTATTAGTATTTAATTTGCAATGTGAAATATAAACGAATTTAAAGATTAAGAATGGAATTTGAAATTTAGTATTGATTCAAGAAATATATATAATTATTTAAACATAAATATCCAAGTAAAAAACAATTGTTATTTTCAAATTAAATATAAAATTTCACTATAAATATTTAATTAAAAAAAAAATTTTTAATGTGAAATATCAACCAAAGTTTTAGAATAAGAATGGAATTTGGAATATAGTATCGATTCAAGGAATATATAAATATTTAAATTGAAATATTTAAGTTAAAAAAAAACATTTTTAATGTGAAATATGAACGATTTAAAAATAATAATGGAATTTAGTATCGATTCAAAAAAGTTTTAAATATTTAAATATAAATATTTCAGTGAGAAACTATTTTCAATGTGAAATATAAACGAATTTATAGAACAAGAATGGAATTTGAAGTTTAGTGTTAAGGTAATTTTATAAATAAAAAAATTATAATTTAGTGTAAATAGCAGCTTTAATACTTTTTATAAATATTGTGATTTATGTTAACTATAAATATAAAACGTTTTTCAATGTAAAATATTAAAGAATTTATAGAACAAGAATGGAATTGGGAATTTAGTATCAGGGTTATTTTAAAAATCCAAAAATTATATTTAGTGCAAATATCAGTTTCAGTATTTTTTATTATAAATACTAGTATTTAATTATAAATATTTAAGAAAAAAACACTTTTTAATGTGAAATATAGAAGAATTAATAGAACTTTTATAATTTTTGGGTATTTATGTATATACGATCCTATTTATTTGAAAATATATGGAATATATGGGACTTTTACATAAAGTCTTTACATTCCCGATATTTTTTGAGTTTTTCGTAATTTGATTTAAATTGTAAATTACTTTAAATTACTGACATTAAATAAATAAATAAATAATAAAGTCAATATTTTACTAGTTGCAAATTCTAAAAGATAATTCTTTTAAATTAATATTTTAAGTGCATGCTTTTCTTTTTAAAATCTACTTTTTTGTTAAAATTGTTATCTCTCTTTTTGCTTATCTCATCTTGCTAATACTTACTGAAGAAAATTAATAAATTCGTCATTATTTGTATATATATTTCTAAATTATACTGATTAATATCGATCTTCTTCGAAATGCAATGTGATATATTCGATATTTAGAAAGTTATAATATTTTACTGATATATTTTCCCAGATGTTAATATCGATACTTTTTTAACCGATACCCATCCCTAAATCGAAGTCACATTGCGTGTCGCTGTCAAAATGTCTGTGATATGTTTAATTCCGAAACCATAAATCGCTCATTGGAATTTCACTTTTCATTTTCTTGTCAACCCGAACCACTCATTATTCAATTTCATTCAATTAGCCTTCATAATTCAAAAGCCTCTCTTCCTCTTCATCTTTTTCCATTTGCATATTCCATATGAATGTGATTATTTCTCTTCCTTTGCGAATATTGTGTGTGTGTCCTTTGTCCTTCGTCCTTTGGGTATTCATTTGGTTTGTCCTGCGTCGTCCTATGTCACAAATTTTGACAGTTTGTCACTTTAATTGAATTTCTATGCAAAAGGTCCGAGGACACTTTATAGAACTGTTTTTTTCCTTGTCTAAAAAACACAAATTCTTGTTAGTTTAAATTTACTTGTTGTATTTTGTATTTTCTCTAATTAACTTTTAAAGAGACTTGTCCAGAATTTTAATATTTTAATTTTTGTATTAGTATAATATTTATTTATTTATTTAATTATTTAAATAAATTTATTTATTTACTTATCAACTTAAAGCAGTCGAATTATAAATTAAATTTCCTTATTAATTAAATTTTAAATAATATTATAAGACTAAAATATAAAGTTAAAAACTAAAGCATATTATAATAACTGAAAATATACAAGCAAATTTAAGTTTAAATTTACGCTGGGGGAATTATATTCTAACTTATATCTTATATTATTAGTTTCTAAATTTTTGATTATTTTCTTTCAGTTTTTAATAAATAATTTAGTTGTTTTTGTTTTAAATTGTAATTAATTTAGAAATGTTTAGAATTTATTTGAGAATTTTATGCCAAATAAAATAAAATAATATAATGTATTATTTGTTTAGTTATTGACATGTCTCTATTTCTAATTTTTTAATATTTTTGATACATTTTTCTAATATTAGCTTGGCTATTTTTAAATATATCATTACAAGTCTAATGACTCTTTCCAATTTTAAATTCCTATTTGGCTCAAACTGAAATGTAATTCCCGATTTTAATAGAAAACTTGAAGCTAATCAACACATTAAACTTAATGATTTTCGTGGCAAGAAAGCGTGAAGCATTTTCCTGTCGCATTTTCCTCCTGTTGTTTTTCTTTTCTCATTATTTAATGCCACGTTTTGTGCTGCAATTTGTGAGCTTAAAGCAAAGGTCAGGTCAAGTCAGGTCAGGCCAACAAAAAAAAGCCACAACCACAGCCACAGTGTCCACAAAATGTCATATTTCCTTATTATCTAGAGGGCGGAATGGGATGTTTGCTGGGTAGCATCCTTATATAATACGAAAAAACTGAAATGGAATTATTAATGGCGCTGTCCATTTGCTGCTAAGTGGCGCAAATTACATTTTTGTTTATTTTACTTGAGGTTTTTCCCCTGTTGTTTTATTTATGTTTTCTTGTATTTTTCTTATTTTTTTTCCTGTTCCAACTTGACTTTTTGGCCTTAGGGCCTCTTGGCTGCTGTTGACTGTATTTTGGGTTTTTAAATTTCATTTCTCCCAAAATCCTTAATTGTTCTTGGCAGTAAACGGAGCGAAAAGACTTTTGCCGAGCGCGTCGAAGCACAACGATTTAATGCCTCCAACCTTTTCAGTTAACTTTATTTATTTGCCCTCCACACACAGTGCGTATGCGTAATATTTTGCTTGTAAGCCGATTTGAAGTCACTAGAAAGTTTTGCACTGTTCTTATGTAGAAACTTGAGATGAGTTCGTGTCGTGACACGACATTTCTTGTTTATACTTTAGAAGTTGATCACAGTTTAAGGACTGTCCAGCAACTGGAACTAAACTGTCTCTAATGAGTGGTTAAGTGCACATTTGCAACTGCAACGAGCTGTCGTCAGCCAATAAAAACCAACAACAACACAAAAAACTTGCCCTGAAAGAAGAAACTTTTCATAAAAGCCCCCTCGGTTTCATCCCCTGTAGTGCTTACTCCCACTTGGTGCTGCTGAAAACAATGGCGTAGTCAGCATTTTTCGTGAAAGGGGTGCCAAATCAAGAAACTTTTAATTTCCGATAAATATTCCTATATTTAATTTTATAAACAATTCACTGAATTAAAAACTCGGAATCTAAAATCAATAATATTTTGTTAAACTTAAATTTTGTAAATAAGAAACCTTCATAAAAAAATTCAAAAATTATTTTCGAATCTCAAATGATAAATATCTTGCATTGCTTAATCCCACTTGGTCCTGCTGATCGCAGGGGCGTAGTCAGCTTTGCTTGAAAGGGAGGTGAAGCTATTAAATTTCTTTTTTCTGATAAATATTCATATATTTTATTTTATAAACAATTGACTGAATTAAAAAATCGAAATCTAAAATTTACCATATTTTGTAAAAATTTAATATACAAAAATAAATAAACCGGAATCTTATGAAGAATATTTGGTTTAAGAGAAAAAATAAAAAAATATATATATAAATCCAATATTAAGTATCTATTTTCCGGACTCACTTTTTAGAAAAAGGTTTTTTTCCTAACAAAGTTAAGAACTTTTCCTAAAAAAATGCGTCGAGTTATGTAAAACTACATATCTACTATATTTGTATTAATCTTAAAGTAAGATGAGAACATTTTTTAAAACAACTATATTTAAAAATTTAAGTAACTTAAAAAATAAATTGTTTAAATTGTAGGTCAAACTTTGAGTAATTATTTCACAAGATTTTTTTTTAATTCATTGACTACCTATTTAGTACAAAAATTTTATATATTTTAAAGAATAAAACTTCAAAATATTATTTAATATAAGAATTATGATTTTTTGTTAAAGTCTTATTTTCTTGTGTTTTTTCTTAAATAGAAAATCGATATACATAAATAAATATGCAACATTTTCAAAATTTGTTTTACAAGTGGGGGGGGTAACTTTTTACTGCCCCCCGTCGCTGTCGACGCTCTTGGTTGCGTGCCTGGCATATTGGCCTGTGAAGTGTCAACGGCAGTTGCAACTGTCGACGCTTTTGGGCTTGCTTTATGAGCTGCCTTAGTGTGGCTTAAAGCCAAGCCAAGTGCAGGACTAAACCACAACAAAGGCGTGCAAAAGCGCAAAATGAACAGCTGAAAAAAGAAAAGCAGCGGCACGAACTGACAAAGAAGCAACAGGGAAGGGAGGAAAAAGAGGCAAAGGGACAGAGAGTAGGAAACTAAAAGTGCCAAACGACATTTGCATGCAAATGATGCAGGCAGACAGTGGCAAGTGGCAACCGTACACTGATAAAAATAGGTTCTAAAATCAAGATATTGGTCTCAGAACTTAGAATTTAGGTCAGAAAAAGTTAGAACAAAAAATTCCTAAAGTTAGAAAACACATCTAGATTTTAAGAACATTTTAAATATAAGACCAAGTTCTTATTAAAAAGATCATAAATTCTTATATTTTCAAGACCACAAATATAAAAGTATAAAATTAAATGCTTTTAAATACTCAAGAAAATAAATTTTAAAAATAATGTAGGTTTTTAATATTTATAATTTTTTTATTGTTGTTTTATTTTGATATACATATTTTTATGTTCTATTTAATTTAATTTATTTTTTTTATTTTATTTATAAATATTCCTTAAATATGTTATTTTCTTGAAAAAATTTACAAATATAAGTGTAAGAATAAATATTCTTAAATACTCAAGACAATAATTTAAAAAAATAGGGTAGGTTTTAAAATTTATAATTTTTTAATTGTTATTTTATATTGATATGAATATTGATATGAATTTTTTTTTTACGTTATTTATAAATGTTCCTTTAATATGTTATTTTCTTGAAAAAATTTACAAATATAAGTATAAAAATAAATGTTTTTAAATACTCAAGACAATCAATGAATAAAAAATAAAGTAGGTTTTATAATTTATAATTTTTAATTGTTGTTTTATTTTAATATAAATTTTTACATTCTACAGAAGTAAAGGATATGGAGCATTTTTGTATAACGTGGTAACCCCAATAGATATAATCCCGTAACATTTATACTATGCAAGTCCTGGTGAATTCTGATTGTTAAGAAACTCGTTAGTATAATGGACAGCATTGTTAACTTCATACTTTTAGTATGATTTTGGTTGAGATATCTTAAGAAACAAACAAATTTTTCATACTAACGATAATTTGCTTCCGATTGTTCCTATGGCAGCTATATGATATAGTAATCCGACTTTGACTAAATTTTTTCAGAATGTAGGAGACAGTCCCAAACATCTAATCTGTAAGTTTGGTTAGGATATGTTAAGAAACAAATAAGTTTGAACTTTGCCCTCAAATTTGACCCACTTACAGCTGGAATTTCGCAAAGCGCCGTCTTATTGCACAATTCAATTGTCTCATCTATGTTATGTGAAAATTTCAGCTTTTTACCTTTATAGTTTTATATATATAGATTAAGAACTTTGATTTTTTTGATTAAAATTCCTAGTATTAGTAATTTGTATTTAAAACGGTCAACTTGATTTTAGAAATTGGTAAATTTTGTCAGTGTAGTGTAGTGTACTCCCAATAGGTGCTGCAATTGCACGGACGTGTAAGGTATTGGCCATGTTACTCGTAAAATGGCTGAGACTAGGGGAAAGGAGCGGAACGGAGTGGAAAGGAAGCATAAGGCGTCATCAGATGAACTTGCTGCGTGCTAATGAGATCAGCATGCAAATTTACTACAAGTGGCAGCTGCAATTTCACTCAATAATCCAGGAAATTGCAATGAAAGTAAGCCATTATATGCTGGCCATTATACAAGTAACTTAAGTGACTTTTAGCATTCATCAGCTACAGAATCCGAAACAGAATCCGAATCCAAATCCGAAACCGAATCAGAGGCCATATTATGACAAGCCACATTAATCAGCTGAGAACACAGCTCAAAGGGCAAAAGTGCCTGCTGATGATGATGATGATGATGATTTCAATTTCTCTGATTTCCTTCAACTGTGAAAATGTTGCAGTCATATCAAAAAAAAAAAGAAAATATATTTATATATATATATGTATATAAAAAAGAATCACGAGCAATGGTAATTTTTCCAGTTGAGCTGCTGAACACGAACACGAAAAGCAGCTCAAGCCTGCAGCTAAATTTCTTATTAGATTATGTTGCACGTATTATTATTATATATGGGTCAAAGTGTTACATGCTACCTGTGCTTACACAGTTCACTGAAAAAGGACTCTTGTGGCATGTGGCATGTGGCATTTGGACTCATCAATCAGCGCTACTTGCAAAGCACCTGAACTTGAGCTCAAAACACACAACTGAATCTGAAGTCTCTTATGGCCAAAAACTGTTCCCAAATGCAATTTCTACAGCAATTTTTGATATTCAAGTGTGCTCAATTAATCTCTAGAGATTTTAAAGAAGTGCAGTGCCCTCAATTCACTTCTTAAATTATTTTTATTTTTAAATTGTATTACTGTTTTTATTCCTGATTTAATTTGATGATTCCTTTATTATTTAAAAGTCGTAAAATGAATTATGTTTACAATTTCTATTATTATTGAACAAAATATACAGAAATTTCTGAAATTCGAGGATGCTCTATTAATCTCTAGAGATTCTGATAAAGTGAAATGTTGCCCCATCTCATTTCTCCATATTATTTTAAATATATATTTATTTTTAAATTCTATTACCATTATTATACATGATTTAATTAATCTTCAATTTTTATTTAAAAGTCATAAAATCAATCAATAAAAAAAACAATTATCTTTACTATTTTTATTAATATTAAACATAATCTACATAAATTTCTGATACTCAAGTGTGCTCCATTAATCTCTAGATATTTCTCACCTTACCTCTAGATATAATTTGAATTATATATATTTATTTTTACATGTTAATACAATTATTCTTGATTAAGTATGTATGTATGATAAAATTTAATATATATATTGTATATTTTTAAATGAAACTTTGAAATAAGAATTAATTTTGATGTCTTTTTTAATACTATTATAAAATACATAAATAAGTTTTTTTTATGATTAATAAACAAGAATATAAATATTTGTTTAATTGTTAGAATTAAATCAAAGCTTTAAATTATATTGGGCATTTAATTTAAATAATTAAAATTAAATGATTTTTTATATTTGTAATACATATAAGATATATGATGGATTTAAAAAAAAAACTTGAAATTTAATGGAATTTTCTAATTTATCTGGATAATTTTAATCGGCCTTGATTTTTTTTATTGATTTGTAAAACATGTCTGATTTATAAAACTTAATATTTTTCTCTATATTTTAAAAACAATAATTAAAAATCAGATATTTAAATCATTTCTTAAATAATATTTGGTTCATTTTGAGCTTAAACTTTTAATGACAACGAATATTGCCGCTTTTGAGACTTAAACTTTTGTGACTTAAGCTGTCTTATTTATATCAAAAGGGAAGCGAGGATAGAAAGGGATTTGAGGGGAGTGAAACTAACTTTTAAATGAAAGGCATTTCAGCAAGAATTTTCACTTTCTTGAGGGCAAGTTAATGCTCGTACTTTCGCCTTTTTTGCATTAATAAACTCAACTGTCATGTGCCATTTTTCATCATTATGCAGATGCCGCAACTTGACAAATTTCCGTGACATTTTCTTCTACTTGTCGCTGAGCCAGCAACAACAACAATAACAACAACAACAACAACAGAAGAAAAAGGATGAAAAGTGCGCAACGCTTTTATCCTTGAAACAAATTTGCATCTTTCGAAAGTAAAAACGCAGCTGACTGACAGTTGTGACATTTGTTTCTCAACACCGTCAAATGCAAAAACAAAACCAAAACCAAAGCGTATTTACTTTTGCCCTGCAGCTGCAATAATTTCTGTAAAAATATCTGTGCATTTATCTATTATTTAAAATACATTCAAAGTAAGCTGGGAACATAAATATATTAAAATCTGAATTTTACACAAGATATTAAGTAAACATGCGATTGCTATTGTAAAATTATTGTTGAATACTTTTTTTAAATTCGCAGTGAAATTTACAAAAGTTTATTTTGCTTAGTCTACTTTTTAGCGCCGCAAGAAAAAACCCTCCAATTTAATTTAAATCTAAAATATTAAAAAATAATTTGATACACATTAAGAATAATACGAAATGAATGCTACAAATCTGTAAATTTATGTTACCTTTTTGTTCCCCAATTCATATTTTTATATTTCTTAATTTACCTTTAAAAAATCATTAAATTAAAAATTCTTTGCATTTTTGTTGCCTACTTTTTAGCGCCGCAAGAAAAATTCCTCCAATTTAATCTGAGTCTAAAATAATAAATAAAAATTTGATACACATTAAGAATAACATGAAATTATAATTTACAAAACACTGAATTTATTCTTCCTTCTTTTTTCCTCAAATTAATAATATTTGATTAAATATCAATATTTTTAAGGTTTTGAATTTACCTTAAACATATTATAAAAATAAAAATCTTTAAATTTTTGTTGCCAACTTTTTAGGGCCGCTGGGAAAATTACTCCATTTATATCTAAGTCTAAAATAATAAAAACAAAAAATGTGATACGCATTAAAAATAACATGAAATCTGTAAATTTATGTTGCCTTCTTTATCCTCCAATTTATATTTTTATATTTTTGAAACTACCATAAGAAAATTATAAAAAACATTCAATTTTGCAGCCCATTTTTTGGGGCCTCAAGGAAAACTCCAACAATTTAATCTTAGTCTAAAATAATAGATTTAAGTGTTTTATATATATTAAGAATAACATGAAATTATTAATTACAAAACTCTTAATTTATGTTTCCTTCTTTTTCCTCAATTTAATAATATAAATATCTATATTTTTATATTTTTGAATATGCCTTAAAAAAAAATTAAAAAGTTAGAATTTTTGTTGTTACTCATTAAAATCGAAATCAAAAATAATAAATAAAAATGTAAGACACATAAAGAATCAAATGAAATTATAATTTACAAATCTCTAAATTTTTGTTGACTTCTCTTTCCGCAATTTAATCAAACTCTGTAATATTTAAATAAATATCTGTGTTTATATTTTTTTTAATAAACTTATAAAAAAAAATAAATTAACATACTTTCGAATACTGTTGCCTATAATCAAAAATAATATTTAAATAAATATATATATTTGTATATTATTCAATATGCTGACTGTAAAACTTGCATGCAACTATAAATGCATTATTTAAAAATATTTAACTATATTTGCAAGCTGTTATCATTTTATAGGGGGGGGTTCTCAGTGCCTCAGTTAATTTACATTTCAAGCAAATCTGGCGCCATTAGGTCCCGGCTTAAGTCATAACTTAAATGCCATAAAAAGATGAAGAAATCGCAGTGCAATCTTTTAGCTCCTTTGCTCGGCAAAAGTTGCCACGTCAACTGAAAGTCGCGCTGAGTGCATTTTGTTGATTTATAATAAAAATAATGTTAAAAACATATTACAATATAATGAATGCGCGCAACGGGAGCGAGAAAAAAGAGAGAGGAAAAGTGAAAAGCGCCGCCAGATACGAGTATGAAAAGTAAAGTAAAATAAAATAAAATAAAATAAAATAAAATAATATATAAAGAATGCTAAAAAAAAGATGTATAGCAGTATAAGAGGCAGCATGGAAAAGGCGTCGTAAACAACTTTCGAGTGAAATAATAAAATGCGCTTTTTTATGCATTTCTCCGGGGGGTCACAGAGAGTTAAAAAGAAAGGAGCTGCCGTCTTGCTCCCTTGTATAATGCGTGTTATGTAATAGTTTTCGTTCTGCCACGCCCACCTGCCAGCCCCTACCGCCCCTCAGGTCTTTGCTATTATTAAGGCAAGCTGTCGTGACGTCCTTGCAACTTTGCAGCATATTTCAACGCTCTGTGTGGCAAAAATGTGCACAAAACTTTCGCTGGAGACGACGCCGGCGACGTTGCTGCACTCAACCAACAACAACAACACTACACTGATAAAAAAAATGTTCTAAAATCAAAATTTTGGTCTCAGCACTAAGAATTTTGGTCTAAAAAATGCGTCGAGAACATACAATTCTTGAATTTAGAAAACACATCTTGATTTTAAGAATATTTCAAAAAGAAAAAGTTCTTAAATTAAGATCAAACAGTCTTTTTTTTTTTTTCTTTTTTTAGTATAATTATTATTTTGTTGCAATCATCCTAGCGCTACAAGGTCTCCCTTATAAATTAGTGCACTAGTCACAAACAAAAAATACAAAAATAAGGAAGGTGTTTTAAAATTTTAAGCTTGTTGTTTTTTTTTTTTTTGATAATTATACTTTTTTGGATTTATTTTTTTTATAAATATTCCGATTATATGTTTTTTTCTTGGCTATGGTGCCATTATTGTCTTCATATTAAACATGACATATTTATATTTTCTTAACAATTTAAGATTTGTAATACTTATATTAAGAACTGCGAATCTTTAGATTAATAATCTTAGTTTTATTAATTTGGTCTTAAAATGGTGTTATTTTAAAAACAAAATATTTAAGATGCGCGTTCTTGATTTTAGAAGTTGGTCTTTTTTTTCAGTGTAACAATAGCTAAAGAATAACATGAATAACCTGCACATAAAATGCAGCACAAAAATAAAATAAGCGTGTCCGTAAAAGAAGCCGCAAACTTTCACCCCACAATTTTTGACACCTGAACCATTTGCCGTGTTGACAACGACCCCGGCATGTTAATCCGGCTTCAACAGCAGCTACAGCAGCCAAAAGTATAACAAAGGTTGCCAAAAACAATCAAAAACTGTAAAACAAAAAAAATGAGAAGAATGATGTAAGATTTATAGAGTTAAGTTGCTCGACTGTTGGATTCCCAGTACCCATAACTTTGCAATTCAGACAAATTAAATTTAATAATAAGTAAAAGAAAATTTAATTTGATAAGAAATAAATATAAAAAAAGGAACAACACTTTCCAACTTCAAAAATTCTTCTTAAATACATTTTTGATTGCAGTTTTAATATTTTGTATGTATCTTTTAAATTGATTTAATCATTGCAGACAAATAAGCAACCACTAAATAATTGAATCAACAAAATATTTGAAAAAGAATAAAAGAAGTACGATTTCTATAGTCAAGTTGCTCGACTGTTGGATTCCCAGTATTCAATCAAATTAAATTAAATAAAAATAAATATTTTGATAAAATATAAGTATAAAAATATATCTATATTAAAAAATTCAGCTAAATTATATTTTTGATTCAATTTCAATATTTTGTATGTGTCTTTGAAATTTTCTTAATATTTGCAGATAAATATACGACAACAACAAAATTTACTGAACAAAATATTCGAAAAACATAAAATAAGTAAGATTTCTTCACTCAAGTTGCTCGACTGTTAGATTCCCAGTATTCATAAACTTGCATTAAAAATAAAACAAATATAATAAGAAATAAGTGTACAAAAAAAAAAAAATCCTATAATTCAGCTAAAATAAATTTTTGATTGCAATTTCAATATTTTGTATCTCCCTTATAAATGAATCGTTTATTTTTTAAAAAAGTTTTGAAAAAATGAATATGATAAGAAATTAATATAAAACAAGAGACAAAACTTTCCAGATTCTAAAATTCGAGATAAAATAAATTTTTGATTACAATTTCCATATTTTGTATGTAAATATCTTAACAATTTTTCCAATATTTGCAGACAAATGAACAACAAAAATTTGAATGAACAAAATAAAATCAAATAAAAATGCATAACTTAATGAACTTTAACTCAATTATCTTCTCCGTTTATTAACTGCTAAATTAAACACATTATTAGAAACTTATGAACCTTTCTAACCTGTCTAAAAATGAGCAACAGCATCAGAAACACGCGCTATTTGCGGGTCAACGCGGCGTATGAGCAATGAGAGAGAGGCAGCCTAAAAATATAAATAAATAATTTGAGCAGCTGACAGACTCGAATGGTTTTGATAATGGCGAATCCTTTGGAGAGTTCTCTTGATAGATTAGACTCTTATTATTTATGATTAACACAACAGCTACTCTGCTATTAAATTCATCTTTTGGTTTACAAACTTTGTTTTTAAAGCAGTCTCAGTTTTCTTTTATTTTTTTCTCAGCATATTTTCAGCTTTCTCTTTGTCTAATTTCCATGCTGCTTTCTTTAATCAAACATTCGTCTTGTATGTGTGCGTTCTACTTTTTATTACACGTCGAGTTCGCTTTCACTAGACGCTCTTCAATCAAAAGCTGCCGGCACATATGTAATGCTGAATTGTTATGGAAATCCATAAATAAAAGCGTACAGACACATGTTTACACGCTCATCAATTTGGCTCGCACTTGCAGGCGACAGTCAAGCAGACAGAGGGGGAAGGGGAAAGACCGTCAGGGGAGAATAAGACAGTCTGACTGGCAGTCAAACGTCAGGCGCGAACATTTGTTAATCTTGGCAATGTTGACAATAATTCACAGCACGTACCTGCAATAAACTTGGGCGCCAGCGGAACGTGTAATATATCTGAGGAGGGTAAGGAGTGTGCTGTGGAGAGAGAGGAGAGAGAATGAGAGAATGAGGTAAGTGAAGTATGACTGACTAAGCAGAGAATGCGACATAGACTAAAACTACTTAACTTTTTAAACTAGAGTGTGGAAAAAACATGCGTTTTAACTAAGCAGAAAATAAACTTGAATATCCTTCTTTAAATAAATGATTGCCTACTTTTAAGCGCTTTAGAAAATTAACTTGAATTTCCTTTAAAAAAATGTGCTGCCTTTAAAAGAGTCTGGAAATTTTTTAATACAACTAATAGATTCATTAAATACATTTAAAATTAATTTACTTACAGTATAATATTTTTATTAAGCATAAATAATTTTATTGAAATTTTAAATAATATGGAAAACAAATTTGTGACGTCCAATATATGTCCGAAAAAGGAAATCTCTGACTCTTAAATTAAACTTGAGTATTATTCACAAAATTTTATTGCTTACTTTTAAGCAATGTTGACTGAATAATTTATTTTGATAGATATGATTTCATAACATCGATTTAAAATGAACTTATTTAAAATATTTGTAAATCATACATAACTGTATTAAAATTTTATATAACATAATGTAACAGAATTTGTGACTTCAAAAAAAAGGAAATCGCTGACATTATATAAAATTTAAAATTGGTAAAAGGCATAAAGGAATGTCAAAGACTCCAAAACCACAAAGGAATTACATTTTAAATAAATGTTTCTATTATATAAAATTCACCAAAAAATAATATTAATATTATTAATAATTATAGTTGAGATATAAAATAGAAGTCAATTCAGGTGACTCCTTAAAGATGTCAAAAAAAAAATATGAGAAATTTCAGAGCTGGTAAAATTTACTTTAGCTCAAAATAATTCCATAAATTAAATGCCAATTTCTGTAGAAAACTTTTTGTCTTAAAAAAATATTAGTACTACTATTTTTGATCCTTGCAAATATTCGAAATATTCTTGTCCCAACTTTAAGCTAACAATAGCAAATGAAGCATAAGAATTATGAAAACCATAAGGAATTTATTAAACAAATTTTTGGTTAAGCTAAAGAAAACTTGAGCTATTTTTGTCCAAATTTGTGTTGGCTTCTGAGGGAGACACGCAGAGTTTTTTCCTTGAACTGTGTGCGTGTCTTGAGCTCATACAAATTTCAGGGGCGCGATTCGTGTTGACATTTGGACTAGATTAAGTTATAAACAAATACGAGTACGAGTGCTAATGAAGTGTTTGTTTAACTCTCACTCTCACAAGTCAATCAAAAACGAAAATGTCAACAACTTTTATTGTGTGAAGCTGTTTATGGCTAAAAACAAGCGAACGACACGCAACGCAAATTAAGTCATGAAAACGCAGATAGAATAAGGACTTAAGGCATTTAATAAAAGGACAATGGGCAGTAAGAGAATCGGAGAAAGCAGTCGAAACAAATGCCAAAACATCTGTGCATTTCATTTGCATAATTTGTCAAAACAAACATAATACAAAGTGCTGTGCTGTGTTTTTCTGTTCTTTCTTGTTGAATATATGTGACCCAAGCACACATTGCGTATGCGTAATCTTGCAACATTCTGCTCCCAAAAGCGACACAGCAATAAACACAGCAACATCTACAAAGTGCAAGAATTTTTGCCTTTTTTTGTGTGCTTTGTGGGCAAGCACAAAATACATGCAAATCGAATACAACAAAAAAACAAACAAGATTGAAAGTTTATCTATGGCACAACGAAGAATTGATACCCTTACAATTTATATTTTGACTGAATATTGCTATGATATAGTCATGCGATTTTAATCAAATATTTTTAAGCAAACATAAGGCAATAAAAAATACAAAATCTGTAAGTTTGGTTGAGATATCTCACGAAACATGAATGTTTTTTACACTAAAGGTACACAGAAAAAAAAATCCGGAATTCCGAAATAAAATCAATTTAATGCGGTGTCAGAAGTACGGAAATCCTGCAATTTTGTATACGGTTTTTCTCAGAAATATTTAAATTTTCTGTGCTCTGTATTTTTTTTTATTAGATCAAATATTTTAGGCTTCTTTGACTTTTTAATGTTGAGTCATTGCCTATTTAACCGCATATTATCTAAATTTAGTAATAATATCCTAAATACATACTTAAATTAAATCAAGAATTGTAAACTTGAATTTTAGAGTGGTTTTTATTTTCTTTGTATGTAGATTTTCTGCCGATCGGCAGATATGTGATATAGTAAATAGACTTTGACCAAATTTGGTCAGGATGTTAGAGACAGTCCCAAATACACAATCTGTGAGTTTGATTGGGATATCTTAAGGAACAAAAATGTTCCTTGACCTATGACCTGAATTTGACCCACTTACAGGTAGAATTTTGCAAAACGCCGTCTTATTGCACGAAGAAATTGTGTCATCTATGTTGTGTGGTTAGGTTCAACAAAATAATTTATCTATGAGATTCTTTGATATATCTTAGTAAAAGTTTTTTATACTAAAGATTCCGAATTTAATCAAATATATACATACCTTAAGAGGAGTCGCACTTTGTGACAAAATAATAATACCGACAGCAAGAGTATAATAAAAAAAGAATGGGATAAAAAGAAAGTGAGAAACCGATAAGCGCCTGTAGGACACGGCAACAACAATTGGACAAAGCAAGGAGCCAAAAGGAGAGAGGAAAATGGGGAAGCAGGAAAATCCTACTAATACCCAAAAACCAAATGGATGCCGTTTGTTCGACAAAATCCGTACTTTATGCTAAAATCAAACAACAATAAAATGTGAATGAAATTTTTCGGTATAGGTATCGAGTTGGAAAATGCCACGAATGGAAAATTCCCCTTTTTATGGTTAACGCTAAAATGTGGGTTTATGTTTTATGGATATACCTAAATTTGACAGGATCATGTAGATATATTCAAGTATTTCAAGTGGTTTCCTGTTCATTTCCTTTAATTAAGTGCGAGATAAATAAATGACGATGCGCTTTGACTTAATGACAATTATCATCACTTGATGACCACACACAGTTATCACTCAGTGTCAAAGGGAATCTCTACACACCAACAACAACAACATAGTCAAAGATACAGTAAAGCTTCACTTTGTAGAAAAAAAAAATAAAATAAAAATAAATGCGCTGCATCAACAGCATTCGCATTTATTTTTATTGACATTTCCTACACCCAAAAAAAAAGTGAAAAAACTGGAAAACAGCAAAGGAAAACCCTCAACGCAAAGTGGCAAAAAGAAAAACCGCTAACCAGCAGCGGGAAAAGGAAAAGCGGCAGCCGGAAAACAGGCAAGCAAAGGGAAAGCGCGATTTACGTGACGAGACCGCGACGGGCATTTAATGCTTTTCCTCCTCCACCCAACACAGGAAAAACGCGACACAGGCACAAAGAAAATGCCATTTTCCGGGTGGCCATAATGAATGCGTAAAAGTTTATTGCAGCAGCTGGAAGGTTCAGGAAATGGCCAAATGGGAAATTGGGCAAAATACTACACCTAAAAAAAAGAACCAACTTCTAAAATCAACTTAAATATTTTGTTCTTAAAATAATACCATTTTAAGACCAAATTAATAAAACTAAGAATATTAATCTAAAATTTCGCAGTTCTTAATATAAGAAAAAAAAATCTTAAATTGATAAGAAAATATAAATATGTCATATTTAATATGAAGACAATAATGGCACCGTAGCCAAGGATTAAACATTTAATCGGAATATATACTATAAAAAAAAATCCAAAAAAAGTCCAAATATCAAAAAAATAAAAATAAGTTTAAAGTTTAAAAAACACCAGTCTTATTTTTTTTTTTTGGCTTGAAAATTAAAGACTGTTTGGTCTTAAATTAAGAACTTATTCTTATTTATTTTGTGCTTAAAATCAAGATGTGTTTTCTAACTTTAAGAATTTTATGTTCTCGACGCATTCCTTAGACCAAAATTGTTAGTTCTGAGACCAAAATCTGAATTTTAGAACATTTTTTTATCAGTGTACCAGAAAGGTAGATTTATTTGTCGGTAGAAAACTACAGGGAGTAACTGTCAATTGCAAGCAGATCAACATCATATCAAAGGAAGATTGAATTTGACTCTGATATTAATAGAAATGAAATTCGGGGAATTTTTTAATATCATTCACATCATTAAAATCCAATTAGATAACGCATTTAACCAAAATATTTTTTAGGGGGTTGGAAAAAACTCCCATCTAATCTATTTTCACCTTCCCTTCTTCCCTCCTAACTCAAATGTCATTAGTTAAAAAAATTATATTACTTATTTTGAGGTCAAAAGTTAAACTTAACTTGAAGCAACAGCTAGAAAACAATTCAAGTCATGTACCAAATAATCCTACAATTGGCCCAAAGGACATTGACTTTTGGGCCAAAGGCCAAAACAATTAGCAGACCTACAAAAAAGTCAGCAAATAATTAAACAACATAGAAATTCAACCGGCAGTTAACAACTACAAGCTATACTTAAACTTACGAGGGCAGTTCTAAAAGTATGCAAAATATTTACAGTTTGTAAAGTTTGTAAGCGTTAAAAGCGTTGAGAAATTCAAAATATAAATAATAATAATTGAAATTATATTTTGACCTATAATTTTTATAGCAAAATTTTAATTTACTTAAGACTTTCAGGATAAAAACTATAAAATTATTTATATAACTTGATTAATATTTAAAAAAAATTATATACGTTGTAGCTCTAGGAAAATAGTAATGCAAACATGTAATCGAAAAAATCAAAATTTTAATAATAATAATAATAAACAATACCTTTTGTACTATGATATTTAAATAAAAATTGCAATTTATTTATAAATATAGAAATCTTTTTTGAATTAAATTATATATTTGTAAAAAGTATATTCCTTGCAGTTCCAGGAAAATAGTAATGCAAATATTAAAAAATAGTCATAATAATTAAAAAATTCGATATTTTAATAATAATAAATGATTTGCTCTGTGATTTTTATATGAAAATATCAATTTATTTAATACTTAATTTTTTTATACAAATTAGCAAATTATTTAGGTTACTTAATTAATGATTTTATAATTATTTTCGTTGCAGTTCCGGATAAATTTTAATGAAAATGAAATAAAAAATGTTTATTATAATTAAAAATTTTAAGTGTTTAAATTTGAATTTACATCGGTATTTCCAATATTTATATATTTAATTCATTTAATTTTTCCTTTTTCCAGTGACAATTTCATGATTTATTTACATTAGTAGCTACCCTCGTTTTTGTAGTACAATAGTTATATGTATCTACAGGTTTGCCATCCTGTGGCTATTGACAAATGTTGAGCACCGAATCTTTCCACCTGTCCAAACGCAATTGGAGTAACAAATTGCTGCACTGGCAAATAATAAAATGGTTCGCTAAATGTAAATAGAGGTAACAACTACAAGACAAGACTCGAGACAGTTCAATGAGAGAAGCAATGAGTTGGCCAATACATACAAGTAGTTGTTGTTGTTGTTGTGATAGTTGTTGTTGTAATAGTTGTTGTCATTGTTGTTGTAGCTGCTGAGCAGTCGAACAAATTTGCACAAATATCTGGGAAATATCCGTGACAGTTGTTGTGGTTGAGTTGATGTTGCTGCGGGCCTTTTGCTTTTGCTTTTGCCCATTTGGCCCGTTTTGTTGGCCCATTGAACATTTCGGAAATTGGAAATTTCGCACTTGATGATGGTCCACAAATTGGGCCGACAATGAAGACAAGGTGGCCAGCAGCTAGCCCAGCATTTAGACCATGGCAATAGACCAAAACTGCAATCGTGCGTGTGTCGAGTGAGAGATTCCGGGGCAAAATCAAACAACTGTTTTGGATTGAGGTTTTTTTGGTGTGGTTTTAGCCTTTGGCCAACTTTTCGCTTCGTTTCGGTTTATCCGGTTTTCCTGCCCCGCTGTTTATAGCAGAGCTGCCGACCTTTGACCGAAAAATAGCTTTTTTTAGTGGAAAGTAAGTCAAAAAAAATCTCTAAAGTTTCAAAAACAATTATCTTGGCTTATGTTTCAATTTTAGCTGCTCGAAAATTATATTTAAGCGTTTGAAATGTCTAAATACATTGCTAAATTTTTAATTCAGTTAAATGAAATATATATTATTTTTTTTATTGAATAAAAATGTAGAAAATAAATTATAAAATATTAAAATAATTTTTAAATGTACAAAATAGTTAAATTATTATAAACTTTGTTGGAATTGCGAATACAAATAATTTTAAAATGTACAAAATATGCATACTATATTCATTTTTTATTCAAATTTTGAATATATATTTTTTAAACTCTGATAATATACTCGAAAAATTAAATATCTGATATTTCAAAAATTCGTTTCATATTTTTCACATCATTCGAATTTTTTATTTAAAATTAAATTGAATATTTTCTCAAAGTTCTCAAAAATATAAAATTTATTTGATTAAAATTAAACTAATTTTTATACTACATAAAAATTCTGAAAATACATTTTTAAATATTAAAACCATTTTTAAAATATTAAAATATGCCAATTTTTTTAATATTGTTAAAGTTTCAAATACATTTTTAAAACTGTGAAAACATATTCGAAAAATTAAATCTGGGAAACTTTAAAAACACGGAAAATTTCTTTGACATATTTCACATATTTTTCACATTATTAGAATTTTTTTATATGCAATAAAACTCTCAAAGTTCACATAATATTTAAATTTATTTAAATAAAATTGAACTAATTTTTATGCTTAATAAAAATTCTAACAAAAATATTTTAAAATATTAAAACATTTTTGAAATGTGAAAATATGCCAATTATTATTATTATTGTTAAAATTTCAAAAAAATTTTTTAAACTCTGAAAATATATTCAAATGTTAAGTCTCTGATATTTCAGAAGCACCAAAAATTCGTTTAAAATATATCATATAATTATACATTTTTTTTATAAATTTAATAATATTGAATATCTTTCCAAAAACCTTCAAAAAATATATTCAAAAAGTTTAGTCTCTGATATTTCAGAGGCACCAAAAATAAAAAAAAAGAGGAAAATCGCATTTTACAAAATAAAGAAAAATTCAAGAAATCCAGATATTGACGGGAAAAAAGTCTGTGTTGTCAACACTGATTGTAACACCGAGTGAAAGAGATAGTGGGAGAGAAAGTGAGTGAGAGGGATTGATTTCATTGTCACAATGTTGCTGGACGTTTTTGTTTTTGGGGCACGTCTGATTGATGCCACATCGTTTGATTTCCCAAGTGTGAGCCGTGAACTTAAACCCCGTTGGGTTCTCTCATAAAGTGTTTATGAGTTCTGTCTCTCTGTCTATCTGTCTCTCTGTCTATCCGTCTGTCTATTTGTCCTTTGTGCAATGCATTTTGTGCCAAGTTGGCAGACAGCTTTTATGACCTGACTTGGTTTAACTTTTCTTCACATTCAACTCATATTTTACAAGGTGTTAACCGACAATTTGTGGCACATCAAGACGCTTAACTCGGACAGCAGCGTAATGAGTTTTTCCGCTTTTATTTCCACAGCTAAGCCCACAATTTTTCATTCATGTTCCACTAAAGTCAAGTATGAGCTTAAGTGAACCTTTGAATTTATGTGTGAATTAATAACAGAATTCGTATTCATACTTATGAGCAGGGATTAAAACCTTAACCGAAACCGCAACCTTTAACCGATGAAAACCGATTGAAATTTGTAACCGTAACTGAAACCGTAACCGAAAAAATGTTTTTCCATTGTACCGAAACCCTTAAACCGAAACCCTTAAAACGAAACTCTTTAAGCCGAAATAACCGTTTAATAACCGATTCATTTATAAGGGTTAATTTCGGATCTGACCGTCGCAGCTACTGAGCAACTTTGATAACTTTGAACTGCCATAACTTTGTCAAAACTCAACCAATTTTCATACGGAATGTAAATTTGAGCATGAATTTACTTTTAAATTCTGTAAATTTTTTTTTAAATTTTAAGTTCTGCATTTAAATTATGTTCGATTTGAAAGTTTTGAAAATTTCGAATTTTTTAGAAATTTTACATTTTTCGAAAAATTTCGAAAATTTTGAATTTTTAAAATGAACAAAATTTAAATGCAGAACGAATTTAAAGGTAAAATCATGCTCAAATTTACATTGCGCATGGATATTGATTGACTTTTGACAAAGTTATGGCAGTTCGAAGTTATTAAAAATCAGTAAAATTAAAATAATCGAGATTTTCAAACCAAATGAACCAAATTTATATGAGATCAAATTATATTATACTGGACCATTCCAGTAATCAGATAACATTATTTTCCAGACTTAAAAGATCATTAAGTCTTTTTTCATGTAAAGCAATGAATAAAGCTTCTTATTTTGGTCAACCGAAAACCTTAAGTTTTTTTTGTGAACCTTACAAAAATCCGATAACCATTACGAAACGGATACTTTAAGATTTTGCATAACCGAAAACCTTAATTCGAGCATAACCGAAACCGTAACTGAAACCGATATTCGTTTCGGTTTTAATCCCTGCTTATGAGTTAATCAATTCTCAAAACTCACTTTTATTATCACTTTCTCACTTTCTCAATTTTCCTAACAACTTTGTTGTCAACTCGTGAATCGTTTTCGAAGCATCCGATGAACTTCGAACCATTGTCAATTGTCAATGTCCGCTTTTTATTTCCTGCTCAAAAGCATTTCCCATTCCCTTCAATTGTCAATAAAACTTGTCCGTCGAGAAATCATCAATATCTCGTGCTCATTGAAGTCATTCACTTGGGAAATGCTTAAAGGTTGCAAATATTTGTATTTTATTCTTAGTAAAAAATTTTACTAGACTTTTGAATAACAAAAACTCAATTTACATTCTGCTGAGACATAACATTAATAATGTATTGACCTGGAAATTAATATGACAGCTAATAAGTATTCTATTTGGCAAAGCTTTCATTTCTTTATTTACGTTAAACACCTCTAAACTCAACAAAAATATATTTTTTTGTACACTGGAATTTTTCAAAAATAAACAAATATTTTTTTAAATTTGTAACATTTTTCATCTATTATCAAATCCCTTTAAAATTATTCAAATATTATCGCCACTACTTATTGAATCTATTTAAAATTTAGTTCATTTTCTGCACTTAATTATTAAAAATATTATTCCTAATATTTTTTAAATCTATTGAAATTTAGATAATTTTTTTCACTTTCGTAGATTACAGTTTTGTAAAAAATAAGCTAATATTTTTTTTAATTTGTTAAATTTTTTAACTATTACCAAAATCGTTTGAAAGTATTTAAAGAATTATCTCCACTACTTTTTAAATCTATTTTAAATGTAGTTAATTTTCTGCACTTAATTATATAAAACATTATTTCCACTATTTTATTAATTCTATAAAAAGTTTAGTTATTTTCTCCACTAAAGCTTATAAATAGACTTGACTTGAAAATTAAATCTGCAACTAAAATAAATAAACTTATTTAGGAAAAACGTATTTTTTTTATTTCGAAATTGTTTCACACTTTCTATAATTTGTATAACATAGGCAAGGATTCCATCCTGACTTTAAAGAATCCTTTCTGTATTAAATAGACTTTATCAACTGCAGCTTAAAATGGAATTCAATTAACATTTTCAAAGAGAGCAAATGGAAAAAAGAATTTCCAATTGCAGGTGATTCAATTAAATTGAAATAGTTAAGAAAAGCTTCGCAAAGAGTTGCCTGATTAATTAGATGTATACTGAATACTTGTACCAGGGATGTACTTAACATACGCGTATATGCAATCTGAGAGAGCAGGGGTTGACATGGTAATACACTAATAAAAAATGTTGTTATCGACGCATTTTTTGACAAAAATAATATTTTTGTAAGAAGAAAATAAATTTATAAACAAGTCAAAACAAAAATGCGTCGATATAAAAATAAATAAAACACTTGCAGCTCTTTAAAGCTACAATATTATTATCAAATTCATAGTTAATAAATGAAAACAATTAAAATTAAATTAAGACCAAACCACTTGTTTTTCAGAAACCGTTTTGTTTTCAATAATGTTTTGAATAATTTTATTTTTTTTAATAATGTAAATATATAATTCAATAAATTAAACAAAAATATGTTATGATATATTTCTTGTTTTTAAGAAATCAGAAAAACGAATAGTATATTAACTGATATGAAAAAAGTTAAGACATATTTCTTGCTTATGAAATTGTTTTTTTATTTTTTTTTATTTTCCTTTATTTTTCATACAAAGCTACCTAAAGCATTTTTAGTGTCATATCAGGACTTTTATAAGATTTTTCTTACAGATTTTAATGAGGCAGTGTGGGAAGCGAACTCAGCTATTTTAGAAACTAATTTTCTGATAGTTCAGCGACTCAAACTAACCACCCACGGGACCTCACATTTGATTTGTAATTTTAATTTAAAAAACATACAATAAATAAATAAAACACTCTTTGTTCTGGCTATAAAACATTGTCATTTAGAATTAATTTAAAGCTACAATAATATAAATAAATGCACAGTTTAATAAATGATACGAAAAGTAAAGTTAAGACAATTTTCCTGTTTTTAAGAAACTGTTTGAATATTTTATTTAATTTTTTTGAAATACAATATTTTGTTATACCTAAAGCATTTTCACTATCATATCAGAATTTTTACAGATTTTACTAAGTTATTTTTCCAACTGAAATTCTAATTATGTAACGTTTTTTTCAGTGTAGTAAGAGTGGGAGGAGGAGCAGCCACTTAGATGCCGTTAGATGCTTCACATAGCTCTCAAAACATGCCACAAACATAACACGCATATAAATAGCTCACGCGCTTTTGCCTGTCGCAGGGAATGTAAAGGGAAACAGGAGGGAATCAGGGGGAAATCGGGTGGGGAAAATGGAAATCTTGGGCCTTACAACAGCGAATCGCGAATTGCGCATCGGTGGCTTTTGAGGTGACACAAGGCACAAGATACAAGGTGTGTTGAGAGCTCAGCCTCTCAGAGTTGAGGTGCGAGATACACATGATGAAGGTGGCAAGGAGGAAAACATTCAGTGCCGGAAATCGTCAACACACAACACACACACTAGACACACACACACAGAGAAAAAGAAAACACCACACTGATAAAAAAAAACGTTATAAAATCAAGATTTTGGTCTCAGAACTAAGAATTTTGGTCTAAAAAATGCGTCGAGAACATAAAATTCTTAAATTTAGAAAACATATCTTGATTTTAAAAACATTTCAAATAAGAATAAGTTCTTAATTTATGACCAAACCATCTTAAATTCTCAAACCTAAATTAAAAAAAAAAAAATAAGGCAGCTGTTTTAAAACTTTAAACTTATTTTATTTTTTTTTTTTAAATATTCCGATTATATGTTTTTTTTCCTTGGCTGCCATTATTGTCTTCATATTAAATATGACATATTTATATTTTCTTAACAATTTAAGATTTTTAATTCTTATATTAAGAACTGCAAATTTTTAAATTAATATTCTTAGTTTTATTAATTTGATCTTAAAATGGTCTTATTTTAAGAACAAAATATTTAAGATGAATGTTCTTGATTTTAGAAGTTGGTCTTTTTTTTCTTCAGTGCACATTGTCTAAGAAGCGTGAATTTGCCGCTGGTTCTCGTTCACGTTCTCGTTCTCAATGTGTTTGCTGGCAATGTGTCAGGCAAATGTTGCAGCTGCAACAGCTGGTGGAAATACTACACTACACAACACAACAAGAGTACTTGCATTTGGGCCATGTTTTGCATTTGCCAGCGCAATTCCGAGTCTCTGGTCTCTGTTCTCTGTTCTCTGGCAACCATTTGGTCATACGTCTGACAGATTTAAACAGTTCGACGCAAAATTTATGCAAACTGTTTAATCCCAATGGAAAGAGCGAAATTTTCCCACATGAATTGCACTGTTTAGACCCTGTACTTAATACTCACAAAGGGGTATATAACGGTATTCAAAAGAGAAAAGTGCAGAACAGGCAGAAGGAGGAATCTCAGAAAAAATAAAATGAATAAAAAGAATAAACAAATGAGTATACTCTTGATCAACAATAATTTTCTTGATAGTCAATTTAGTTACATTAATAAAAAAAGGACCGGAAAAACAACCAATTGTTAAAAAGAGAGAAAAAATGTTAATTTTAAAAACACTTGTTCTTGTATTTTATTCTATTTCTTTTAAAGTTTAGACTATAAAGTTAATGAATAGAGGAATCTCAGTGCTTAATATAATAAATAAAGTTTCAAAAAATTAAATAAAGAAATAAATAAAATAAAAATAAAAATATTCTTGATTAGCATTAATTTTCTTGATAGTGAATGTAGTTACATTAATAAAAATAATGGACAAGAAAAGGAAACAATTCTTAAAAATTTAGAAAATATCTTAATTTTAAAACCATTTATTTTTGCAATTTTATTTTATTATTCTTCTTCCAAAGTGGTCTAATCATTAAAATATATATAAAATTATATACATACTTCAGATCCAGGGTTTGAATCCCACTTCAGAAATTTGTGTATATATTTTTAATTATTTTAAATATACCTTTTCAGCTTATTTTTTTATGCTTATTTATTGTCTCTCAAAGCTCAAAGCATATAAATAAAAAGTTAAAATTAAAAATTGTAAATAACAAAATAAATTATATTTAAATGTAAATGTAAACCGAAAATGATTAGCCCTACATTTGTTAAGTACACGGTCTTTTACAGTTAAGTTTGCTCGACATTTCTAGTGGTTAGTTTCGCATTCGCATTTATTGTTTTGCACTCTCTTTATGTAGCCTTGGCATGGAAATTCAATTAAAGTGACAAACTGTCCACATTTTTGACATGGGCGCACAACAAAACGAAAACAACTAAGAAAATAAGGAAACAAAACAAAAATAAAACAATAAAAAAAAGAAGAAACCAAAACAGAGCACAAAATGGAAGTAAAAAGATTTCAAATGAATGCCCAATGGACAATCAGAGTAACAAGCAGGAAAAAGTGAAAAGCACACATGCATATTCATTGCGAATGTGTGTGAGTGTGTGTGAGTGTGTGTGAGTGTGTGTGAATGAGTGTGAGTGTATGTGAATACACAGCACTTGCCACTCATGAATTATGAGTTGTAATTGAATCAATGCCCAGTTGAACAGAAATCTAAAATCTTTTGCTCAAGTTTTTGTTTTCTTTTGGACTTTGAATATCTTTCAACGATTCCAAAGACTTAAGTTCCTCCCCCGAATCCCCAGACACTGTCATCAACTAACTCTACGTGTGTCCAAAGTGTGGACAAGGCTCAGCAGGCAAGGCATTTAGTGCATTATCAGTATGCCATATCGATTTTGGATTAGCTGCTCTTTTCTGACCTGCAGTCAACGGCAAACAAAGCTCTGTAATACAAAACAATATATACAAAGTTCACAGTATCAGACTGCACTTGAAGCCAAGTTCATTCATGTTGATAAGAATGTGATAAAGATAATAGTGCAGCTGAGACCACAGCTTAAATATTCATAATATCTTTTCTCTACATTAAAGCGTACAATAAGTAGCTAAATAAATATAACACAGTGCGTATACTTAATATGTCTGCAATTAATTTACATTTAAAGGGACTTAAGTCTATGTATATACTTTAAATAGAAGCCGAAGCGAATAAATATATATAAAATTATACTAACTATAACTATATGTATAAACATAACACAGTGCGTATACTTAATATGCATGCAACCAATTTCAATTTAGATTACTCTGTCTATGTCTATATATTTTGTCTTACCCAAATTAGTCTGAAATGATCAGAATCGAATAAATATATAAAATATTATAAAAGTTTAATTAGAAATATTTATTTAATTAAAAAAATAAGTACAATAAAATAAATAGATTTTCAAATAACCAATTTTCAAATATAACACAGTGCGTATACTTAATATGTCTCCAATCAATTTTAATTTAAAGCGACTTAAGTCTATGTATATATATTTTCTCATACTCAAATATAAGCCGAATGGAATAAATATATATAAAATGATACTAACTATAACTATATAAACAGAACACAGTGCGTATACTTAATATGCATGCAACCAATTTCAATTTAACTTATACTGTGTCTATATATTTTCTCTTACTCAGCTTATAGTCAGAAATAAACCTATTATAAAATATATATAATATTATAAAAGTTTAATTAACAATCAGCATTTAATATAAAAATAGAAACAACAGATTTTCCATATACAAAGTTTAGAAAAATATTCATGTTGATAAGAATGCGATAATGATGACAGTGCAGCTGTGAACACAGCTTAATTTTCATCATATATTTTCTTTACATTAAAGAACATAAATAAATATAACACAGTGCGTATACTTAATATGAATGCAACCAATTTCAATTAATAGGGACTTAAGTCTATTTTTATATATTTTCTCATACTCAATTTATAATCAGAAATAAGCCCAAGCGAATATTTAATATAATATATAATATTTCAAAAGTTTAATTAACAATAAAAATTTAAATTTAAAAAATAAGTGCAATAAAAAATTAGATTTTCAAAGAACAAGCTTTCAAATAAATAAATAAATATTGAATTTAAATTAAAAAAAAAAAAAACCTCGGTGTAATTAAATAAATTAAAATTCATTTTATTTAAGTTTAATAAAAGTTACAACGCACCTAAAAATTTAAAACAAGTTGTGAGCAATTGAATGTTAATAAAAAATATTAAATAATTTGAATTAATAATCAAAATGTAAATTAAAAATATGTACAATTAAAAAATTACATACAAATAAATAAATAACACATATATTAAATTTAAATTTTAAAATGAAGTATTATTTTATTTAGTTTTAATAAAAGTTACAACTGGCTTACAAATTTAAAGCAAGTATTTAGCTATCGAATGAATGAGTTAAAAAAATATTAAATAATTTAAATTAACAATCAAAATTTAAACTAAAAATAAGTACAATTAAAAAATTACAAACAAATAAATAATACAAAAATATTGAATTTAAATTTTAAAATTTATTTTTATTCTATTTAATTTAAAAAAAAAGTTACAACAGGCCAAACAATTTAAAGCAAGTAATAAGCATAATTTATTATATTTATTTACTTTTGATAAATGAGTTGTTGTATAAAAAACTTGTTTTGGAGCATCTAAATAAAATTTGATACTGATTAATTTTTATTTAAGTTTCATAACTATCATACAAATTTTTTTTTTAAATAAATCTAAATAAAATTTGATGCTGATTCATTATCATTTAAATTTTATAACTATAAATAAAGCACTCATTGGAAATATAAAAAAACTCTGCCAGAAAATGCCTAAACATAAAAAATATAAATTTTTATTTAGCGCAATTTAAATAATAATTTCAACTTTAGATGCAAATTGTTTGGGCTAAACTTGATTTTAATAATATTGGAAATAATTTAAATTTGTTATGCAAACAGTTTAGCTAAACTTGATTTTAATAATAGTATAATCAACATTAAGTATACGCCACTTGAGCCATTCAAAGTGAGTTATGGGGCAATCGAGGAAAACGGCAAAGCGATTGTCATTTGATTTTTTGGAAATGACATGCAAAATAGATTTCGATACTGGCCCTTTGCCATTTGGGTAGACAAAGTGCTGCAAGTGATTTGGCCAAAAGCAAAAGCAACTTTTATGTGCTGCACATTTGGCAGCTGCTCGAAGCAAACAGACAACAAAATGTTGGCATAAAACTTGTGATTTACTGGCCATTTTTGTATTTTTGTAAAGCAATCAGCGACAGCTGCATTGACCGAATGACTTTTAAATATCGAATCTTGGCAATCAGCATTTTGTCATTTATTATTATAGTTAGTATGGAATACATTGTGTGTATGGAATACAAATTAGCCAGTCTAGAACTTCATTAGACCACAACAAATTCAATAGACGTGATTGAGACACTTTTAAGGCAGCAACAAATGTTTTTTTTAAAATGCGAATTCGTGCGTTTAATTTGAAAAATTTGAAACATTTGTATCAATGCTCGTTGGGTTCAATCAGTTGAGTGCCCAAAAAACAGCTCACAGTTCATTTAAACTCAACTTGAGCAGCTTGTAGATAGATAGATAAAAAAAGGGGCAGTAGAAAGAAGGGGGCGTGGCTTGGCCATTTTTAGATAACGCTACGCATAGCAATTTCTTAGTGCGCAGCGGTGTCAAACGTTTGATCTGGAACAGATTGAACAATCAATTACGTGCTGCCAGCCACGCCCACTACACCACCCAGCGCACTGTGGGCAATTCAACTGATTTAGCGATAGAAAAGGAGGAATTTTAAAAAATTTTACATTTATTTTTAAGACCCGTCATTGTATCTTTAAATGCGCTTAAATATTCTTTATAGATAAAACGCACAATCTTTTTAAAAAATAAAAGGTGAAACCTAATTTTTTGTACTTTAATTTTTGTTTTATTTGTTATGAAAACTTTTTTCTCGAAGTCTGAGTCTGATTTATTAAATAACAAAAATTGCCTCAGCATTTATTTTTTTTTTATTTAATACTAAATATTGGAGAAATAAATTTAGTTGTAAATAAAAAATTAAATAAATGCTAATAAATCAGATTCAGACTTCAAGATTAACCAATATTTAGTGTTAAATAATATAAATATTTAATAATACTTAACACTTTATTACAATATAAATTCTTTGAGTCAGTTAATAACTGTTTAACTTTTTTCAATAATAATAATATAATAAAAAATAATAATATGTAATAATAATTATAATATATAATGTAGTAAACACTTTTTAAGACGATCATTTTTTTAAGACGATCACTAATTATTTGTACTTTAATATTACAAAATCTGCATTTTAATTTATTTGAATTTTTACTAAAACCATAATTAATTTCTTTAGTATTTAGAATAAAATAATATAAATAATTTTTTATTATTTTTATTATTAAGAATTAACTAAGTAAAAAAAATCTTTGATTTAGTAAATAATAATATTTAAATATTCCTTTTTTAAACATAAATTTAAATATAAGAATTGCTTGATAAATTTTATAAATAGCTTTCAATATAATTTGTATTTTTTTAGATTGAGATAACAAAAAATTGTATTTTATATTTTATAAGAAAAGTAAATGCAATACCAAAATTGTATTTAGTAATATTATAGTTTATTTGTTATTTATTGTATTTTTGTTCATTTTAGTTAGAGCATTTAATTTTTATTTTAAATATTTATAATAATTTTAGAAAACAGAATAAATATGAGATAATTTCGAATTTAAGTATTCTTCACATACATATAAAGAATAGAAAAAGAAATGGCATTTGTGATGATTTCCAATTTGAATATTTTTCAGATAAATAGACAATATCGCCCAGTGTTGCACAGTGTTAGGCGCTGCACCAACACAACGACAAACAGCTCACAAAAGGGAGAATGGGAGAAGGGTGAGTGCGAAGAATAACACGTATACGTGCCGTTGTCCAGGTTGTCCAGGTTGTCGGGTTGTTGGGGTCGAGTTCCGTTGCCGTTGCATGAAATTGACCCGCGATGTCGAGGTTTATAAATGCATGTGTGCACTTGATGCATGTGACTCAAACTCCAGCAGGTGTGTGTGTGTATAGGTGTGTGTGTAGAGTGGGGAGATCGAGGGGTTTATGAGAAATGCAAGAAATCAACCAAAAGCGAACGTGCGATGCATGCAAAAGTTGCCTGTGAACGGGATTGTTTTCTTATACTCGCAGTCGTCTGAAAAATGCAATCAACTTGAGGCGAAAAAACTTGCACATGTAAACGACTAAAAGTATGTATATATATATATATATATACATATATGTGTGTGTGTTTGTGTGTAATATTGCTAAGGCAAGTGGAACAACACACACACACATTCACACCTGCAGCAACCGCTTCGCAGGTTCAACGATTTTAATAATATGAAAATATTCAAGTGGAAACGTTTTTATAGCCGGCCAGATAACAAAGATGCGCTCAACCAAAGGCAAATGAGTGTCCTGAAGGAAGAGTCCTTCGGCAAAAAAATAAAGGGATCACAGAGCATAAAAGCAAAGCGAGCGCAAAGTGTGCAACAATTTCTAAAACGCTTTGTATCTACAACAGATCAAACTTGTTTAAATTTAAGAAATAGTTAGAAATTTGGAAAAACAAAGTCATCATTATTTAATGGTAATAGTTTTGTTATCATATAAGTGTAAAATTTTAAATAAAAATAATTTTAATTATAATAACATGAGCTAAGGAACTGAAAGAAATTATTTAACTTTAAATGATTAGTTAAACATTAAATACTTTACTTAATTATTAAATATAATTAAATTAGTCTATTTATCAGCAGAAATTAGTTGTTAAAAAATATACGGAATTTTTAATGATGAGTTAAACATTTAAAATATATGTTTAAAAAATAAATATAATTAAATTAGTCAATTATTTATCAGCAGAAAATATTTTTAAAGAAGGTACATTATTTTAAATGATTAGTTAAACATTTAAATATTTTTTAAAAAGATTAAAAATACTTAAATTAGTCTATTTATGAGCAAAATTATTATTATTAAAGAAGATACAGCATTTTAAATTATTAGTTAAACATTAAAATATTTGAAACAATTAAATTAACTTAAATTAGTCTATTTATGAGCAGAAATTATTTTCAAAGAAGATACAGCAATAAATATTTAGTTAGTCTATCAATTTAAAACCATTAAAATTTAAATTAGTAAATCAGCAGAAATCATTTATAAAAACCAGCGTGAAGGCCTTAGTTGCTCTGACTAGAACTAATTCTAAGCTAAAATTAAAACAAATAAAAAAATAATAATTATTAAAGAAAATAAAGCATTTTAAATGATTAGTAAAACTTTTAAAAACATCAATAAATACTTAAAAATGCCCTGACTACATTATTATACTATTGAAGTTACAATTAAAATAATTAAATAAATAATTTTTACAGAGGTTACAGCATTTTAAGTGATTAGCTAAACATTCAAATGTTTTTATAAAATTGAATTTACTTAAATTAGTCTATTTCCGAGCAGAAATGAATTTTAAAGAAAATACAGCATTTTAAATGATTATTTTTGTAATTCCAAATAGATAATAAATGATTTTAAAACAAATACATTTCAAATCAGACTAGTATATTGAAATGGTATCAAGTAAAACACGATAACTGTTGAATTACAATTTGCAATACGTTTCGGGCGATATCATTGTGATTATGTTCTGGAAACTGGAAACAGTTTGAGCGTGATGAGCCTGAGGGAAGTGTCATGTAAATACATATATCATATTACGAGTATTTATGCCCCAAGGGCGGGCAGTCGACCTGTCTCTCTCACTGTTCACCTGTCTCTCTCACTCCATCTCTCTCTCTCACTCTCTGTCTGTCTGTCCATTTTGTGGCATTTAAAATGCAAGGACAGCGCTTTGTTCAACCGACTGAACAGCTGACAGTCATTTTTGGGGGCCATTTTCAAAATGCTTGGACAGCAGAAAACAGAAAACGTGAAATGTGATTTTGATTTGAAATATGAATATTAATTTTCAACAATAATCAAAAACCAAAAATAAAACAAATCTAAAGGCATAGTCAAAGCTTAAACTGGAATTTAATGTATTCAATTAGCTGCCAGAAATCGTTTTTGGCCTCCAGTTAACAAAGCAACAGAAGCCTGGCTAACAATTTGGCTCGAATGTTAAAGGAATTGGGTACACAGTAAAAAATAAACATTCTAAAATTCAAGTTTAAAATTATTGTTAAATTATTATGATTTTTAAATTAAGATAATGAGCAGATAAAAAGGCAACGATTCAAAATTAAAAAGTCAAAAAAGATTAAACTTGATTTGATCTAACTAATAAAATATTTTTAGAACCCAGATAATCTAAATACTGCTGAGAAAAATCATACTTGAATCAAGTCCGGAATTAACGAACTTTATTTATAAATTTATTTATTCACGACTAAGAACAGTCGGAAAAAGGAAAATTAAGTGTTAAAAAAATCAAAATAAAAATTATATTAAAAGCTAACAATTAAATTAATAATAAATTTAAATTAAGAACCAGGGATTAAAACCGAATCAAATATCGGTTTCAGTTACGGTTTCGGTTATTCTCAAATTAAGGTTTTCGGTTATCGGTAATGCAAAATCTCGGAGTATCGATTTCGAAACGGCTATCGGTTTTTTGCAAGTTTCGGTTTAAAAATACCGGTATAGTTTAGGTTTCCAAAAAACAAAAAATAAGGTTTTTATTGCTTTACATGGAAAAAGACTTAATGCTCTAATTAGCCTGGAAAATAATGTTATCTGGTTACTGGAATGGTTCAACGTAATGCCGATTTTATTATAATTTGATTCCATATAAATTTGTTTCATTTTGTTTGAAAATATCGATTTTTTTGATTTTACTGATTTTTAATAATTTCGAACTTCCATAACTTTGTCAAAACTCAATTAATTATAATGCGCAATGTAAATTTGAGCATGTTTTTACCTCTTAATTCGATCTGCATTTAAATTCTTTCCATTTTGAAAATTCGAAAATTTCGAATTTTCAAAATGAACAAAATTGAAATGCAGAACGAATTTAGAGGTAAAATCATGCTCAAATTTACATTGCGCATGAAAATTGATTGAGTTTTGACCAAGTTACGGCAGTTCAAAATTGATCAGTACCTGCGATGGCCAGAAAAAAGAAATGGCATATTTTTTAGCCCTTTTTAATTTTTCTTTAGCTATTTCCAGCAAACTTTTTGCTATCAATTTAGCTATTTTAGCCCATAATATTCTAGCAACACTGTCCGACACTGCAATGAAATTGGATTTCATGCCGGAATCTCAGGTTTTTTTTCCTCTGTGTAGAGTTGAGGGCTGTTGTTGATTGTATTTGGTGGTGTCTGTGAATAATTTTGGCATTATTGCCTGTGCTTAATTCAAATGAAATTAATTTCACCAGGTAAACTTCGTGACGTGACCGTGTGGAGAAAGCAGAAGCGGAAGCACCGAGAAACACAGAGAAACATGGAGAAACATTGAGAATTGCCAGCTTCGGGGCTCAGCTCATTGTTTTTGGTGATTTAATGCGAGAGTGTGTGTGTGTGTGTGTGGGGGGGGAGTATATATATGTATGTAAGTGTGTGTGATTGTTTGTTGGGGACTGCTTTTAGGCCAGGCCGTATGTTTGTTTGTGTGTGTGTGTGTGTGTGGGCCGTAAATGAATTCATCCCTTGGGCAACATTTTATGGCATAATTTGAGGCGTCAGGAAGTGCGGACCATGCCAAAAGGTCAGTGCCTGTCTGATGTGGCATGCCTCTTGCCCATTTCACCCTTACTCCTTACTTCTCCCCACTCTCCCTTCTCCTCCCTCCCTCCCCCTCCCTTCACTATACCCTCACTTGCTTCTTCTCATGTGGGTGTGAATATTAATGCTTCATATTTTATTTTCAGCGCTATTTTCGTGCTGTTTAGCTTTTCATATTGTACACGGCATTATTTTTTGGGCAACGCGTCGCTTGTTGATTTTTTTTGGATTATTAACCCAGTAACCAAAAGGTTAAAAAAGGTTTATAAGTTTGTGATACGTTATAAAAGTTAGAGCAACCAAATTTGGTGATAAATCTAAAATATTGTTTATGTAGATTAAGTTTATTTTAGATTATTTAAATTTAATTTTATAACTGGATCAATTTTAAAGCTGTAATCATGAGATTTGATAATTTGCTGAAAATTTCAGCGCGTTCGATTATTAAACAGAAAACATGTTTAAGTTATTAATTAATTATTAATCTTATTAATAGAATAAAGCAGGTATGTTTTGTTTTTTTTTTCAATTGAGTGCAAGATATTTCTAAAAATCATTAATTGCTTCATTATTTTTAAAACTTTTGTATTGCAACAATTAAAAAAAAAATAATTATTTAAATTTCGTTCAAAAATGAATTAAAGCAGTAATATATTCATGTAATTGGGATTGATTAAAAAGAACCTTCACCTCATATTTTTTTTAATTCTTTTTTTGTAATCGTTTTTAAACATTTTTTATTTAATCCTTTTTTAATATTTCGTGTACCTAATATTAATTTTTTTAAACTATTTTTGAATATTTTTTATAATTTTTATTTAACTTATTATTTTTTTTAAATATTTCTTATGTCTAATATTTTTTTGTAATTATTTTTAATATTTTTTATAACTTTTATTTAATGTATTATTTTATTTTAATATTTCTTATACTACCTAATATTTTTTTATTCTTTTTGAATAATTTTTATTTAATTTATTATCTTTTTTAAATATTGCTTATTCCTAATATTGTTTTTATAACTATTTTTAATTTTTTTATAATCTTTATATAATTAATTATTTTTCTTAACTATTTATTATACCTAAAAATTTTTTATTCCTCTTTTGGTTTTTATTTTGAAATTTTTATTTAATTTATGATGATAGAAGCGAACGTCTGCAAAGTTAAGGTTACTGGGCATCTCACAGTCAAGCACCTCTCGTTTGTGTCGTTTCTACAGGTTCTTCATTCATGTCTCCGCCTCTTTTCTTTCCCCTTTTTCCCAGCCTGCACTCAGCTGTAATTATTTCGAGCTGTGCTTCAATGAAGTGCTGATTCAGTGCAAGTATCTCAATGATGCCGCTAAGCCTTTGCAGACAACCAACTTCAACTTCAGTTCAGTTTACTCCCAACTTCTAACTCCCAACTCCAACTCGAATTCAAACCAAACCAAAAACATGGCCCAGAGATTTCCAGGTGAGTTTTGCACCTTTCGAATGCGAATACTTAGCTGAAAGCACGTTTTTAACATTCACTTCAAGTATTTGAATCCTGGCCGCCTTTTTCTCCTTTGTCTGCTGGGAAAATGTCTGTCTGTCTGTCTGTCTTTCTGTCCATCCGTCCGTCTGACAGTCCGACTGTCGCTGTGTCTGATTTGTAAGATATTTTGCTATTTTTTATTGCCACACCATTCGGTTGTGCCACGGAATGTGGCATCGTCTGGCTTTGGCGGCTTTGCTCCCTGCCATTGAGTGGATTAAAGTGTAAATATTTAATGCACGCGATTTGTGACGGCTTCCGTTTGTCGGCCTGAATTATTATTATGTACATATATATGCACATATATATTTTATCTACATTTTTGAGTCACTTAAACACTTTAAAGCTGACTTTAAGTTGCTACAAAATCAACTCTCGCTCTTAGCCACATTTCTTACACATCATTGCTCATTAGTAAGCCAAAAAGTAAGCAATAAATAAAAACCTCAAACTCAAAGCTCATAACTGGCCAACAACGAGCGGAGAAAGAACTGCAACAAATATTGCTCAACGTACACTGAGAGAAAAATTGTCTGGTATTTTAAGAAAATATAAATTAAATAAAATAAATTTAAATCAAATATGAAACTAGACAATCATCAATCGGAATAAATTATGTATAACTATAGTTTATTTAAATGGTTATCATATTAAATTTCAAATTTTAAATATTAAAATTAAATTAATATATAAATTAATAAATATCTGGCCAACAACATGAAGAAAAAACTGCAACAAATACTCAGCGAAAAATGATATGTAATTTATAAACAAAATATTTAAATGTAAATCAAAAAGAAAATTAGTCAATTATCAATCGGAATTAATTATAAATTATATATAAGTACAGTCAATTTAAATAGTTTTCGTATAAAATATAAAATTAATATTTATATTAATATTTAAATTAAATAATATAAATGTTCACTTCTCTGAAATTTTAAGAAAATATAAAATATATAAATTTAAATTAAATAAGTAAAAAGTCAATCATTAGTCGGAATTAATAATAAATTCTACATAAATACAGTCAAATTAAATAGTTTCATATTAAAATTAAAGTTTGTTAATATTTAATCATTTTTCTAAAATTTTCATAAAATATATAAATTTATATCATCAATCGGAGTTAACTCTAAACTCTAATTAAATTTAGTATATTTAAATAGTTTTCATATTAAATTTACAATTAGTCAATATTTAAATTAAAAAATTTACTTTTTCATATTTATGAAATTTTTGAAAAATATATAATGTATAAATTTAAACCAAATATGAAATTAGTCAGTCGGAATTATTTCTGGAATCTATATAAATAAAGTAAATTTATATAGCTTTCATATAAAATTTAAAATTTCTTAATATTTAAATTATATAATATACTTTTTCATTTAAAAATATCTTAAAGTTTATTTATAATACTTAACTTCATTTTAATCAAATACGAAATTAGTCAATCATTAAGCGAAATTAGTTCTATATTCTATATCAATCGTTTTCATATAAGATTTAAGATTTTTTAATTTAAATAATACTTCTTCTTCTTCATTTAAAAATATTTCATAGTTTTCATATTATCATATTAAAAATTTATATTTAAATCGTGTTAACTTAATTTCTGATTATTAACTGAATTGTTAATTAAATAAGAAAAATATTTAACTTGAATAATTTTGCCGAATATTGTTTATTTATTTTTCTGCGAGTGTATGTATCGAAAGTTCATAATGCTGCTGCATGGATAGATAATGTGGCATGCCAGTTCAATGGCTGCAGCAGCAACACTTTTTATGTTGCCAGTGGCAAGTTGCAGCTAAAGTATCTGCCAGATACGAGATACTTGTACAAACATGCAACACACAACACACAACAAACAACAACACACAACAAACAACAAAGCAGCTTGTTGTTGCCTTTTCATTTCATTTCTTTGCTTTTCTTTTCTTTTCTTCGCCTCACTCGATTTCTGGTTGAGGCTTTTGTATTATTTATGACTCTGCTAAGCATGCTATAGATTTGCGACTCTCAGATAGACAGAGTGAGAAAGAGATAGAAAGAGACAGCAGACAGCAATTGATTGTGGATTCATCTCAATTTCAACATGTGCAATTATTAATTGAGTGCATTTTTTCAATTTAAATGCTAGTTTTTTATACAAACTCGATTTGGTGATTAAATGCAAGTAAATCATTCAACACAAAGTTAATATGCAAACAAAGTAAAGCATAAATAACTTTGGCATGCCGAACATTAAATACCCTACAAAAATATTCAATAAGCAACTTTATTATATTTGTATTTTATTTTAAAATAATTTACTTAAGTAAAACATGAATATTTAGAGTATTCAAATATTTTTTAAACATAAATGAAGTTTTCTACAGTTTTCTACGGTATTACTAGAATTTTGATACACTTTTTCAGAATTTTTACTCTATTTATTCTTTATTATCTTAAATTATTCATGTGCAAATTATTGATTTTTTTAGGTAAGCGCATAATAAATAATAAATTTAATGCTGCCATTAAAAGCTATACAAACATAATTTATTTTGCAATAAAAACTAGTAAAAACTAAAGCCGACGAATGAATGCTCTTGAAAATCAAACAAATAATATAATAATAATAATATTATGATAATAATAAAATAAACAAATAATTATAGGATTTTGAATATTCATTTAAAAGAAAGTTTTCTCTCAAAAAATATTTTGGATAATGTAACAAAAAAATATGTAAAATTAAATTAATTAAAATGTTAAAATTACCCCTTACAAATTGACGCAACGCTTAAATAAAAAAATATATATTTAGTAGAACAATTAAAATGATCAATGCACATTTATACGTTTTTCCTTTTTCTGAAATTTGTATAAAATAAAAAATATATAAATTGAAATCAAATATGAAATAAGTCAATCATCAATCAAAATTAATTATAAATTCTATATAAATACAGTCAGTTTAAATATGTCAAATTAAATTAATTAAAATGTTAAAATTATGCCTCATAAATTGTCGCAACATCAACAAAATTATTTATATACCCTTTAAAAATTAAAAACAACACATATTTAGTTCAACAATTAAAATGAATAATGCCCATTTAAAATATAATTATTTAATTTGTGTTGAAATTCAATTGTAGACAATAAATTGCTGAGTGCTTTGGCCTCAAATTAAATTAATTAAAATGTTAAAACTATTCAAATAACTGCACAATGACAAGTGTGAAAGTAAATACTGTTAATTGAATTGTTGATTAAATTTTAAATTGAAATCAATTTTGTGAGAGAACTAACAATTTTTTCTATAAGTGAGTATTAAACCGACAAAAGTTTGTGCTAAATTCGAGGAGACAAATTAAGAATCCAGAACACAATCTGTGCAATCTAGAGGCGGCTTGCCACGCCCCCTTCGCTCCCCACGCCCTTTTTGTCCATATGCGCCCCCTCAATACTAATTAACTTTGAACGTGTGTTTAACGACAGCTAAATGAACTACCAAAAACAGACAAGAGGCACAAAATAGAAAAGATAACGACACACTCATTATCATTCTATGCACACACACAGACACACACACACACACACACATGTCGCATGGTACTATGGAGAAATTGCCCGATTTTTTGGAATAAATTAATAACTCGATAACGAAACGAGATATTTTTACATTAGCCATATAATACTAATACTTAACTGGCCTAGAAAAGTTGACGTGTTACCGCCTTAATCCTTGATTCCGCGATATTCAAATTTTTTGTTTTTCAAGCTATCCGCACCAAACTTTCAGGTTTGGTGTGCTAATATCCTACTGACTTATTACTAAAATATGATCGAAATCGGACAACTATATCGTTTATAAATAATAGAACTTATCGTTTAAAAAACATTTTTTTCCTGAAAACCAGGTTATTTTTAAATTTTTTTCAGGCTTAACTCACCAGACATTAGTAACAGTAAGTTTCTGACATTTTTGTCAACTTTCGACTACTATATCATATACACCGAAAAAAAGAATATTCATCTTAAATATTTTGTTCTTAAAATAAGACCATTTTAAGACCAAATTAATAAAACTTAGAATACTAAACTAAAAATTCGCAGTTCTTAATGTAAGAATTAAAAATCTTAAATTGATAAGAAAATGTAAATATGTCATTTTTAACAGTTTGGTAAAAAGTCGAGGGATCGAAACCCGCTCTAGCCAAGGAATAAACATATAATCGGAATATTTATATAGGAAAAAAAAAAATAAATTCAAAAAAAGTATAAATTAAAAAAAAAAGATGTTTATAGTTTAAGACACCTGCCTTTTTATTATTTTTGGTTTATTTAGAATTTAAGACTGTTTGGTCTTAAATTAAGACCTTATTCTTATTTGAAATGTTCTAAAATCAAGATGTGTTTTCTAACTCTAAGAATTTTTTGTACTCGACGCATTTTTAGACCAAAATTCTTAGTTCTGAGACTAATACCTTGATTTTAGAACTTTTTTTTTCAGTGTAGAAATTGGTATTAAAACTCCTTTTTTTTAGTGCAATAAATATTTTCATTTTACTCCAGTTAATTCTTATACTCAGAACGCAGAGAAAATCCTTTAGTTTTATCTCATAAAACTCGCTCAATGTCCCCAAAATAATTGCTAAAAATTACCGCTTTAAAGCAGTTCAAAATGGCATCCTATAAATCGGGCATCCAATAAATCAGGCAAATTTCCCATAGTGCATGGGAGACAGAACACGACACGTTTCACACACACGCAAAAGACAAAGATTTTTGGATTGCACAGATTGACATAATGACAACGAAACGCCCAAATTATTGGCCTTGACTACATAAAGGGGGGAGTGGGGAGTGGACTCTGCAATTATAGAACCTGCTCCGGGATAATTCCAAACAGAAGCCCCCAAAATTTGCAATCATTTTATGTGGCTTTAAAGAGGCAAAGCCAAAATGTTGGCAATCTCTGTCATTTCCAAGTTAATAATCATCATAATCCCCCATGCATTCATTTGGGCTTAAGTTCTGGCATTTAATGAGGCTTTCAAAACAATTATGTGTTGTGTGTGTGTGTTGTGTGTGTGTGTTGTGTGTGTGTGTTGTGTGTGTGTGTGTATTTGACATTATTAATATTTAAGATTTTCTTGCTCGAACTTAATGCGGATTTGCTGTTTATTTTAGTTTGTGAACCAAACTAACCTCAATTGAGAATGCTCCAGTTAAAAATACATGACTTGGAAATACCCTGTAAATATGTGAAATTTAATTAAACATTTATTTCAACTCATGTTTATTTATGACTCATAATAAAACATAATTACACAGAAAAGTAAAGCACTGAATTTGCATGAAATAAATGCACACCAGATGGCGCTACTATTATTATTTTATTTAATTATATTGTAATATAAAATCAGTTAGATTATGTTAAAGTAAAATAACAATAATAATATCATACATTGTATATATTTAATATTTGTACATTTTTTTTAAATTTACTTTTTAATTTATTCATTTATTTAAATATATTATTATATATAATCAGCTTGATTATGTTTAAGTAAAATAATAATAATAAAATTATAAGTTGATATTATAAATTTGTTATAAAGGTACTTCTTAAATTATTCATTTATCTATTTATTTTTATCTGACAACAATTGGGAACTACAATTTTAAATTGACCATTCAAATAATAGTATGCAACAAAAGTTGCATAAATAGTAAAATAAAATTTGGAAATACGATTTAAAATAAATTAAGTTGATTTTGAAATTTAACTGATATGTAAAAATATTTTTAATTCTGAGAGTACTCAAGTATTGCAAATATTGAGAAAATTTTATAAAATAAAGTCCTTAGAAAGTTGGAAAATTGTATCTTTACAATATTTATAATTTAAAAAAATAAGAAATATTGAAAAATTATCAAATTGAATAACTTATTCGAATCCAACTGAACCCAATCTTCTTCTATGTTTTGAGTATATGAATTATACTTTCATTAAAAATGTAAAATTTGTAGCCTTCGTATTGGAATGGTGATACCCTCTTTGTGTTATTTGTCATATTTACAGAGTATACTGTCTGTATTTGTGACTAGCTAAATGTCACCTGAGACTAGATAGACTAGGTTTAATTAAAGTTTTGGCCTGTTTACAGTTCACAATAGTTGCGTTGCGTTAAATTGAGTTTAGTTTGGTTTAGTTGACTTTAGTTGAGTTTAGTCAAAGCTCTGCATATGTGTGTGTATTAATATATGACAGTTAGCATGTATGTATTTATATTTTTACACTGAAAAAAATGAACAACTTCAACTAAAAATTAGACAACTATAAATCTAACTAAATGCAGTTCTGAATACAAGAATAAAACTTTTAATTTGTTAAGAAAATATAAAATATTTTCATTAATCCAAAAGAAGACATATTAATATTTAAAAAATCATTAAGCCAGAAAGAAATTTATATATGTATGAACATATATAAAAATAAAACAGCCATAAAAATACTATAAATTTTAAAAGCCTGCATTTTTTTTTTTCTTGAGTACTTACTAAGAACTCGATCTTATTTGAAACCAAAACTCATAGTTCTGAGACCAAAATCTTGCTTTAAGCACATCTTTTATAAGTGTTAATCTAAAAAGTCGCAGTTTTTAGTATAAGAAGAAAAATCTTAAATTGTTCGTAATATATTAATATATTATATTTTCATATGCAAACAATTTTGTATAAAAATAAAATTAAATATAAAAATAAAACAACTATAAAAATATTATACATTTATTTTTATTTCATTGAGTATTTAAAACTGTTTGGTCTATAATTAAGAACGTGGTCTTATTTAAAATCTTCTTAGATGTGTTTTCTTACTTGAAGAATTTTCTTAATTTTGAGCAGAGACCGTAACGATTATAATTTTTAAAATAAAATTTAGAATATAAATATATTTTTAATTTTTAAAATAAAAATTTTTGATTGAAAAACTTGAAAAAATAAGAGTTAAAAGTAATTTTAATAATAAAAATAAGTCTTCTTTGCGATAGCTGGTTTTGCGACCAAAATTTTGATTTAATAACCTTATTTTTATGAGTATTAATCTATAGAATAAGTATAAGAATATATAATATAATCTAATATATACATATATATAAAGTATATTAATATATAATAAGCTACCAATTTTGTATGAAAATTAAATTATATACAAAAAATATAAAACAGCAATATAAATATAAATATATTTTAATTTTTATTTTATTTTCTTGAGTATTTAAAACTGAGTATTGATTATTTTAAACTGTCTATAATTGAGAACTTTGTCTTATTTAAAATATTCATAAAATGAACATGTTGTTTTCTTACTCACACCAAAATTTTTATTTTTGAGACCAAAATTTTGATTTAATAACCTTATTTTTGTGAGTGTATTTATGTAGGTCTAAGGATACTCGAGTCATTGTTTGCTCAACTCGACTTTGGACTGGTTTCTGGTGTCGCTTGTCGACAGTCTGTCTGTCTCTCTCTCTCTCTCTCTCTGTCTGTCTGTCTGACTGTCTGACTGTCAGTGCTGTCAACTCGTCGCCAGCTGATGGAGTGTGCGTGGACATGACCTGTTGACGAGGGGAGGTTGAATGGTTAGTGGTAGTTGAATGCCACAAGTGTGTGTGCTTGTCTTGAATGTTAATATTTGCGCTTTCAATTCGCAGTCGCTTCAAGTGACAATTTATCATCGTGAACTAACTATGCAACCATCCATCTCTGTCTACCTCCCTCTCTCTCTCACTCTCTCTCTCTCTTTTATTTTTAGCTTTAAAATGTGCAACCAGAATTGTGTGGCATGTAATTGAAGCATTCCCCAAAGTCGGCAATTATTTAAACATTGCTTCTGCATTTCCTGCCATTTAATATGAATTAAATCTGAAATTCTTATGAATTTCTATGTTTTGCCAACAAAAGGCAAAAATGCATTTCATTTGTCCATTGTCCATTGTCCTCAAATTACTCACACACACATATATATCCTTTTTGCTTTGTCAGCAACAATGCGAGAAATCCAAATAAAATGTTCACTTTTCTTTTCTTTTGTTTAGCTTTTTGTTTAGTGCCAATTTGAAGACCTTCATGCATTTTTTTTGTATTTATTTTAAGTGCTTCAATGAAAATTGCTGACTTTATTGAAATGCTATCCCAACAATTATTTTAACTCAACTGAATATTGAGTCAAAGTTCCATTTAAAAAAATCTCTTCTTTTTGTGTGATTTGTTTTTCATTTAGCAATCAAGAAAACAATTCGTCAACAAGTTTATAAACAAAGAACAGGATGTGTTTCATTTGCCAGAGCGTTCAAAACATCCTGGCAAATAAATTATGGAATATTATAAATACCCTAGTTTAAATAAAAATTTATAAAAGGGCATACCAAAATATTACAAGCAATGAAATGAGGAAATTGTAGAAAAAAATAAAATAAATTAAAAAAAAAAATAAATATATAAATATATAAATATCACAGCTTTTTATTTTATTAACTATAATTTAATTTCAGCTTTATTTTGTGCCTATGAAAAAATAAATATGTAAAATGTTTAAATGTCAGTGTTGCCGATCTGCATTAAGAGAGCAATTAGTGAGAGCAATTAATCTCTCTCTCGCTTCCTCTTTCGTTTGACTACGCAAATAAACGAATGGCAAGCACAAAGCATAAATTAAAAGTTTTCTACTCACGTTTCTTTCTTATCTTTTCCGTGATCTATGTTGAAATGTGGCTTCCATTTTTTTGCATTGATTTTAATTTATTAATTTATTTTCATGCTGTTACTAACACTGCTTTATTTTATATTAATTAAAGAAATATAAATTAAGTTTGCGCGATTGAATTTATTATTTTACTATTATTTTATATCTCATTTTGCTTCAGCTCTTCTTATCAATTTTTTTTTTTTCACAATTAAGAACAATTTTATACACTTCCTTTTTATTTTTGCTGGCACTAATATTTAATTTGTATAAGAAATTATTTCACTTGACCTTATTAATGTATTATAATTTATCACTAGATACATTATATACATACATATTTATGTAGTATATATTTTTAGGTCATTTAATTATTAATTTTTGTCACTTGAAAACCATCAAAACAAAAGCTAAAAAAAAATTTAATAACGAACGAATTATTCGAAGTATGTGTATTAGAAAAAAGATACACATTATACCCCTTTTGTGTATATTTTTAATGGGTATAAAAGCAACTTTGATTTTACGTTGATCTCTACCGACATCCGTTCAATATTCGCGACGAATGCAAACTAAATGAATTTAACTAATGCGCATTTTCTTCTGTTCTTTTAACTATCCTCTCTGAGAAGACGCCTATCACTGGAAAGAGCAGAAAAGGAGAGAGGATATTTTCGTCTGCTTCCAGTGATGCATTTATGCCCTTGGCAGACCCCAGAGGGGGAATTTCCTACTACTCTCTCTCTTCAGAAAGAATAACAAGGGGGCTCCGCTTAATTTAGAGCCTGTAGGAAAATTATAATAAAATCATTATCTAAGGTTATATTCAGTAAAAGTTAGAATTTTTTACAATATTATTTAAGTGACTTACAAAGGCAAAAATTCAATAACAATTGAGAAAATAAAATATTCTTTATTTAATTAAAGGTTTAAATCAAAATTTTGGTTTCAAAAGATGTTTCAAAATTTTGCGATGATGTTCAACAGATTTTTATTGTCCTAACTTTACAATTACATTACAGGGTATTTCGAGGTAATAAATAATTTGTTAATACGACAGCTTTTTATTTTACTTACTATAATTTTATGTCAGTTTAATTGTGAAAAAATGGTTATAAATTCATTATCTGAAGTAATATTCAGTAAAAGTTTAAAATTTTTTACTAAATAATTTAATTTATAAATTATATAATATATATCAATTATTTACAAAGATAAAATTTAATAGCAATTGAGAAAATGATTTTTTTTTTGTTATTTATAGTTTATTTATTTCGAGTCGATAATTAATATATGTAGTAATTTTATATTTTACTATCTATAATTTTATGTCAGCTTAATTTTGAGAGTGTGAAAAAATTGTTATAATTTCATTATCTGAAGTAATATTTAGAAAAAGTTTGAAATTGTTTATAATATAATTTAATTTACAATTTAAATAATTTATATAATTTTTTTACAAAGAAAAAATTGAATAACAATTGAGAAAATAATATATCTTATTTTATATTAAAGGTTTAAGTACAAACTTTGTCTTCAAGAGATGATCCTAAATTTCGAAGTTTTGCAAACAAACAAATTTATCAAAACTAAAAAGATTATCATTGCCATTTCTTTACAATTATTTTACAGGGTATTCCAAGTCCATTCACTACTTGTTTGTATTTTTATATAAATTATGAATCTACTAAAAGTGTGTGTTGCATTTCATAGAAATATTTTTGAAAAACAAAAACTGATCTTATGCTTAGTTTATTGCCAACAGATGCTGAAAGATTTGTTGTTAAATGAAATATTTAAATAGGCCAACTCAATGCGAAGACCCTTTGCAAAGTGTCCTTAAAGTTTGCACATGGATTATGTTGAGGGGGCGGGGGAGGGGGATTACAAACACCATAACAACAGGAATAACAACAACAACAACAACAGGAATAACCTTTAGGCCCGGTTTTAGACATGTTTTTCTAAATCCTTTTTCCTTTTTCCTTTCTCATTCTTTTTTTTTAGTCCTGTTTCTGTTTTTGAAAGGGAGTCGTTTAAAGGTCTCTGTAAGTATTTTGTGTATCTTTTAGGGTTTGTTGTTGGTTTTACGGCTAACCGAGCAAATCGTTTGAGTTTCTCATGCAAAGTGCCAAAGTTTTTACACCCCAAAATGAGAGAGAGAGAGAGAGAGAGAGGGAAGACAGGTCAGAGAGAAAGGGAATAACAGTGATTCAAATGGTTGCTTAAGTAAAAACATATTAATAATGGACATGATGCCACAGTGCGTTAAAGTTTTAGTTTTATTGCTTTGGGAATTTTCCCTCCTCTCTCTCACTCTCTCTTTCTTTAATCTATCTGTCTCTTTCTAAGCCTAAGCTGAGGGATTCTCAAACCCTTGCTGAACAGCAATTAGCAGAATTATTGCAATTGATAGTTCTAGTTGTAGTTAACACTTAACAACAAAATTTCTGATTTTATTTGACCTAAAAATTTATCAAACTGTCTTAATAAATTTTTAAAATGACTGAAAAAATGAAACTTAAATTCATATTAATTAGATTAGATATTCAGCAGGCTGAAAATGGATTTAAATAGCTTTTTATCCTTAAAAAATTTTGAAAATTGTATTATATGTAGATGATTAAAAAAGTTGAAAATAAAATTTAAATTAATGACTTAAAAATTTAAAAAAAATTTTAAGTAGGTAAAATACTCTCAGGACTGAAAGTAGATTTTAATTGATCATAATTTTTAAAAATAAAAGTTATTTGTTGAATTGCAACAAATAAAAACTAAACAATTTTTTTTATTATCTAAATATTAAAGTAATTAACTATTAATAATTAATAATACCACTTATTTATTTAAAATCAAATCATTATTATATTTATTAATTAAATTAAAATTACATTTAATTACAAACTAATATTTTCTAATCGTCAAAGAAATCTTACAAATGTTTAAAATTTTCAAGGAATGAAGATTAGTTTATCTTCAAAATAAAAATGGTTTATCCTGTTTTCAGGCTACCTTAACCAATTAATAAATAATATAGTTCATATGTGAAAAATATAATTTTTTTAAGCTTTGCAATCCAGTATAAAATTTTTGTTAAATATAATAAATATAAATATAATATGTTAAGTAATATAATATAATATTTTTAAAATTGTGTTCGTGAAGTTTGCTGACTAGTGTTACTTTGGCTATAGCAGAAAGTGCTATTTTAGGTTTAGCTGACCAACAATGGAAGTAATATGCAAGTGGTTGAGGTATTCATTCGGTTGCATCCTTTAATTGAACCGAATTGAATGGCAAAGACAATGGCAAAGGCAGCTTAGGATCCGAAAAGAGGATTTGTAAGGCAGCAAGTCGGTAAAATTTCAGTTGAGATAGCCTGACATTTGTAGGTTGCATGTTCGAACAGAAGAGACAGGAACAAGAACAAGAACAAAAACAAGGACAAGGACAGAGACAGGAACAGAAAGAGAGTCACTTCATAGAGTTGTAGGGACATGCAGTTTCACTGATGCAGCAGCAGCAATTGCACCACTCCCCGCAAGGTGAAGGAGGTCAAAAAAACCCCCACTTTTCAATGTGTGTGTTGATTTAATTTATGGTCGCTTTGCGTTGCTCCAACAGCAGTTGTAACATCAGGCAGAGGCTGTCCGCCATTTCAGATAAATGTGTCTGTACTTCAACAATGGGTGCACTTAAAAAAAATGACCTACTTCTAAAATCAGTAAGAAAAAAACGCGGGTTCGAATCCCACTCAAATCAAGGAAAAACATATTGAAGGAATATTTATAAAGGAATATTTATAATATCAAAAATAAATATTAATTTATCAGCTTTAATTAACTAAGGGAACATTTTAAAAATTGACTTTGTAGTTCAAATTTAATTCTAAATGAAAACTAGTTCCTTTTTAAGGATAAAAATCAGCTATCTGTAATTGTTAATTAATAAGAAATTGTTTTATGAAATGCAGGAATTTTTAACGTATTAAAATATGTGAATGTTGAAATATTATTATAAGTATTTATTTTATTTGAATCTTTTGAATAGAATTGTAATTTGACCTCATATAAATTTGGTTCAACTGGTTTGAAAATTTCGATTATTATGATTTTACTGATTTTTTATTACTTCGAACTGCCATATCTTTGTCAAAAATCAATCAATTTCCAAGCTCAATGTAAATTTAGGCAAAATTTTTCCTCTAAATTCGTTCTGCATTTAAATTTTGTCCATTTTGAAACATTTTTAAAAATCGAATTTTTTTTTAATTTACAGTGTTACCCCTTTGTCTTTTCTAATTTTTTCGAAAAATTTCGAATTTTCAAAATGAAGAAAATTCAAATGCAGAACAAATTTAGATGTAAAATCATTGACAAATTTACATAGCGCATGGAAATTGATTGAGTTTTGACAAAGTTATGACACTTTGAAGTTGCTCAGTACCTGCGACGGCCAGAACCGAAATTAACCCTTATAAATGAATCGATTACTAAACGGTTATTTCAGTTTATAGGTTTCAGTACAGTGGAAAAAAATATTTTCGGTTACGGTTTCAGCTACGGTTACAAATTTCAATCGGTTTTCATCGGTTAAAGGTTACGGTTTCGGTTAAGGTTTTCAATCCTGTTTAAAACAGTTTGGTCTATAAATAAAACCTTGGTCTTATTTGAAATACACTTAAAATCAAGAAGTGTTTTCGAATTTTATATTTTGGCCGCAATTCATAGACCAAAATTCTTAGTTCTTTATTTAAGAACCTCTTTTTTATCAGTGTAGGACAATGGGTACATTGGCCAAAACAGGGAACACAAAGTACCCCGACTTAAAACGATTCTCTTCTTCTTCTTCGTCATCTATGCTCAAAGCTTGCGGTTACATTTTGACCACAGCTGACTGACCAGGCCAGAAGAGTCCAGAGTAGAGTTCAATTCAGTCCAGACCAGACCAGACCACAAGGTAAACTGCACAGCCGATGACGAAGTAGATAAGAATAATTTATGTTGATGCCGCATGAATTGTGTGTGCAACATGCGCAAATTAGACATGCAGACAAATTTATTGGTCCAACAAATCTTCATGCTTCTTTTATTCACACCCAAAACTCTATCGAAATTGGCTTAAAAAAAATTGGTATAATAACAATGTGGGAGATGGAAACATTAGCAAGAGATTCATGTGTAATGGGTATTATTATTGTAAGGGTTATTTTTTTAAGAGTTAAGTTCAAACTCTAATAACTTTTCTAAAATATATCCGATTACAATGATTTCTTAATTAATTCTTCTTTAAAATTTTGTTGACTTTAAAAGTTTTCAATTACTTGAGCATCTTCAATTTTTTCAAAACTTCAAACTCAAATAAATTTGTCAAAACAAATTCGATTTCAATAAACAATGTATTTTTAATCATTCTATTGACCTCTAAATAAATTCTGCATTTAAACTTTGTGTATTTCAAAATTAACGACTAGTCGATAATCTGTTATCCGATTTATATTAACAAAGCCTTTTTAATAATTATATGACCTCTAAATTAATTCTGCATTTAAATTTTGTAGACATAGAAAATTAAAAATTTTACGAATAATCTTTGATTTTTTTCTGATAAAACTTTTTCCAAAACTTCTCACTCTAATAACTTTGTCGAAGCATACTCGATTTTAATGAACAATGTATTTTTAATCATTATTTGAACTCTTAATTGATTCTGCATTTCAATTTTGTTGACTTGGAAAATTGAAAATTTTTCGAGCATCTCTGATTTTTTCCGAGCTTACGCCTTTACAATTTTTCCTAAATTTCAAACTCTAAAAGCTTTGTTAAAATATACTCGATATCAATGATCAATGTCTTTTTAATAAATTCATCTTGCATTTAAATTTTGTAGACTTAGAAAATACGAAATTTTTCAAACATCTTCGAAAAATTTCAAACTCTAATAACTTTATTAAAACTTTTCCGATTTTGAGCAAAGTATTTTTGATTATTTTTTGGTCTCTAAATTGATTTTTGCATCTGAATTTTTTTCCAAAACGTAGGTTTTTAAAAATAATTTGACATTTTTGCAACCTTGTATTATTTAAATACTCACTGTCTGCTATTTTAGACATTGCCATTTATCTGACAGAGGAAGTTATTGTTATTATTTCCACAATTTCCCCCTTTATAAATGTTGATGTTGAGCTTTATAACTGTCTCCCTCTACCCCCTTTTTATCACCCTCCAATCCCTCATTTAGTTAAGTTTATATTTAGTTTTGAATCTGTTTTGCAGTGCAATGAAAATAATTTTAATGGCATTTAATGTACGCAAATGCAATAGTTAAAAGCTTTTCACTTTTCACTTTTCAAATCAGATTATTTTATGCTTTGTTTTGCATTTTAAGTTTAGAATTTGAATTGTTTAGTCAGCTGCTTTGAGACAGAGTTTTGTTGCCGAGTGTAAAGGTGATAAACGCAATTAGTCTGAGAGTTGAAGGCATCTAAAGTTTGCCACTGCAATCACACAAGTCAAATTATTAATGTGCAACTAAAAATGGAAAACAGAAAACAGAAAACAGAAAACACAAACTTGCAAATCCGACAAAGTGTTTTGGGCCAAAAGCAAAGGACACACTTGAGTAATGAGTCCTTTGGTCCATAAACCAACCGCAGACGCGGCAAAAATATTCAACATTTCTCCACAATACACTGATAAAAAAAAGTGTTCTAAAACTAAGATTTTGGTCTCAGAACTAAGAGTTTTGGTCTAAAAAATGCATCGAGAGTAAGTTCTTATTTTTAGACCAAACAGTCTTAAATTCTCAAGCCAAAAAATAAAAAAATAAGGCAGGTGTTTTAAATTTTAAACTTAAAATTTTTTTTTTTATATATATTTTATTTTATATTTATATTTTATTATATATTTTTATATGTTTTTTTGGATTTATTTTTTTTTTTTTAATAAAAAGTGACATTATTGTCTTCATATTAAATATATCATATATTTGCATTTTCTTAACAATTTAAGATTTTTAATTCTTATATTAAGAATTGCGAATTTTTAGATTAATATACTTAGTATTAGTAATTTGGTCTTAAAATGTTCTTATTTTAAGAACAAAATATTTATCTTGATTTTAGAAGTTGGTCTTTTTTTTCAGTGTAGTAAAAGCTTTGTCCACATTCCAAATGAGGAAACATTACAAATGTGCGGTTGGTTTTAATGGAGTTGAAGTTGACCAACAAATGAAAGGAAATATGTGGGAAAAACATTCACTTCCGACTCCTTCATAATATTAAAATATTACATACTATTCGTGACCAATCAAAATGTTCATCCAATCTCAACAAAATAAATTTGCTTGAGCGCAAATTGAAAGCAAACAACAATATCAAACATTAATATATTCCAATCCCAACACACATAGATAAATTTATATTCTCTATTTCATTCTTTTTTATTATCCTTTTGCTTTGGACCAAAGTGTAATTGAAAACTGTTTACTATTAAATTGCATTGATGGGATGCAAATTGTAAACGCTGCTCTGCATAGAATCAAAGCAAAATTATATAGATATGTACATCAAAAATGAAATAAAAAATAACAAGAATTTATGGTAATAATTCAGCAAAGCGAAACTGAAATGCATTGAGAGAGAAATGTGTTTATTAAAATAAGTAAAAGAAATTGCTGCTGCAACTTAAAGATTATTTATTTTATAAAAACATTTACATGTATTTATATATTATACATTTTTTACTTAAACTTTTTTTGCTATGATTATCTTACAACTTAAATTTGATGTATATTAATTTGGCCCATTCAAGTAATTAAATTTTGACCATATAAAAATATGTTATGGAGCTAAAAATTAAATTGCCAACATTTATTAATAGCCAATTTTCACTAAAAAAAAATATATGGTGCTATTTTAGTCGAATTAATACCAATTAATTTAAATTTAATGCCTATTTAATATGCTGTTTAAAATAAAATCATTCAATCAATATTGAGAATTTTCTTCATTTCTATTTTTTAGTTGATTTCGTAAATAAAAATTCACAGCTCTACATTCCATTGTGGAAATCAAAAAGATATTAATTTATTATTTAACTTATTTTTTTTAATACATTTATTTGTTATTCTATTTATTTGTTTATTTATTTTTTTATTTATTAATTTATGTATTTTTGTATTTATGTATTTTTTTTTATTTATTTACTAACTTATATTTTATTTATTTATTTAACCTTTATTAAATTTTAATTAAATTTTATATACTATTATTAAATTTAAATGTAAAGTTAAATTATATTATAAATAATTTTAATTCATAAATAAATACTTTACATAAACAAATATATGTTAAAATTGTGTAAAAAATTAATTTGCCTTTCTATTTTTAAGTGAATTTTATAAAATCTTCAAATCATAAAAATTTCAGCTTAATAAATAGTTAGAAATATGTAAATTTCAAGCTTTTAAAAATGTATATAAGTTTTCAAATATTATAAATGGACAACAACCAATTTTAATAACTTAAAGCTAAACACTTACGATTAAATATAATTAAAAATTTAATTTATTTGGTTATTACAAAATTTTTTAATTTCAATTTCAATTGAAATTCAATATACATACATTGTTGTATCGGCTTAGCTTTAATAAAAAATACAAATAAATAAACACATTATTCCCCATTCATTTATTAAGTGTAAATAAACATAACAAGTCTTTGTTTATAATTCTCAAAGGGTTTAAGCATGTACTTATTGAAATAACCCGCTAAAGTGTCCAAAGAAAATCAAATGGTAAATGAAAGCTCAATTCTAAGCCTTTTATGTGTCCCTTTTTTTTTGGTCGTTCAGGCTCTTAACTGTTTCACATCATTAAACACTCGAGAGTTGATTGTTGGCCAAATTGCTGAAAGCGATTTCAATACCCAAAAGCGCACTAATTCAGCGTTTTACAAGCGAATTTGCCAAAAGCAAATCGCGTATTATTGTAATCCAGCTGAAATTCAATCAAAACTCTGCCATTTTACTAAGTCACGCCCACCACACTCCGCCCCCTTTTGCAATTGCCTGATATTCCGGGTTTTTTCCACCAGTTGGACAAAAAAATCAAAGACGACGACAAAAACGGAGGCAAAGTCATGGAAATCGCAGCAATTATCTGCCAGACATAGAAGCTAAAATGAAATCACACACACACACACACACATACACACACACATAGACACATACACCCACTCACACACATATATATACACTTTCAATTGGCAGTTCGCTGTTGAAGCAAAATTGTAACCAAAATCAGAAAAGATAAAAAATGGAAATGAAAATGAAAAAAAAATAATATTTACTTTTACCATGACAATGTCTCTGCTGTGACCCCCCCGCCCCCGCCTCCCTCTCCACGCCCACTGCCCCGCCCACTCACTCACTCACTCGCTGAAACTTTGATGGTGTGCAAGTTGTTCCAGATTATCGAGGGTATGGGTACACTGAGAAAAACAAACGTATATTAAAGAATTTTTTAAATTAAAACTTACTTTTATTTTATAAATCAAATTTAATAATTATTATTAATTTAAAAAACAAAATTTAAATAATCATTATTACTGATTTTTATTTTTTTCAGTCTTTTATGAAAGTTTTTGATGACTTTTATTAATAAAAGTCTTTAAAGAATTTAAAATAATCATTATAACTGATTTTTATTTTATTTCTGAATAATAAAAATCATAAAAATAATAGCCATAAAAAATTATAGTTAGTTTGTAGGGGATAATAGATCATAGAATGTCTTGGGTGTTACTGGTGTTGTCATTTTGAAATGTCTATCTTGAATAATAGCGGTGATATGTACAAAGACTTTTATCGAAAAGTTTTTAAAAAATAAAAGTCTTTAAAGTCTTTTATTTTATTCCTCAAAAATAATAGCTCTTAAAAACTCTTATAAAGAACTGAAAAAATAAAATCAATAATAATAATTATTTTTAATATTAAAAATTAAATAATAATTAAATTTAATTTGATTTATAAAATAAAAGTCTTTAAATAACCATTGAAAATGATTTTTTTGTTTATTCCTCATAGCTGTTAAAATTAATTCAATGCTGCGTCAGAAGCTCGTTAATCCCGAATTTTCTTAAAACAAGTACAAAATACTTGATTCAAGCACGATTTTCTCAGCAATATTTTAATTTTCGAGGTTCTGTATATTTTTTTTTTAGTAAGATCAATTATTTTAGGCTACTTTGACTTTTTAATGTCATTTTATACGCATATTTTCTTAATTTAATAAAAATATTCTGAATACATACTTAAAAAGTGAATGTTAAAATTAAGAATTTAAAACTTGAATTTTAGAATGGTTTTTTTTTTTTGTCAGTGTAGAGTCTAAAAGGAAGGCAAAGAAGCAAAGCAGTCACGGGGTATTATTGGCTTCTGATTGGGGATTATGTTTTTAATTGACAAACTTGAATAGATAACGACGTTGTCAGCAGGAGAAAGTCGCATAAAAAGTGCCGACAAACGAATGCATAACAAGTAACTTGTTGTTGTTGTTGTTGTTATCCTTGTTATTGTTGTTCTTGTTGTTCTTGTTGTTGTTATCCTTGATGTTGTCGTAGTCCTTGTTGTTGGCATAAAATGGAAATTGATACGTAGCTTATTGCTGTCTCAGCCTCTTCTTGTTGGGATCGACCTAACGAGCTGCCAGAGTTTCCAGAGAGAAACAATTCAACAAGCTGCTCTATCAATTCACTGAGAGGTGGCAACCCTACTAAGGACATATTGATTATGCCCAAGTAAAAAAGCTTAAGGCTCTAAGTCAAACTAATATGAAGTAGAATATGACTAAAAGTAAGTTGAAACCAACAGGAAATTGGCTTATTTAAATTATCAAGCTGAAATTCTTTATGTTAAAACAAAAAATATTGTTGCAAAAATTGTTTAAAAATTTATGACACAAAGTCGAAATTTGATTTGAGAACTTTTGACAAAATCAAACTAAAATATTAAAATAATATTCAAAAATTTATTTCTCAAATTTTGAAGGTTGGCAACTTTGATTCAAACTTTTTAAAAATTAATTTAACCCAAGAAAATAAATAAAATTGGAGTGTAAAATGAATTAAATATAAATATGTTAATTTTCCCTTATTGTTTAGAAGTGGATGTCCCAAAGTCGAAAATTAATTTAAAAACAATTGAGAAAATCAAGCTAAAATAATCAAATAATAATCAAAAATTTATTTTTCATATTTTGAAGGCCTTCAAATTTAATTCAAACTATTTAAAAATTAATTTAAAAAAAGTAAATAAATAAAATTGGAATGTAAAAGAAATAAAATGTATATCAAACATGCACATACATTAAATTTCAAATATTTTTTTGATAACCTATCTATAATCATTAACATGCCAAAATAATTTAATTCATTTTGTCATGAGGTTTCTAAAATAAAAATTAAATTTCTCAGATAAGGACGATATGTGTAAATTTTATTATAATTAAATATATATTTAATATATATTTAAAATTAGCTTGTAGTGCAAATTATGTAAAAAAAATAGATTAAATGATTATAAAATTTTCTTACATTTTTATTTTTATTTAAATTAAATATATTTAATTAAATTTGACGTTATATTTTTTATAATTAATCGCATTCACACACGGGCAATGCCGCGCTGCACTCGCTTCTTTTATTTATATAAACTTAAGGATATAAATCTCAAGTGAAGCATTTGAATTATGTTTGCTTGATTAATTATGACAAATTGGATGGGAAAATATTTGAAATGCTGCTTTCGACATTGCCACAATCACAAAGGGGTAACACAATAAATAAACTGAGTGGATTCATAACAACCCATTGAGTGCAGACTTTAACTCAATTAAGGACATTACAAAAGCCAATTGTCAATGTGTGTGTGTGTCTGTGTGTGTCTAATCAGTTTAAATTATAAACACAAACTTGAGTGTGTTCGACAGGTAGAATAAAATAACAATAATAATAAAGGCAGCGAGAAATTTAGAAAACTTTTAAAATATTTAATTTATTAAATAAATAAATTTAAGTGTATATTATTGATCTATAATTAAACGGTTTTTTCGGCTTATTGAACTAAACTTTTGAAATTATTTACAACAGGAACTAAATCACTTTATTAAATAATAGGTTCGATTCAAAAAATAAAAAATAATATAAAATTTTAAATTAAATTAATTTTAATTTTATTTTAAATTTAAATTTTTAATTAATTATTATTTAAATTATTTTAAACTTAATTTTAAATTATTTTATGACACGTCTCCTAACATTTAAGGAATTAAAGTCAAAATATTGTTTAATTATTCAACTTAAGAAACATTAATAAATAAATAATCATAAGATTCCATTTTTATAGACTTTTTAAGCCTATAGAATTATTTTATGAAACGACTACTAATATTTAAGGAATCAAACTTAAGAATATTATTTAATAATAATTTATTTTATATATTTTTAAATAGAATTTTAAATAATAATCATAAAATTCAACTTTTCTACATTTGTAAAGCCTTTAAAATTATTTTATGAAATGATACCTAACATTTAAGAAATAATAAAATAAATCTCATGATTTTTTTAAATCGCACTATTATTTAAGACTTCGAATTAAAATTATATAACATATCGTATTTAAATCATAAAATTAAGATAAATTATTATTTATTTACATTTATAAATTTTATATATTTTGTACTGAAATATATATATAGAGATTTACTTATTTATGTTTTTTTTTTGTACTAAAATATTTAATTGATTTAAAAAAAATAACGAAAACATGATAGAATAAATTTTTGTTTATAAACCAGTTCACGAACCGAACTTTAATAATAATAATAATTTTTCCTTTTCCAAAATTTTGACAGTCTTGATTATATATAACATGACAGATTTTGGGCATCATCTGAACGTTTTTCAATTCAATTGAATTGTTGCAAAGTGTCCAACCAAAAATATGTTTGGCTATGGCCTCAAGCGAAATTTGAATTGTCAAAAATGTAACGAGGTTTTCCGACTTTTCTTCCTATTTTTCTCTCTTTTCAGTTCTCTTTTCTCCTCTATATCCATCGGTTTTGGTAGATTTCCTTTTCTGTTGTCCGTTGGCTCGTTTCGCTGACATAAACTGCATTGAAATGTCATAAAAATTGAAACACGTTTCTCTACGTTCTCTACCTCTCTTTCTATCTATCTATCTCTCTTTCTCTTTCTCTGTCTCTTTCTGTCTCTTTCTGTCTCTCTCTCCCTTTCTCTCGATTAACCAGCTGCCTTCTCGTTTGTCCTGCTGCTCTTGGCTGACTTTGAATGACATTTTGCTTGTGTCGCATCATGTTGTTACACTGAAAAAAATGACCAACTTCAAACAAAACAAAAACAAAATCAAGAATATTCATCTTAAATATTTTGTTCTTGAAATAAGACCATTTTAAGAACAAATTAATAAAACTAAGAATATTAATCTACAAATTAACAGTTCTTAATATAAGAATTTAAAATCTTAAATTGATAAGAAAATATAAATATGTCATATTTAATGTGAAAAGATCGAAACCCAAGGAGAAAACAAATAATCGGAATATTTATAAAAAAAAAAAAAAAAATATATATATATATATTTAAAGTTTAAAAAACATCTGCCTTTTTTTTTATTTTTTGCTTGAGAATTTAAGATTTTTTGATATTAAATTAAGAACCTATTCTTATTTGAAATGTTCTTAAAATCAAGATGTGTTTTCTAAATTTAAGAATTTTATGTTCTTGACGCATTTTTTAGACCAAAATTCTTAGTTCTGAGACCAAAATCTTGATTTTAAAACATTTTTTTTATCAGTGTATTGTTGCTGTAGTTGTTTTTGTTGTTGCTGCTGTTACTGCAGTTGTTGTTGTCGGTTTTTGGACGGCTGCTTTGCATACAAATAACGGTAATCTTTAGCCCTAGTCTGTCTGTCTGCTTTTGGCCAGGTCTATTCCCTATTCCCTCTGCCTCTTTTTGACCCATTTCGCTGACGTTGCGCTTTTGCACTTTACACGTGGCATGGCCAAAATGACTAGTGGGCGTGGACGTGGCCATAACCATGCCCACCATATGTGGGCGTCAGTTTAGTGGCTATTATGAAAATTTATTGTTTTACGTGCAAATCATTTTTCATGCATTTTTGAAGAATTTTTGGCCTAAAACTCGACGCTTTTCACTTTAAACAATCACAAATGCACATTTGGAATTTAGCATAATTTTGTAAACATTTTTAATAACTATGAATAAAATTTAAATAAAACTGGGATTGGAAACACATGAAAATATAACTTAAGAAATTCAAATAAGAAAAAATATTCAGATTACAAAAAATATAACAAATCTATTTAATTAATAATAATATTTTAATTTGCCTGCCATTGATTGATTTTTCTTTTTTCAATTTTTTTCAATTATTCAGGGACTGAAAATAATCATAATTGATAAAAAAAAAGACTTAAAGTCTTTAAAGACTTTTATTTTTGAATAAAATATTTAAAAGTCTTTAAAGAATATTATATTTGAGGAATAAATTAAAAAACTTTAAGGAATATTATTTCTGAATAATACATTTAAAAGTCTTTAAGACTTTTATTTTATTTCTCAAATATAAAAACTCATCAAAAACTCTTATAAAAGACTGAAAAAATAAAAATCAATTGTAATGATTATTTTTAATTTTTTTTAATCAGAAATAATTACTAAATTGGATTTTTAAAATAAAAGTCTTTCAATAAACATTAAAAAAGATTTGTTGGCTTATTCCTCATAACAGTTATGGTCCCTGCAATTATTCAGTAATATTAAATTTTCTTAAATTTAAAACTGTTTGTTTTAATTTAACCGATGTTAAGTAAAATGCTTAATATTTCAACTTTATATTATTTTTAGCAACTTGTAATCTATATTTAAGTCAAGTGTAGAATTACTTTAAGCTTAGTTAAATTTTGTTTGATTGCAGCTGGTAATTATTGTAAGCAAGCAAATTTCTTTGCTAGATTATGCATAATAAATTGTGCAATAAACTGTACAAAACGATGGTATTTTCATGCAAATATTAAGCATACGCCCAGTTGGTAATTACATAATAAACAAAAGGTGCGGCCTTCGGATGTGCAAAGTACTTAACACCCCGAATATGCGAATATTCACGTAAAATACAGCTCAAATTCGAATTTGAGTTCTTAACATACAAACACACACACATATTATATTATAATCATGTGTAGAACAAATTTTGGAGCAAATTAAACCAACAAACAAAACAAATGTGTAAACATTACAACAATATGTGAACAATAATTTCGATTACAGAATTCGAATTTGCGAGCCTCAAATTTGTGTAGCCGCAGTTGCAATTAAATGCAAATCGATTGTGCTTGTTATTTGGGCGTACGGACACGCCCACAATCCAGTGGTAAATTCTCTGTGTGTGTGTGTGTATCTGTGTATTGCCTTGAAGTGCGGCTTTTGTATGTAACTCTTGTTGTTACCTGCAGTTAATGACCTTTTCTTGTTGCGGATTGCGGATTATCTCTCGGTCTCTATCTCTGCCTCTTTAACTGATGTTTGCATAATTAATTGCACATAAATAAGTCTGCATATTTTATGCACAATTTATTAATTAAATTCAAGGCAAAACCAAATGAATTAACTAAATATAAGAATTTCAACAAAAAATACTAAGAATGCCAGGAATTGGAAACAAAAATTAGAAAAACAAAACTGGCAAGCATGTAAATTGAATATAAAAATTGCAAAAATAATAGTGTACTTAGAAAATTATTTATTATTTATTTATTTATTATTTATAATTTATTATTTATTATTTATTATTTATTATTTATTATTTATTATTTATTATTTATTATTTATTATTTATTATTTATTATTTATTATTTATTATTTATTATTTATTATTTATTATTTATTATTTATTATTTATTATTTATTATTTATTATTTATTATTTATTATTTATTATTTATTATTTATTATTTATTATTTATTATTTATTATTTATTATTTATTATTTATTATTTATTATTTATTATTTATTATTTATTATTTATTATTTATTATTTATTATTTATTATTTATTTATTATTAATTTATTATTTTTTATTTATTTTTTATTATTTATTATTTATTTATTTATTTATTATTTATGCTTCATGAAAAATAAAACGTAAATTACCCGTAAAATAAAAAAAAAAACCATGGCAATTAAAATTGGGAATCATAAAAGGAAAAGTCAAAAAATTTAATTTTTATAGATTTTTAATGCCTTTAAAATTATTTTATGAAACTATTCCTAACATTTAAGAATTTAATTATAATTTATTTTATAAATTTCTAAATAATGTCTCAAATAGTAGCACTGTATAAATAATCATAATATTATATTTTTCCATATTTTTTAAGCCTTTGTAATTATTTTAAGAAAGTCTTAAGAAAAGTCTTTAAATAATAATTAGAATAATTAGCTTGTTTTATTAATCAAGATTTGAATTTTAAAACTCTTTTTAGACTTAAAATAAAATAATTTTTTTAATTAAATTTTATTCAAAATGTATTACCAAAATCATTTTATAGTTTCTTACAACTTTTTCGAGTGTTTGTTCGACATTGAATAAAGGTAAAAGCAAATATAAAATTAGAATCATCAAGGGCAACTTAAGTGTTGCAATAAATCTAGAGCTTAACATGTGCTGAGGCTGCTTTCCAAACGTGACTAACATATAGACAAGAAATTTACACTACACTACACACACACTTTGTATATTTGGATGTTTGGTGATAAATTAACGCATTAAAAGCAGAAAAGGGAAAAGGGAAATGGGATATGGGAAAAGGAGAATGAAGAGAATGCGGCCATGTTTCAGCTTTTAATAACACAAATTGCAATCGAATATGCGACGCAGAGAAGCAAAAACGAAAACAGAATGCCAAATGAGTAGAGCAGAGAGAGAGAGAGAGAGTGATGAAGTGGGAGGAAAGAAGAGAGCTAGAGAGATATTAACTCAATTTGTTAGTATGTAAATATTGTCAGCTGTTGAACAATTGTTAAAAGCATAATTAACTTGAATTAACAACATTGGCAATTGATACGTTATCGATAGAGAGAGAGAGAGAGAGAGAGAGAGAGAGAGATATAAATAAATATAATAAACAAAGTGCACATATTTACACAACGACAGCACAACTATTTCAACTAGAGATACAAAGATACAGATACATAGATACAGATACATAGATACAAATGGCAGCCTTATTCAAACAGCATTTAGTGTTGCCTGCAGTTTGTGACACTGCTGCCAAATATTGTGCAACAACAACAACTAAAACAACAATAAAATACAACAACATCAAAGACAAACTCATGCCTCGACTGGTCAGCAAAATGGCAAATAATAAAATAGCTCGACAAATGTAAATAAACGTGTTTCACTTCCCCCAACTTCTCTACTCTGCACAGAAAAAAAAATTATTCTAAATTAAAATTAAAGTTCGAAGTTTCTGCATTTTTTAAATATCCTTGGAACTTATTCGGATTAAATTTAAAAAATTCTTTTTTCTCCCACAGCAAAAAATTTTGTCTTATTAAATACTTTTGTTATAAAAATAACTTTTCCGATTAAACAAAAATATTAATTTAAAAATGATTTTAATTTCTTATAAAGACAAGCAAATTTCAAGATAAATAAACTTCTCTACTCTGCACAGATAAAAATATATGTTTATATTTTTAAAATAAAGTTTAAAATATTTGTATTATTTAAATAACTTTGAAACTTATTCTAATAAAATCTAAAAATTCGTTCTTTTGACATTGCATATAATTTTAACTTATATATCAAATACTTTTATATTGAAGAAACTTTTTCTAATAAGCAAAAAAAAATAATTTAAAAATTATAATAATATTTTGTAAAGACAAGAATATTTCAAGTTAAATAAACCATCTGATTTTTACAGATAAACTTTTAAATTTTGCATGCATAGAATGTCGGTTTTTTGATTTTAAGAAATCTTTTTATATTTTTTCCATTGCCGAAAATTCCTACTTAAGCAAAATATATCATTCAAAATTTTGCGTGATTAGAATCTCCCATAAAACTATAATCATCTATAAAAATAATCATTTAATGGTGTTTTTGTTTCAAGAAATTCTTAAATAAAATAAATAATTTTAAATTTTGCATTCGTAGAATCTTCCATAAAACTAAAAAATTAAATCAATTTTTATATGTTTGTATACAATTTCTTAAAATTGCTTGCATTTTTTAGTTGTGTATTTATTTCAGGATACACTAAAAAAATTCTTCTAAAATTCAGGTGTAAGATTCATGATTATAATATGAAGTTTTTCAAGTTTGTATTAAAGTTAGTTACTTAAATTAGACTAAAATGGCAATGAATTCATATTAAAATTGGTCTCAAAATTACTGAATAGTTTAATCAAATATTTTGTACTCAAATATGTTTGTGCTCAATTTACAAAAAGTCCCCAAACACTGAAGTTTTGACACAATTTATTTTATTCATCATATTTATTTTTCTCAGTGTAAGGTATCAATGACAACATCTGTTCTCATGGCAGTTGTTGCCTCGTGTGGCACATTTCGGAAATTGGAAATTTCGCACACAAATCGAAGACAGAACTCAGGTAAAATTGTTGGCACAACAACAACAGCAACAGCAACAACAACAACAACACTCATTGAGAATGTGGCAAGTGTTGCAAGTGTTTTGTGCTGTAGGCTTTAGGTTTTTCCTGTTTGCTACTAAACGCAGCACCCGCAGAATTGTTGTTCACATGCCACTTGAGGCAAACAGTCATTGATTGACGCCACGTCTTTTGATTTCCCAAGTGTGAACAATGCCCTGTTCCTGTTCCTGCCACACACACACACACCCACACACACACACACACACACACACCCACACACACCCACACACACACACACAATGCAACTGCAACTTCCTTTTATGCCACTTTCCTGTTGTCGTCAAAGGTTCCATCAATTTTAGTGCAAAATCCAGTAAATGTAACGATTATAAATTTGAAATATACTTATATTATAAAATAAAACTATTACGATTTTTGTCTGAAAATAAAAGTGTAAATAAATCTTGTATTTTGATCTGCATAAATAAAGAATATTTAATAAATAACTTTTTATAATTTGGAAAAAATATTAAAGTACAAAATAAAAATCTTTTAAAGTACAAAAATTATTAAACAATAATTAAATTCAAATTATTATAAGAAAAATAAAGTATAACGATTATTTTTAATATTTATTATGTATTATGTTTGTAACTTTAAAATACAAAATAAACGATCCTTCATAATAAATATTAAAAATAATTGTAGAACTTAATTTTTTTCATAGCAATTTTAATGTAATTATTATTTAACAATTTGTTTACTTAAATGAAAGATTCAGCATTATTTAGTATAATAAGAATTGCAAATTAAAGTCCATCTATCTATAATTATTATTAATTATTATTTAACAAATAATTAATAATTTTCCTTAAATTAAAAATAAAAAACCCCACATCATTTTGTACAATAAAAATTGGAAATGAAAGTCTTTCTTGTTTTCAGGATACCCCATTAATGGTTTTATTTTCTCAACCACCCAAACAACTCTATTCATATTTAATTTTTAATCTCTGACAAAATCTGTTAAATAGTTGACTGCATTTGTTGAAAACATCCAATTGTCTGATAAATGAGAAAAATAAAGTGGGTCGACCATAAATTCAAACAATACAATTTATGGGCGCAAAATAACAATATTAACATCAAATTCGTTTAAACTGCAAAAACTGATTTGGTAACTGAACGTTGTAATAAATTTTTGGGGAAATGAATTTTCGATATATTTTGCAAACATATTGTAAATGCTGACAATTGACAAATCAATTTTTGGCATCAATTTGCATGCCAAATAGAATGTTCATTTCAATTGCAAACATGTTCTCATATATATCTTTGCATGTGTGTGTGCGTATACGTAATTTGATTGTAATGTTAAACTGATAAAGTGATGCAATTTTCCGATACAAATCAACGCCCAACTGTTGCACATTTCGCTCGATGAGCAGCGTAAATTCAATAAATTATGTTTCAATTCTACACAGGCCAGTGGAAAAGTGTGGGAAAAGCGATAGTAGGAAATGCAATAAAATGCAGAAGTTGCAAAATGTACAAAAACTTCATTTTAAGCAGCTAAGATAAAGAGAAAAAAATAATAATTCAATTGAAATTGCAATTTAAGCCTCTTATCAGCCAAATGCAAATATTTTCTTTAATTTTCCTGAATTTCCATTTACTTGGGTATTTTCACTTTCAAAGTAATCTAAATAATATGCTTGAATATCGTACTTAAAGGCTAAGTCAAGAATCTTTGGCATTAACACGCTTTTGTAAATGTTATATTCCGTCTAATTGCATTTGCATATTTTGATTATATTTAGGGGAAATGAAAGTGCCAAATGCATTGAGCTTAGTAGGTATGCTATTTTCAATTCGTAAGCGAAGGGTATTGCGGGGATCCCCCCTGAAGCTCCAACAGGAAATTTGAGTGCAACGGAAGTGAGTGTCAAAGCAAGAACGAAATTCAATTGAAGGGAGTCTTTAACTAATTGCTTGAATATATATATAATACAATTAATTAGCTTGCTCAATTTTACCAACATGTGTCAACCATTTAGGCAAAAGTTCATATAATAATCAGCATTTAATAGCTAATAATTCATTATTAAACTACGCGTAATTAACGTAAGCTCTTTTCCACGTTCCTCCTCACACAATTAAATGGCGCCATCTACCAGTTAGCAGAAGTACTAAATCATAATATACACAGTTTTTTTCCAGAGCTGTAAAAGCGTCATCTGTGCATTTAGACAGTTGAGCTGTTAACTAACAGTTCGTTTGTTATGTTAAGCAAACGAGCTCTAGGTGGCTATCGATGCTATCGATACAAAGCTTTCAAAACAAAGTTAGCGCTCAATTTAAATTAAATTTCTATCTATTTGTCAGAGCTGTAAAAGCGCCATCTGTGACTTTAAGCTCGTGAATAGGCAGGTGAGCTGTTAACTAACAGTTTGTTTGTTTGTTAAACAAACATTGAGCTCCAGGTGGCGCCATCCAATCAATTCTCTGCTATCGATACAAAGCTTTCAAAATAAAGTTGGCGCGCAATTTAAATTAAATTTCTATCTATTTAGCAATAGTTTTGCAGCTCTAGAGAGCAGTGAATTTTTCACATTTATTTTCTTAATAAAAATAATTATTGATTGTTTTTTATAAGACATGCGCGACATTTGTACAACTATGACTATGAGATGATGCAACTTACTAACTAATTAATACATATTACAATCAACGTAATATTAAGAGAAAACAAATACAGGCCACAAACAAGATTCACATGTATGACAATAATTGTGTGTGTATGTATGTGTATATGTATTTGTGTGTAGTTTGACCTAAAAACAATAGACAAATGTCCAGTAAAGCGCATTGAAGGCCAAGAACATGCCAGGGAATAAAAGACGCGATCTTCTATCGATCCACATGGCGATCTCCTGTGGCGTCATGGTTGTAAATGTTGGCGGATCCTTCTCCGACTTTTTGTCCTTGTCAATGTCCACAACGTGATCATTTGTCGAGCGTTCGCTGCACACGGAAACGTTGTCTGCACACTCAGTTCTTATGATGGGAAGATTGGGCTGCAAAAAAAGACAGAAATATTTATTAAAAAAATTTTTAAAAAATAAAAGTTAAAATACCAAAACTTAATAAACTAAACTCGGTAAAAAGTAATTATACTACAAAAATTGGGAAACCAATATTAGGCGAATTATTATTGTGTTATAAAAATTAGGAAATTAATTGGTTCGGAAAAAATTCAAATTCAGAAATTTAGAAAACAAAATAATGAAAAATATTATTATACAATTTTATAAAAAAAAGACAAATTAATTTCAAATGTAAAAAGGAAATGCAATATCAAAAGTATTACTAAAATAAATATTACGCGAATTTTTATTTAGTTGAATTATTCAAAATTCGTATATCAATTATGATTTATAAACTAACAAAAGTAAAAATAATATTAGGCAATTCTAAAAATTTTTACTTTAATTTTTATTTTTGCTCTTTTTCAATCCCAATTTTACTTGCATTAAAATTAAGTCTTTGTTTTTATAATTCTTATATAACTTAAAAAATATTAAGCAAATTTTTACTTAGTTGAATTTAATTTTAATTCTTCCTTTTTTACGATACCAATTTTACTTGCTTTAATTTGTATTCCTTGTATTTATAATTTTTGCCAAAATATTGAAAATTCGGATGAGGTATAATATATCAGTTATGATTTGTAAGCTTACATAAGCAAAAATATTACTAGGAAATTTAAAAACTTAGAAAAAATAAATTGCAAAGGCATAAATTAGAAAAATTCAAAAAAAAAAGTATTATTGTAATTAGTTGAATTTAATTTTACTTTCATTAATATTTTTTCTTCGTTTTTATAATTCTTATATAACTAAAAAAAAGTTAAGTGAATTTTTGCTTAGGTGAATTTAAATTTAATTGTTCCTTTTTTTCTACATCACTTTTAATTGCTTTAAATTTGATTCTTTGTTCTTATAATTCTTGCAAAAGTATTCAAAATTCGCATGAGATACTATATTAAGAGTTATGATTTTTGAACTTACATGAACAGTGAGATAATTATTAAAGGCAGGATTGACAGTGCCATTGCCATTGCGTACACTCTCCGTGCTAGATACAATATTATCTAAACTGGAACAGGAACGAGCTCTCGAATCGTTGCTCAAACTGCCGCCCAGTTGACGTCGTGAGGGGCGTGGCGTTAACGTGGATTTAATAATGTATTTACTATTAACCTTCTTCAGTTCGATATTCTCCTTGCGTCGCCATATCGTATTGACAAAGGCAAACTCCACCAAACTGCCAAAGATGAAGAAAGTGCAGCCAATAAACCACACTTCAGATACCTTAATATAGCTGACTTTTGGCAGAGTTTTACTTTGCGACGAGGACAATGTGATGAAGGACAACATGGTACTGGTTCCTGTGGGAAGTTCAACTTTAAATTATATACTTTCTTCTGGTTAGGGTATTTATTAGCTTACCCAACATTATGCGTGGTGGGGAGGCATCTGCTTGGAGCCAAAAGGATACCCAGGATATGGCAACAATCATCATGGATGGCAGATAGTAATCCAACAAATAGAATCCAATCTCACGCTGCAAACTCACTGTAAAGCTCAACGAACTGTAGTTGCCCTCTACAAAAAGAGAGAAATTTAAATTAAATAAAAATTAAATTTAAAATAAAAATAAAATTCAAGAAATGTTATTTAAGAATTAGCTAACAATTTTAAGCCCATAAAAAAATATATATTAAATATTCGGTATTTAATTTACAATGATAAAGAAATCAGATTGTATTCAAGTTTGGATGAATTAGAGATTTCTTTAGATATTTAAAAAATGATTTATATTCTGCATGATAATTAATTAAAAAATAAAAGAAATGTCATACTCAACTAGCTAACAATTTTAAACCTTAAAAAACATATATTAAATTTTCGATATTTAATTAAAACGATAAAGTAATTTTATTTTTTTTAAATTCGATTAACATGTAGATTATAAAATAATTATCAATTACACATAATGTGAGATTTGTTAAGATATCTTTAAAAACCAAAATGTTTTCTAACCATAGGTTCATTTTGTAATAATCTTTCTTTTTGCCAAACCAAAAATAAACATATATTTTCTTTTTATTATTTTAAAAATACTTAAACACAAAAGATCTTTATATTTATTTACTTTTACATTTAAATATAATTTATTTTGTTACTTCAAATTTTTAATTGTAATTTTAAATTTAAAGATCTGACACAACAATATTTTACTAGCAAAATAAACTATATTTAACTACAAGCTGCATATAGATTGACAATAAATAAATAAATAAATAAGTCAATAATTAAAAAATGTTTAACTTGTTCTAAGAACGATAAAAAAAAACAATTGTCAAACAAGAACAAATAAATTTAAAAAAACAATATAAGTTAAAATTAAATATGCGATTAGTTTAATTCTTTAAAATAGTAAATTAAATAAATGTATTTATTCATGACAATAAATAAATAAAATAATAACTTGGCACACTTTATAGTACTTTAGTACTTTACACGTGACCAAATTAATATCATGACAAATTAACAGAAATATACTTTATTTTATTTTTATTTTATTTCATTTAACGTCAACTAAAAGCAGTCGACAGAAGTGATTAATTAAATATTAAATCAAATTATAAAACTAAAAGTAAAATTAAAAATTAAAAATTTTAAAAATTAAATAATATAATAAATTTTAATTTTTAACTGAAAAAAAATATATAAATTTAAGTTTAATCTGGGGGTATTCATAAATGATGATCCAACATTTGTTGCAAGGATTGGGAAAACCCAGAAAAACCCAATCAGATCAATGAGTATTAGTATTTTTATTAGTATTGATAGAAGTATTAGAGTTAGTTGTAATGCGGAGTATATACTATAAGTGGGAATGTTATTATTCTAAGGGATTTCTAAGGGATATATATATCTATTAATTAATATAAAAAATTCGGGGAAACTTACCAAAAGCGCCGTGTCGCATATTGATGTGATCTGAATGTACAACTGTTGTATTATGCCAGAATTGTGCCAGATTATATTCGGTGAGACGCATATCGGGATCAAAGGATATAGGCGCATGATCCTCCCACTCCAACACCAAGTCCGAAGTATTATACATCCCTAAAAAAAAAGAGAATATCTAATTATTCATGCAATATAAAATTAAATTGATAAACTTACAGCTCTCTAAAACCGTTGAGCAATATTGCTGATCAAAGGGGAACTTTTTAAAGTTCATAAAACAATAGAGGGAGGCTTGAAGTCTTGTGGAGATAATCACATTGCCATCACGTGATATGGAAGTGAGGACATCCTTCTCATCGGTGCCCAAGATACTCGACTCTCGCTCATTGGCAAAGAAAATGTGTGGCAACCAAAGACGTTCACTTAAATGTTTTTGTCCCAAAATTGTTTCCCTTCGCTCAGGTGCAAATTCCTTGTAGGCCAAACGTTTATCCTGAAAGCTGAGCTGGAGCAATGCATGTGTCTTGAATTGCAATAGATCCGAGTTGAGATTCTGCAGAAGATAGACATAGATGCGGGTCTTCACCACAATCGGCAGACGCTTCAATGTCTGATTATCATATTCGATGGGTCGCTCCAAACGATCGTAGCGACAGACGTGTGTCATCCTCTGTATAAGTTCCGTGTACTGCAGACTGTCGGCATTCGCCAAAGAAGGACAATTCTCATCCACGATGGTGTCATTGATAGCACTGCAAGACAACGTTGCGTATGAGTTATTTATATAGGAAAATACGTATACGTAATATGCGATAAAAAAGTTGTGAAAATTATTTTATTCTTATTTTATGCAAATGCATATACATTTTAAAAATACATACAGTTTGTCAAGCAATTGTTTTGACCAAATATAAAGTAAACATTTAATATTTAAAAAAAAAACACTTTAATTATTTTTCATAATTTCCTGTTCTTTGTATTGTAGTTCTTAAAAATTCTTAGAAAAAATAAAAAAAAACTTTTTTCAAATATATGCACATATATTTCAAAAATACTTACAGTTTGTCAAGCAATTGTTTTGACCAAATAAAAAATGAACATGGTATTTAGAAAAAAATACTTTTATTATTTTTTTAATTTTCTTCTATTTTTTTGTATTGTAGTTCTTAAAAATTCTTAGAAAAAATAATAAAATAACTTTTTTCAAATATATGCACATACATATATTTCAAAAATACATACAGCTTGTCAAGTTATTGTTTTGACAAAATACGAAATTAACATATTAAAAATATAAAAAAGAACCTTTAATTGTTATTTGATTATATTTTTTTGTATTGTAGTTCTTAAAAGTTCTTACAAAAAGTAAAAAAAAATAGCTATTTTTAAAATTATAAAACAGCTTTCTATATGATGTATTTTTATCAAAAGAAATTACTTGACTAACTGTTGTTCAAATATTAATTTTAAAAATTTTAAAAAAATTAGAATACCAAAATTTGAAAAACCAAATTATAAAACTATACTATAAAAATGACGAAAGCAATATAAGGCTTATTATTATTGTTATATAAGAATTAGGAAATTAACGATATCAAAATTTTTGTTAAAAATATTATTGGGAAATTATGAAAAAAAAATGGCAAAGACAATGTATTAAAAAAAATTACTTGACCAACTGTAAACATAAATAATTAAATTACGCATATTTCAAATGACAAATACATTAAGAATAATAATAATTAGAAAAATATTTTTTTTAAATTTTCAGTTACATATAATTTAATTTTTAATTTTACATTCTAATTTTATAATTGTTTTTAAAATTTAAATAATTATTTTTTCATTGTCGATTGCTTTTAGTCGACGTTAAATTAATAAAAGAAACAAATAAAATGGTGGTGATAGTAATAGAACAAAATCAAACCGTTGCGTATAAGTAATATGCAAAATACGAATAAAAAATAAATTTAAAAAAATAAATACATAAATAGGGGACATTTTAAGGAAAAGTTTATTTTTTAAAAACATTAATAATTATATTAATTGTAAGAAAGGGTTCTGAAAAACAAAGGGTGGCGAATCAATTTAATTGTGGAATTTTCGTATAAGCAAGCTTCTTTTATATAATATGAATATTAATATTTAGGCTACGGTTGTGTGTCAATTATAAAATATTATTCGCTTATGTTGCGTATGAAATTAAATTAGAAATGCTGCCAATAATAAATCTACTTTAAAATGTCATATAATATCCACAATTAAATTGTGTTCGGCATTTCAAACAGATGCAGCTAACGCTGCGTATGAGTAATATTCGAAAATTGCACAATAGGTGCGATAAAAAAAAGAGAAAAAAACTATTGTTTAATAGCAGTTAATTCATATTGAAATGCAGCTGGCAATAAGCAGAAGCACGTTCCCAAATCCCAAATCTCAAATCTCATAGGATGCATAAGATTTTGTAATGCATGCAAAAGTTCAACTCTGAAAAATTAATGAGCGTTGACTTTATTACATTAGCAACTGCTATTTGTTGACGGTGCATTTACAGTCAATTATAGAAGTATTTGTACTTAGTGAATGGGATGTTAGCCTTTGTGCAGCTGTACAAGCTCATTTGGAGCTAAACTCAGTTAGATATTTGCCAACTCTGCTCTAATATTATTATAATAAATAATATTATTATTTACGTAGTGCATTGTGTTTGTGTTGTTGCTCGTGTAACGACAGCAGTAGTAAAAAAAATTAATAAGAACAAACAAGTAAGCAAACCAATTCAATTAGTGCACTTGGCCTGATCCCTAACCAGAAATCCATAAATAAACTAAGCTACGTTGACTACACGTTTATTTCTGGTTTGTTTTACAAATATTTAACTATTGACATTGCATTTAAATGGCAGATAATAATTTTTTACTAAGCCGAAAGTCGGCATAATTAATTAATTACAAATTTTGCCGCCTTCAAATTATGGAAATAATTCGAGCGGGCGTCGGTGGCGTATACTTAATAACCTGATTTGTTGATATTTTTAAATTTCATCACATCTCATGATAAATTGTTTGCCTTATCAACTGTTGCAATAAATTATCTTCTACCTATATTTTATTTATACAATTTGATAAACCTTTCGTCAAAAATTGTACAAGGAAATTCGTTCGTTACATCTTGTTGCCACAATTTTCTTATCAGTTTTATCAGTTGTGTAACTGTCATTCAAGTTGCAAATAAAAACGTTAACTGAATATTTAAAACAATATCTAAAAGCAACAAAAATAATAATAAATGAAAAAAGTTTGTCTGCTATTTTTGGTTAACATTTTGTGGTATCCAAGAAGTGGAAAAATATCACGAAATTTTTTATCAGTCGCAATTGTTTTTTGTGCTGCTGCTCTTTGTGCTTTTTCCCCATTTTGTAAATACCCAAAAGAAATTAAAAAATTTTAATCATTATCAGCATTTCTTTGTGCCAAAGAGACAACTTTGAGTTGAGTTGATTCGATGAATGAAAAATAAAATAAAATTTAATATTATAATGAGATATTAACTGACTTGAGGTGTATTTAATATGGTCTATAAAACTCACTTAATAGTGGCAAAAAAAATATAAAACTGTAATTTAAATAAATTAAAATGTAATAATTAAAAGGATTTTATTTATTATTTATTATTGCTCAAAAATATTTATATAAAATTAACATTCATTTAAATTGAATTAAATGGAAATGTAATTATTAAAAAAGCTTATTTATTATTTTTTATAGTCTATATAACTCACTTAATACTTGCCAAAAAAAAATATATAAAACTACCATTTAATTAAATAGAAATGTAATTATTAAAAAAGCCTATTTATTATTTATTATTGCAAAAAAAATGTAATAATTAAAAAAGCTTATTTATTATTTATTATTGCCAAAAAATAAATATATAAAATTAGCATTTAATTAAATGGAAATGTAATTATTAAAAAAGCTTATTTATTATTGCCAAAAAATAAGTATATAAAATTACCATTTAATTAAATGGAAATGTAATTATTAAAAAAGCTTATTTATTATTGCCAAAAAAAATATATAAAATTACCATTTAATTAAATGGAAATGTAATAATTAATTGCCAAAAAAAATATATAAAATTAAAATTTAATTAAATGGAAATGTAATTATTAAAAAAGCTTATTTATTATTTAATTATTTATTTATAGTCTATTAAACTCACTTAATACTTGCCAAAAAAAAATATATAAAACTATCATTTAATTAAATGATAATGTAATAATTAAAAATGCTTAAATAACTTACCTGATTTCTGTTTGTAGTAAGCTGCATAAAACTATTACTAATAATACTTTGGTTGTGTGCACAAAATATAAAAACTTCATTTTGTTTAAATACTATTTAGCGGGTTTAATTTGTATGTGAATTAAGTAACTACTTAATTAATGCGTCTAGTTTTTAGTAATGCTCATGTTTTATAAGTCACTCGAACATTTGTTCTGTCACACGCTCGATTTGCGCTCGATCTTTTATCCTCGATTGGAGTCACATTCACAAATAGATTCAGATTCGCATTCACTTTAACGATCATACAGTTTATAAATTATTTTTTTTTAAATTTAATATAGTTGCAGTTTTAATTTTTTTTTTTTTTTGATATGCAAAATATACACTTTTGTTTTATTTAATATTTTTTATTTATTATTTAACGAGAACGTGGATCTGTTGCTTCTCGTTGTCGTTGGCGCTTTGAGCTCGCGTCGCGTTCGTTTCTTCCAGAAATACCTGAACTCTATCTAACTGTCCGCTCTGCTGCGACGGCGACTGCGACGGCGACGTCTGCTGCGACGTCTGCTTCGACTTCTGCCACAAAGAACACTGAGCCAAAACACTGAGCAACTGAAAGGCGGCAAAAACTGTAACCAACTATTTAGTTCTGGCAGTCGGAATCGTTGCCAAAAAAAAATATTGTTCGCTTTTGCTGATAAGCCAAACAACAACAACAACAACACTAACAGCGATAACAACAAACACAGACCGTCTCGTTTTGTCTCGTCGGCTTTTGAAGGTGTTTCAGTATTTTTAGTGTTATAGTAATTCAGTTTTTCAGTGCGTCGGTGTTGGCGGTTGAACAACGAAAATGCGATAGCGCAGGGTCGCTGGAGATCGACTCACTTTATAACTGGCCACAGCATCAGCATCAGCAGCTGCCACAACTGCCACAAGCAACGACTAGCAGATACCCTATATGCATCCCATAATTTTTATATATTTTTATTTATTTATTTTGCTTTTTATTTGAACAAAATAAAAGCTACAAAAGAAAGTCTTTAATCTCAAAGTGTGAAAAAAAATATATTAGTTAATAAAAATAAAAAAAATGAGATTTAAGTTAGAAAAAATAAAAAATAATTTTATTAAAATACAAATTACAAAAATAATTATTTTTTTAATCTCAAACTTAGAAAAATACGAAATTATATTGATTAAAAAAATGTCAAATATTAAGACTCAATTATCAAATTAAGAAATAGTACAAAATTATTTTGATAAAATAAAATTTGGCATAATGAAGTCTTCAATCTCAAATTAAGATAAAATATTTCAATAATATAAAAATTACAAATTTAAGTCTTCAATCTTAAACTTAGATACAATAAAAAGTTTTAATTTGATCAAATAAAGCTTACAAAAGTACTACTTTAATCTCAAATTAAGAAAAAATATTGATATATAAACAAAATATAAAAAAATCCAAAAAATAAATTATTAATTTGTTTAAATAAAAATTAAATAATTAAGTCTTTAATCTCAGAAAAATAAAAAAATGGTGTGGATTTAAAAAAAGGACAAAAATTAATCTCAAATTAAGCTAATTTTAAAAATTATTTTGATAAAATAAAAGTTACAAAAATTATGTTTTTTTAGAAAAAATAAAAAATAATTTTTGATTAAATTAAAGTTTCAAAACAGAGATTTTAATCTCAAAATAAAATAATAAAACATGCACCTAATTTATATTGCAAAAAATAATCATTTTCTTGTTTTTAAATATTCTTTCTTAATTATTATAGAGCAATACAGTTCTTAATTTAAATCAAAAAAAAGAAAAACATTTATTTTGGAAAATAAGACTTTTTGTTGGTAATTGATTATTGTTTTTATTTTACTATAGCGGCTTATAGTTCTTAATTTTAATAAAGAAAAAATCTTCTAATTTATTTAAGAAAATAATACTTTTTGTTGGTAATTCATTTTTTTCCCATTTTTTATTATAGTGGCATATACATAGATCTAAATTTTAATATCTCAAGTTTTCTTTACCTTTGTTACAAACGCTTTTTAAATTAAAATATACCCACAATTTTAAGTTTATGCGCATTGGGTATATTTTCAAATGGCATATATAATGTGAATAATAAACTGTATGTAATACTTATTTATCGGAAGCATTATCTAGCTGCTGTAACCGGTATTCAAAGACTAGGGAATGCGTATAAAAAACAACTAGAAATAGAACGAAGCTTCATAGAATAAATAAGAAATAAATAAATGCACATCAACAATTATGAATAAACAAATGAATGCAACATTTCTTGTTCCCAACATTAACATATGCCAAAAAGTGTTAAGAGAGGGGAGAAGGAGGGGGAATGCTGTAAGTGTTGAGTGTGTGTGTGTGTGTGCGTGTGTGTGTTTTGAGTGTGTGTATTCAGGTGTTTTTTTTTTAACCAATAAGCTCGATTGTAATTAAGCGATTGCCGGTTGCTTCAATTCAGTTAGTAATATTTACCCAAGGCACACGAATCGATCGTTGTTTAAACAAATGCATTGCACATGATTTGTGCAAATTAATTATAAAATACAGCATATAAATAATTATATAACATGCTCATAACAACATTGTTATATTTATTGGCCAGTTCAATAAACTGTCTAACTTTGAAAACTGTTTAATTCTTATCAGCTTACAATTATGATGAACAATCAATAATCATTGATTATTGATTATGCATCCATTGATTTATTGGTTGAACAAACTTAGGGAATTATGCTTAAAGGTCGCCCTCTTAAAGTTTAACAAACAAACAATTGAAACAACAATAATAATATATTTTTAAACAACAACAAATCCGCGAACGTGACACAGAGAAATGTGTGACAATAATTGGCAATAACAAATAAATGAGTTAATAGCATTATCCATTGATTAATTGAAACAATGTTGCGATGCGATTTGACGGTAGCTAAAAAGCCCTCAGATCATGCCTTGTTTGAATAATTGAGTGTCGATTTTATACCCTGGAATTATAGAGAGAAGGGAAATATTAGTGATAAAAAATAAATATATTTCTTAAGTTTGCTTTTTCTATAGGGAAATTAAATCTAATATGAGACTTAATTTTTAATTTAATACAAATACTTTATTAATATTATATTGGACTCATAAATACTTAAATTATTGTGTTTTCTGTACATATTTATTTTATACAAATATATATTTATTTTAAATTATTTCTTTTTATTTAATTTTATTTATTTTGTGTACATGTTTATTTTATACAAAAATTTATTTATTTTAAATTATTTCTATTTATTTAACTTTGTCTATTTTTTAGTATTTGACGGTAGCTAAAAAGCCCTCAGATCATGCCCTGTTTAAATAATTGAGAGCCGATTTTATACCCTGGAATTATAGAGAGAAGGGACATATTGGTAATAAAAAATAAATATATTTCTTAAGTCCGCTTTTTCTATAGGGAAAATATAATCTAATATGAGAGTTAGTTTTTAATTTGATATAATTAATTTATTAATATTATATTTGTTTCCTAAATACAAATTTAAATTATTAAATTACATACTTAAATAAAATGAATTGAACATTGGAGTAAAATAAATATATAAATAGTAAGGAGACTTAATAATAATTATTTTTATTATTACCATAGAAATTACTAAATTAGCTACTTAAATAAAATTAATAAAATATTCTTAAAAAAATATATATTAATAGTAAGGAGACTTAATTATAGTTATTGTTATTGTTGCCATAGAAATTATAATGTCTTTGTGTACATTTTTATTTAATACAAATATTTATTTATTTTAAATTATTTCTTTTTACTTAACTTTTTCTATTTTTAGTATACATTTTATGTCAAAATATTAATCAGTTTAACAACTGACTAGACATTAAGAAACTGAACCTATTTACAGAGTATCTGCCCAGTTGAGCACATTCTTCAACTTCTCCCACTAAGTGAATAAATCTGATTAAATGAAAATAACTAAACGGATTGTTAATTGATTTTTAATTAATTACGACAGCTTTAGTTGTGATAAAATCAGATAGATCAGAGAAGTTAAAGATTTTTATAAGATTGCAAGTTTATAATGCCGTTGAGATGAGTCTGTTTTCCTCACATTTAATTTTAATTTATAATATTTAAACAAATACGTGTTTATACTGCCTTTAAAATGACAGCACTTTTAATTTTAATTTAAACCGTCAAATGCGCGTCAATTAGATAAGATTTAAAACTCAAATAGTAGCCAAAATCTGCCAGTTTATTTAAGGATAATTAACTTGTTTATCAGCTCTTGAAACTGTCAACATAAGCTGTAGATTTGCCCACATAAAATCCAAAGTGGCAGACACGTTTCTATGTCTATAATTATCCACAGCAAAAATATACATATGTCAATTTTTAATACTTTAACCGGATATTTGCTTTAGAAATTCATAAAAATATTTTATTGAACTTTGGAACTGCGTCAATTTGCATGTTGACCAAGTTAAGGGAATTTTAGACGTACATTTATATTTATATTTATTCTTTTCTCTTATCAATACGAGTACTTTAATTAAATAACTCTCGAGCAGCGATAAACTAAACAAGAAAGCATTTTTAATTAATGCTCGCCGTATGTCAAATAAACAAATTGCTTTGTTTTATATTCGTACGCTTTCTTCTGTCGTCAGATACGCGGCGTATGCGCAATGTCCAAAAGAAATTTGCTCAACAGCTACTGTAGGAGTGTGTGTGTGTGTATTTGTGTGTGTTCATACAACATTTGCTCTCCTTGTGGCCTCGAGATCGCAGCGAGGTGTTGCTTGTTGTGTACAACACGGCGTATGCGTGTTTTTATTATTTTTTGCGCCCATTTAGAGGTTAAGCATTTATTTATTTGCATTTTTTATGGGTCGCCGAAAATGTGATTTCATATTTGTTACCAAATATTGACTATTTACTGTTGGGCCAAAAACCATGCCAGTTAATGAAAAACCGTTTAAACACGTGATATAATTCGATGCGTAACGAGAGCTTTGTACTTTTGCCGACATACAGAAAAATAAAGATACACAGAGAGTAAGACAGACAGAGAGAGAGAAAGAGAGAGAGAGAGATGCTACATTTGGTACACTTACAGCAAAAACTGGAACATTTTTTAATTTATTGGTACATTGTTGCCAGCACTTTGACAATTAAAATAAGTTAGAAATGAAAAGAAATAAATTACATACAAAAACAATTTGCTTAAAGAGAAAAGGTTAAGCTTAAATACACTCAAAAAAAAACAGCACATTTTAATACTTTTATTGGGTTTTAATAATGTGAAAAACTTTCCACTTTTCGAAATATGCTAGATCTTAAATAGGCTCATAAATAAGCTCTCATTTAATAAGCTAAACTTGCAACAGATTAAATCGATTATTTTGTAAAATGGATTATTTTTTATATGCTTAGCAAATTTTAAATTTAAAGAAAATTAAAATTTTCATTTCTAAAAACAGTTTTTAAATATTGATTTCAAATTCTCCTGACAAAACAATTAATTGCCTTTTTTTTCGATGTTATAAATTTGATATAAAAAAATCTATATAAATATTAAATTTTGTTTTATCATAATTTAATTTTCGATATTATAGATTTTCGATATTATTATAGATCTATATAAATATTAATCTCATTACAAAAACATTTAAAATCCTTATGTTTTCCTGATATAAAAATATTTTTTTAATTTAATTTTCAATAAAATAAATTTAATAAATAAAATCTATATGAACTCATGAGAAAAACAATTAATTGCCTTATATTTTCTTTGTTTGTAAATATTTTTTGAATTTAATAATCGATATTATAAATTTGATAAAAATATCAGTATAAAAATTAAACTCTTTGTTTGTTTGTAAATATTGTTATTATAATTTAATTTTCGATTTTATAAATCTGATCTATGATCAATATTAATCAATAATAATTAATTTACTTATATTTTGTTTATTTGTATATATTTTTTAATAGAATTTTAGATATCATGAATTTGATAAAATTAAAATCTATATAAATATTAAATTCTTTGTTTGTAAATATTTTTATTATAATTTAATTTTCGAAATTATAAGTTTGATAAAAATAAACTATATATATATATATATTAAATTAGGAAAATAATTAAAAATATGTTACTGATTGAGAATGGTAGATTTTTCCATAAATTGATAATAGAAAATGTTCTCATGAAAAGGTAACTGTGACTGTAGCAATTTCTGGATATTATCTTTGCCATAGCATGAGTCATAGACACCCCCCTTGGTTTTTAGATAGGGTGTGCCACTGAGGGGCAGAGAATGAAGTAATAAATTTTTTATCTGACAACGCGACAAAGCGAGATGATGATGATGACAACTTTCGGGTAGACAGTTACTTGTGTTTGGTGGTCCGCTTAACTGGGCCAATAAAACGAAAATGAAAAATGAAAAAAAAATAAATGTTTAATTAATTAAAAGTGATTGCACGCTGGCTAAGCAAATATTAAGAGCGAGGGGATATACCCAATTGTGAATAGGCAAATATCATAAATAGACATGACAAATACTTGAAATTAATAATAAAATGCAGACGTCCGTCGAATTGATAATCAAATCAATTTCAACTCAAGTCAATTGATTGCGGCTAAAATTAAAAGCATGACAGTTACAGCAATTGATACAAACGGTTAAAGGCTACAACGGTTGTCCTAAGTTCTTTATCTATTAACACTCGAGTGCTCTACAATTAGGGATACGACTGTGTCCAGAGTTCCAGAGTCTTCCAACAGTCTTTCTGCTCTCTTATCAGTGTGACGTCTGTTCGCCTATGTAAGACGACTATATTTATGTTTGTATTTATATTTATTTTTATATTTATTTTTATATCTGTGCATTATTTGTTAGCATTGCTTTATTTAACTTTCTTCGCCAGCTATTTTTTATTATGTGTGATATTTATAAAATGTCGACTATCTGGCGTATGCGTAATATTTTGCACTGAACCAAATTACAAATGCCTGTAATCTGACAAATGTCAACTGGTCGACAACCTTCATCTTCTTTTTTTACAGCTTAATCAATGAGTCAGTTCAGTCAACATTTGATGACGATGCGACATAATGTCTGACGTTTCAAACAACCTGCCGCAATATTTTTTTATAAGTATAGTATTATCAGAGAACCAGAGTCTTCTCTCTTTTCTAGCTTGTTTAACAGCAATCTGTCATTTTATAGTGATTGCTTACAACAATAAATAACAGTTATTTCTTGTTATCGTTCATTTATGCACGCACTTCCGGTGTTGCCGCTTTTCATAAATATTCATGAAATTCGGCAACGTTGCAATTGTGTATTTAAAAAACTCTTTGTTGGGAATTTGTGTAAACTTTTTACTCTGGAAATCATTTAATTGTCCGTTCTTTATAATTTGACATACTTTATAAATATGCATGAAAATTGACAACGTTACAAAGTGTATTTAATAATGAATTTCTATGTTATGCCATTAATCTATTTCTTGAAAAATCATTAATAGTTGCACCACATTTTATTTATTTACTCTGTTACACAAGTCAAAATATTCAAAGAGTGTTTTACCTATTGCTACATTTATCTTTTATCACAATTTATCAAAATTAAGGCGATAAGCGATACTTCCTGTGTTGACACCTTTCATAAATATTCATGAAATTTGGCAACGTTGCAATTGTGTATTTAAAAATTCCATTCTTGGGAATATATGTCAACTTTTTACTCCAGAAATCATAAATAAATAAAAAAAAATATGCATGCAAATTGGCAACGTTGCAAAGTGTATTCAATAACTAATTTCTGGGGAATACCATTAATCTTTTTCTTGAAAAATCATTTTTAGTTGCTCCAAATTTTATTTATTTACAGTATGAACCATTTAATAAATCTAACAGATGCTTCCTGTGTTGCCACTTTTCATATAATAATGCATGCAAATTGGCAACGTTGTGAAAAATATTCAAATTTCCTTTTCTTATAAATATAACTAAACTTTTTACTCTCGAAATCATTTATTTGCAGTATGAACAATCTATTTGTTCTTTTTTTAATTAGTCCATTTATTCTAAGAAGGGTTTACCCATTTCTGCATTTATCTTGTATTATATTTTATGATAGTCAAACAATGATGGATAAAATTTAATTATTTATTTAATTAGTTTATTTATTTCAAGGAAGGTTTACGCATTTCTCCATACATCATTTATTACATTTTATCATCGTCATGCTAGCTAGAATTTTGTTTACTTCTTGGCCTTCTATGCGATTTAAGCCAAATTTACTCTGTCTGGGCTATAAATAAAAGTTTGTGACTTGTTTTGACTGTTGTTTGAGATGATGAGAAGTGTTCTGTTTAAATAATACGAGAACTTGAGGAAGTCGCAAATAAAAATACTAGTAAAATTTAAAAAATAAATGTAAATATTGAAATGTTGTAGTTCCAATTAAATGATGCTTAGTAAGTTTTGCAAGGCGACTTTCACGCTTAAGACATAATTTTAGTTTATTGCTAGCATTGAAATCTTTTCACATTGAGAGAGGTAAAATAAGTATTTTTAAGCATCTGCTGCTCTCGACATTTTTTAACAACCACTTTCCCCGGAAAACATCTCATCAGGAGGGAAAGTTCTTAAGTTTTGGGGAGGTGTGGTAAATAAACATAGTATTCAATAGAACTAACTATGAACTAACATGAAGACAGCCTTCTATTGAATATACAGTATGGTAATTATTATTTTTGACAAAGAAAATAATATTGATATTTGTTTAATATTTTTAAAAATAGTTAAAATAAATGGAACTTGTTTTTTTTTTTTAATTGAACTAAGAACCATGAGCAACTATATAATAATAAGAGAAAAATATAAAAACCAAAAAAGTTAAATACATTTAGTCAGTAACTGTTTTGACAAATTAAAAAATTTGCAAAAAACATCAAGAAAGTGTTTTGACAAAATCAAAAATTTACAATTGCTTTTTTTTTATTTTTAAAAATATTTCATATAAATGAAAAATATTTTCCTAATTTAACTTGTTCTCAGAAGAGGAAAAGATTAATTAAATAAGAATTAAAATAAATATTCACAAAATATACATATATATTTTTGTCAAAACACTTTCTTGACTAACTGTATGTTCTCTTGTTTTTGTCTAAACAATTACTTGACCTATTTTATGTGCATAATTTTCTTTGTCAAAATAATTAGTTGACATACTGTATATACTGTACATTTGTCTACTTCGTCGCCGCCGTCACCGTCGCCTTTTCGCCTCCCGTGATCGCTGGCGATTTGGCAAACTCATCGAATGTGTCTTTCACCTTCTTGAGGCCTCGGCCCGCGTAGCAGGGCAGCATGTGAATAAACCGGAATGAATTCTTCACTCCCTCGTTGTAGTAGTGTTTGGCCAGAAAGCGCATTTCTCCAGCCCTGGGCAGCTTGGGCACTTCAAAGGGCAATTTCTTCTGCGCCTGCTGCACATACGGACAGAGCGTTGACTTTACATTGTTGTACAATTGATCCGTTTCCTCCGCACTGCCCCAGATGCCAGCTTTACGGGTATAATACACGGTTCCGGCGACCAGACCGCCGCGCACCAATAATCTAACAAATCATAAGTTTAGGTTACGTAATTGTTGCTGGCCAAATTTGCTTAAGACTTACCCAATTACCATCTTGTGTCGTTTGTTTATAAGCTACGGAAGGGGGAGCGTATTCAGTGGATAGTAATCCAAACTTTGGCAAGTCTGGTCGTAGGTCGTTTAGTTGCTATTAACTAAAAATCCGCACAATGTGTGTATATTTGCGGAAAAACAACAAAGTTTATTAGAGATGCAAAAACATTGCGTTTAACAGCGCGCTGTTAGCTAACAGCATTGCTCCACTTCGAACGAAACTGCTCCTCATGCAACAAGTTTGCGCTCCACACTTGACGAAACTGCTTACAGTCGTTTAACGAAATTTTAATTTAAATTTATAACTCGTATATTTGCGGTAAAACAACAAAGTTAGTTAGAGATGCAAGAAACATTGCGTTTAACAGCGCGCTAACAGTATTGCTCCACAGCTAACGAAACTGTAACAAGTTTGCGCTCCAGACTTGACGAAACTGCTCACTGACGCTTAACGAAGTCGCTTAACGATAATTTTTAAAATTTGAATTTAAATTTAAAACTCGAACACCTTTCAAATTTTAACACACATATAATTCCTTTTATTAATATAAATATTGTTTGCATTGCTAATGGATATGGATTTCTCATGCAATAAACAGTAATATAAAACTCTTTGCACATCAATAATGAGTACATTTAACATTTGTTGGAATTTCATCTGATTTTTTATCATCATAAGTACAAATTTCTTCATATGGTTTTTTTAATCTCAGTAACAATACCTGATTGCACTAAATTTTGTTAAATAGTTTTTTTTTTTGCTCAACACATTTATAAGAAACATGGATTAAGAAACATTTCTCACGATTTTATAAATTAACACTCAGATATAAAATACATATTTATGTGTATAATTCTTTATATGATTATCAATATTTTGGGTTTTGTGAAACTTATCATATATAAATATTTCATTTGCTTGAAATTTGGTTTGGATTTGTTTAAAGTATGAACATAATATTTAAATTGTGGCTTTCTCTCTATAAGTAATTACAGTTTCGTATTGCTTTTCATTGTGTTTGAACAAAATTGACACATATATAATTAGAACTCGTTTTCTAGTGCACACAATCCATCAAATCTAGAACATTATCATATTACAAACATCAGTCTTCACTTGTAAGCTGATTGTATTTAATTTTTCTTTTTTTACATAGTATTATTATATACAATTGGGAAAGTTTGGAAATAGTTTTAATGGGAATCAAGTCGAAATTGGAATTAGAGAGCACTTAATTGTTAAAAGCTCGCTTTAATATTTTTAGAAATTGGTAACATTTGATTGCTATTATTTCTTTTTGTAATTTCAACAACAATTAGAGAATTTAACGATAGGAAGACTACGTTTTTGAAACACATAAATACAATATAAAATAGTTGCTGTCACATTTTTTTTAATACATCGATTAATGCCTAGGGCAACACAGTTAACGATTCGGAGAAGTACTATAGATAGACTTTGAGATCGTATTTAGACGGTATACTATACATATATATTCTATATATTTTGTAAACCTAAATTCAAATTCGGTGTACCAATTCTGCATGTTTTTTAAATACAGTATAATTTGCAGAATTGCAGGAATACTTAAATTATATGAAAATAAAATTAATTTAATTTTATATAAATTATAATTATAAAATTGTGTATTTTGATTTAGGAATTTGTCTTATTCAATAATAACAATTTTGAAGTCCAAGATTTTTTAATTCCGAAGACCTTATTTTGTTATCAAATAAATAATATTTAATTTTGAATTAAAGATTTGAAGCTAAATATTTTTAGTAAAATTCAGTTTTAACAATTTAGTTAAATTGAAAATTATATATAATTTAATAAATTTGAATTTAATGTTGTTTGATTTTATTGTTATTTGATTAATTGTACGAATGATAATAAAATGTGTTTAATTTTATATAAATTATAATTATAAAATAATCTGTTTTCAAAATGTGGTCAATATTTTATATTTCAGAAAACGGTATTTTGGTATGACAAAAAAAAAAAATTTTTATTTACTATATATAAACTATATATAATTTAATTAATTTAAATTTATTGTTATTTAATAATATATTGTTTTGTCAAACGCTTTTTTTTATGGAAAATTAATAGATAAATAAAAAATCAAATAAATTATTAAATAATTAAATAAAATTATATAAAATTATATGCAATTAAGCACATTATACTGTAGTTCGATCTGTTTTAAAGTAACTGTCGTTGGCGTTTGGTTACTAATTATTCCATACACTTGTATTATCTACAGGGTATTTAGACTTCTTCCTTGACTACTTCTATTACTTCTTCCTCTTGTTTTTTTGTATTAGTTGTTGCCTCCGTTCTGGGAGGATCCTCTATGTCTATAGAGTTCTCTCGCTCCGTAATATCCGGCATTTTGAGAGAGAAACTGCTCAACTTACGCTCGGCAGATCCAAGAGAACTCTGGGAATCCGCTTTGAGCAAAGTGGAGCGTCTCTCATTGATGACCTTCAAGGAGTCGTACATGTGATCATCGCCACTTGTGGAGCTGGCACCTCGCTCCAAAGAGCGCATATAGAACACTGAGTCATCCCTGTCATTGGTTATGCCCGGTTTGGGTCTGTAGAACTGCCTGGAACTGTTGCTTCTATACAGCGTGGTACACTGGTAAAAAAAAGAATGAAATTAAATTTAAAATAAACAAAATTTAAATGCAGAATTAATTTTGAGTAAAAATCGTGATCAAAATAATATTCCACATGAAATTCGGTTTATTTTTAATGAAGTTATTAGAGATCGAAATTTTAAAAAAATTGTCAAGGGGTTTGTAATAAATTAATGAACAAAATTAAAATGAAGAACCAATTTGGAGGCCAAATCATGATCAAAATAACGATCTGCATGAAACTCGGTTAATTTTTAATGAAGTTATTAGAGATCCAAGTTTTTAAAAAAAATCAAGTATTCATAAGAATGGTCGAAAAAAATTAAAAAAAATCTAAATATTAAAAAATTTAAATGCAGAAGCAATTTAGAGGTTAAATTATGATCAAAAGGAAATTCCGCATGAAAATCGTTTAATTTTTGAATTTTAATTATAGGAGATTAAAGTTTTTGAAATAATGTCAAGGGGCTTGTATTAAAATATTGTATGATGGTCGAAGAAAATTAAATTTTCTACCATAACCAAATTTAAAAGCAGAATCAATTTGGAGTCCAAATCATGATCAAAACGACTTTCAAAAATGAAAATCGGTCAGTTTTTGATGAAGTTCTAAGAGATCCAAATTTCTGAATAAATGTAAATGGGTTTGTAATAAACTAATGAACAAAATTTAAAGGCAAAATCAATTTCGAGGTCACTTAATGATAAAAATTATATTCCGCATGCAAATCGGCTAATTTTTAATGAAGTTATAAGAGATCAAAGTTTTTTAAATAATGTCAAGGGGTTTGTATAAAAAAAAAATGAATGATAGTCGCAAAAAATTAGATAAATGCATATCATTATTAAAATTGTATTCAGCATGCAAATCGTCAAATTTTTAATGAAGTTATTATAGATCAAAGTTTAGGAAATAATGTCAAGGAGTTTGTATTAAAAAAAAATGAATGATAGTCGCAAAAAATTAGATATTCTAAATGCAGAATTAATTTTCAGGCCAAATTATTATATTATATTCCGCATGCAAATCGGCTAATTTTTAATGAAGTTATTATAGATCAAAGTTTAAGAAATAATGTCAAGGAGTTTGTATTAAAAAAAAATGAATGATAGTCGCAAAAAATTAAATTTTCTAAATGCAGAATCAATTTTCAGGTGAAAATATTATTAATTATATATTATTATTATTATATTCCGCATAAAAATCGGGTAAAATTTAATTTTTAATGGAGGTATTACCTTCTGATGTTGTGGCATTTGAGGTTGATCTGCACTACTCCCAAGTGGCAAGAAGTCGGGACGTGGTTTCTTTGGTGGCAGGTTGCTTTTGTGGTGCTCCAGCTCAGTTATTTCAGTGTAGGAGACGTTGCACTCGGCATTCACATGACGATTCACATCATCGATTATTTCGATGCATTCCTCCGGCACTGCCGGCTCCATGCTCGACTGTCCCGACAATTGACGCACGGGGGGAGGCGGCTCCGAGCACACTGACAATTGGCTGCTGCTCGAAGGACATTTCAACAGTCAGTTAGTCATTTAGTCATTTAGTCAGTTGCATGCATTGTTTTATTTGTATAATAATAGAATTTCAGTGCTTCACTTACCGGAACTCCTTCTCAACGGATGGCGTTGCCGAGGGACCGGAACTGTAGCGTTTGGGTGAGCGTAATATTGACTTGGGCATCACTTCCGGACTGTGCAGATCCACCTGCACCCGCCTCGAATCAATGCTCGAGGTACGACTCGCAACCGACGCACAACGCGCCGTCCAGCGGCCGCTATACGATGAGTCTGACATTGTCGAGTTCCTGCAAATAAATACGTCCAAATACGTCATTAGACAAAGTTCATTGAATTAAAATCATTAAGCAATGATTAAAGTACATTACGAGGTCGAATAGAAACAGTATTAAATTGTTAGTCAGGCATTTAAGTAAACAATCTCCTTTAAAATGCATAAAATCATAGATTTAAACAGATATGTCATTAGACAAAGTTCATTAAACATATAAAGGACCAGATACGTCATTATACAAAGTTCATTGATTTACATAATTACAAATTTTTTAATGTTAATTTAGGGATAAAATAAAAACAGTTTTAAATTGTTAATCAGGCATTTAATTTATTAATCTCGTTAAAAGTTCATTAAATCAAAGTCATTAGACAAAGTTCATTAAATTAAATGATTAAACGTTTTTAAAAGTACATTTAGAGGTAGAATAAAAACAGTATTAAATTGTTAGTCAGGCATTCAATTAATTAGTCTTCTTAAAGTTAATTAAATCAAAGACAGAAAACACTTTAATGTGCTTAAAAAGTTAAAAGTGCAAAGTCTAAATTTTTGATGTGCTTTTAAAGCTCGATTAAGCATTGACTAAGGTAACACTTATTGTGAAATTGTTCTTTAAGTTTTTAGCTATGATTCTTTGTAAAAAGCTTTAATTTTCTTTAAAAGTTGAAAGTGAAATATGAATAAGATAAAACAACAAAGTTGATAGAGGAAAGCGATTAATCATGGTGTGAAAAGATTTGCTGTGATTTAAAAGCTTTAATATTGTTTAAATCAAAGTTTCCGGGGGAAATTTACAAGAAAAGAGTTTAACAGTTAAGTATTTAGAAATTTAATCTTTAAGGGAAAGTGATTAAACATTGATTATAGTAGTCAAAATGTAACAATATTAAATAATTCCTCGAAAAACTTTAAAGTACTTTGATGTTGAGAGTTCAAAGTGCAACTCCCAGTAACTTTAGAGCTTAATGTGCTTTCAAAGCTCAAAGAATTTATCTTAAAAATAATACACCGATTTCAATGTGTTTCCAAAACTCAGTTTCTGATAAGCTGATTTGTATTTTAATGTGCTTTAATGTGCTTTCAAAGCTAAGAAAGCATATTTTAATAACAGTGAAATGAATGCAATGCGGTATAATGTGCTTTCGAAGCTTAAAGCGTAACTCTTAACAAAGTTTTAACAATCATAATAATGGAAAATATATAATTTAAGAATAGTGTAATGATTGCAATGTGCTTTCATGTGCTTTCAAAGCTCCGCGTGTAACTCTTAACTAAAACTAAAATCTTAAAAAAGAAATAAAAACGAAGATTTTAATGTGCTTTCAAAGCTCAGAGTGTAACTTCTGACAAAAACTAAATTCATAGAAATATAAAAATATATTTGATATAAAAAACATTAATTTAAGCAAAGTGTAATGATCTTAATGTGCTTTCAAAGCTGCCTGTTTTGTGTTTTAGTGCTGCAAACAGGATAAAACATGCAGTTAGTGTTGATAAACGAACGAACTTATGAGAGATTTGAAGCTGGTGTCATTGAAAGAGTGCAGAGTGAGTTGTCCCCCTGTGCAGTACTTACCGCCTGTGGCCCAGCGGACTGCAACGTTCTCGATCACGTTCCCGATCACGTTCCCGATCACGATCACGATCACGATCTGCAGATCTCGCTGCTTCCTCGTGTTCGATGGGACGCTGACGTGAGAGCACGTGTCTCTTGGCCGTATCGGAGCGTTTGTTGCGCTCAGCGCGTTTCTCGCTGTGTGCAGTGTGTGCCACGCCCACGCCACCGCCCATGCCGGCGTCAAAGGATGAGGCGTGCCAATAAACGCGACTCGCTGACGGCGGTTGCAACAATGTGCATGTGGCATATTCACGTGTCGCACGCTGTATTAAACTGGAGGAGTTGCTAATGATGCGTGTGTTGCTAGTTCCAGAGGTAGTTCCTTTTCCACCTGTTGGGGCACCACTTCCCGAACCAGTTCCCGTGGAACGTGTGTTGCGCACGCGTCTCACGCTGCTGCTCGACAAATATAATTGTTGTGGTTGTTTGCGTTGTTTGTGTGAATGATGATGATGTGGATGATGATGATGATGCCGATGATGATGATGATTATGATGACGTTTGCAGCACAATTGTTGTTGTAATTCCAGCGTTGTTTTATTGTTGTTGTGCAGCGAGAACAGATTGCATGGATTAGTGTCATCTGGATTTGAATTGGGTTGGATGATGATGGTGGACAAATTGGGCACGGAACCAGTGAAGTGAACTGTGGACAGTGGGCGACGCAGCTGTATTTGTGGCGAGAAGCGTGTGGATGCGCTAATGGTTCAAAAGCATGAGCGAGACAGAAACAGAGACAGACAGAGAGAGAGAGATAGAGAGAGAGATAAAGAGCGAGCGAGAGCAATAGAGCGTGTGTGAGCGAGAGAAAGATGCAGCCAATTCGGTGAGTATTTCAAATTTACAGTATGCAATGCTTATTTATGTGGGATCAAATGCAAGAAATAAATATAATCGTAATCGTTTAAGGGATGGACCACCCACAAGTGTCATCTCTAATGATATGCACCTCCTCTGTCATCTCTTATACCTCTGCTCTTATATTAGAAAATAGCTCATCTCTAATATTAGACTATGAGGATTTCATTTCTAATATTTAAAAAAATAAAAAAGTAACCCTCTTTCAAGAAATAAATATAATGTAATTGTCTTAGGGATGGACCACCCTCAAGTGTCATCTCTAAGAAGATGGTAAAAATGCGCCTCCCTCAACTGTCATCTCTAATGATATGCACCGCATTGACTGTCAGACTGTCATCTCACATTTTAGTTGAAAGTCCATCTTTAACATTAGAATAAAATATCCAAAAATAGAGAATGCATTTCGAATATTTAGAAAAAATAAACTCTATCACGAAATAAATATAACTTAATATTATTAGGGATGGACCTCCCACAAGTGTCATCTCTAAGAAGGTTTTAAAAATGCACCTCCCTCGATTGTCATATCTAATGATATGCAAACTCATCTCTCATATTATAAAATAGCCCATCTCTAACTTTAGAAAAAAGTATCCAAAAATTGAGAATGCATTTCTAACTTTAAAAAAAATAGACCTCTCTCAAGTGTCATCTCTAATATCCATGCATTAAATAAACTCTTCACCTACTATCTCTAATATTAGTGACTTACTCTATTTTTCCCTATTGCCATCGCTAATATAAAATACTGATTAATTTTATTTCATTATTTTATTTTATAAAATTGTCATAATATTAATATTATAATAATATTAGAGATGGACCACCCAACAGGCATTTTTAATATCCATGCTAGAGAGGAACTTTCCATTTGACATCTCTAATTAGTGACTTGACATGAAGTCTCTAATATTAGAGATGAGCTCTCCAGCTACTAGCTTTAATAAGTTTCTTGAGATGGAGCTCCTCCAATTCTCTCTTATCATCTCTCATTTCTTATATAAAATATCGAATCTTTTATTTATGCAACTCTCGTCTCTAATTTTAGAGATGATCTCTCCAATTTATTGAATACTCATGCTAGGGATGAGCTCCTTCTACTCTTATATAAATGTCATGCTAGAGATGGACTTTCTATCTGCTATTTCTAATGAGTAGCTATAGATGAACTCTCTAATAGAGATGAGATGAACACTGCACCTAATATATAATATCTAATATTAAATATAAACTTTACAAACACCATCTCTAATATTAGAGAAGGACCTCTAACATGCTATTTATCTACCATCTCTATTACAACGCTTATCTCTCATATTAGAGATGCACCTCCCACAACTGTCATCGCATTTTAGAGATGGGATATTCCCTCGATAAGTACCTGAGTGACTTGGAGAACTTGATTAGTTCCGCGGTGAGAGCTTCTCGATCAAAGGGTTGTTGTTGTTGCTGCTGCTGTTCACCTGTTGCACCTGCCACCGCCTGCAGCTGCTGATGTGCATCGCCAGGTGAGGAGCGAAAGACGCCAAAGTGCTGATCCCAACGCGTCGACTGATACTGTGCACCTGCAGAAAAACAAGGGGTATAATCAGTAAATTTCCTTTATAAAGCTTATAATTTTTAAAATATAAATTATAATATAACAATTATTTTTAATTTTTACCATATTTAAAAAAACACTGTAATTTTTAAATATAAATTATAAAAAAAAAACTTATTTTTTATTTTAATCAAAAAATTTCCTTTAGGAAGATTATAATTTTCAATATATAAAATATAAAAAGTAAAAATATTTTTTTATTTTAATTATAAAATTTTCATTTTTAAATATAAATTATAAAATAAAACTTATATTTTTATTTTAATCATAAAATTTCCTTTAGGGAGATAATAACAATCAAAGCATAAATAAAAAAAAATTTCTTCTTGATTTTTATGACAAAAATATACTAAAAATATTCAAATAATAAAAAAAATATACAAAAATATACTAAAAATATTCAAATAATAAAAAATATAAGAAGAAAATAAAAGTTGTAAAATATAAAAAATATAAAACAATCCAAAAAATGAGAAAATTAAATTTGAAAAATATCAAAATTATACCAAAATATAAAAAAATTAATAATATTAACGAAAATACCTTAAAATCTCACTTCTCTGTCACTTACCCATGCCACGCCTCTGGGAGGCGGAGCTGCCTTGATTGCTGCCGTGTCGTGCCGATGGTTTGTTGCAGCTGCCACCGCCGGCACGAAGACGAGCGGGCACGACTTTGGCGGCCGAGTCACGTGCCTCGAAGGTCATCACACAGGAGGCGACGACAATGAAGCCGCCGAAGCCCATGACAATGGGACCCACATACGAGAAGTTGTTCAAATGGAATCCCTTGAGATCGTTCTTCACCCGCACCGTGACATTGCCCCGCAACTCGGATCCCATCGACAGATGATCCGCATAGTAGCCCAATGTGGCCATTCCTGCACCCACCAGCATTAAAGTGAGTCCAAGGATTAAAGCACGACAGGCGTGCCACAAGCACTTGGATGACATCTTGCCGCGCACCACCTGCACATTCCATGTGGCACCCGATGCCGGATGCGCCCGTCTCAGATTCCCCACCGAGTGCTTGCGTCGTGTGGTGCCAACACCACCGCTGCGACGTGACGGCATTACAACCACAACCACATCGACGTCGACTCCGGATGATCCCTCTGTGCGGTATTTATAGACCAATCACAATTCCAATCACAATTCCAATCCCAAGAGCAGTTCATCAACGTCGGATGCACTCTGGAAAAAACAAAACCAAAGGGAATATATTAGTAGGAAAGAATAGGAAAGAATAGGAATAATAGGAATAATTGGAATAATAGGAATAATAGGAATATTTGGAATAATAGGAATAATGGGAATAATAGGAATAATAGGAATAATAGGAAAAATAGGAATAATAGGAATAATGGGGATAATAGGAATAATAGGAATAATAGGAATAATAGCAATAATAGCAATAATAGGAATAATTGGAATAATAGCAATAATAGGAATAATTGGAATAATAGGAATAATAGGAATAATAGGAAAAATAGGAATAATGGGAATAATAGGAATAATAGGAATAATAGGAATAATAGGAATAATTGGAATAATCGGAATAATAGGAATAATAGGAATAATAGGAATAATAGGAATAATCGGAATAATAGGAATAATAGGAATAATTGGAATAATAGGAATAGTGGGAATAATAGGAATAATAGGAATAATAGGAATAATGGGAATAATAGGAATAATGGGTATAATAGGAATAATCGGAATAATAGGAATAATAGTTGTAATAGGAATAATCGTAATAATAGGAATAATAGAAATAATTGGAATAATTGGAATAATAGGAATAATGGGAATAATAGGAGTAATGGGAATAATATGAATAATGGGAATAATAGGAATAATAGGAATAATTGGAATAATAGGAATAATTGGAATAATAGGAATAATAGGAATAATAGGAATAATAGGAATAATATGAATAATAGGAATAATAGGAATAATAGCAATAATAGGAATAATAGCAATAATAGGAATAATCAATTGAATATATTAATTTACACTCAAAAATGAACAGCTAGCATTTAGATAGCCTTACTTTAATATACCCTGTAATTCATCTTGAAAAATTTAAAAAGTTTTTGAAGTTTTAAAAAATACAACAGCACTTAGATATCCTTACTTTAATATGCCCTATAATACATTTTGAAAAATTTGATAGTTTTTAAAATTCTAAAAAATACAACAAAAGGGAATGTATTAAAAGGATTTGGAATAATAAGAATATTCAGTTGAATATAATCTTATTCACACTTGAAAATGCACAGTTTGCATTTAGATAGCCTTACTTTAATATACCCTGTAATACATTTTGAAAAATTTAGATAGTTTTTGAAATTCTAAAAAATACAACGAAAGGAATATATTCCTCTGTAAGTGGGTCAAATTGGGGTCAGAAGTCAGGGAATTTCTTTGTTTCTTCAGATATCTTAACCAAACTTACAGATTGTATGTTTGGGACTGTCTCTTACGTTCTGACCAAATTTGGTCAAAGTCGGATAACTATATCATATAGCTGCCATAGGCACAATACAAATCAAAGTGAGGAAAACTTCTCAAATATATACAATATATACATTTTTTTGACTAAACTTTATTAACATAACTAATTTTCATTTCCGCGAGCAAAGCGATGATGATTGTACTTGTTTTTTGTGTTTGAAATATGTTCCGAAGCTTTTCCTAAAAGATGTAATTTTTATATTTAGCTTCGTAGTTAATCTATTTGAAAAAAGAAAAATTGAATTTCATCTCTTACTAATGAACCAGTTTTCTCAGCTGTATACCCTGTAGAAATGTGTGTAACAAAAGGATGCAATTGCAATGTGTAACAATGCGAGTAGTTAAGGACTCGTTGTCTGTCTGTCTGTCTGTCTGTGTGAATAGGATTCGTATTCATTCATCCACCTGTTGTTGTTTGCGTATTGCAGTAAGGTCATTCTAAGTATAAATTGCCTGGGGCATGTTTAGGCAGAGACTACTGTTGGTTGTTGTTGTGTTGTTGTTGTGTGAACAATTAGTTGAATAACAACAACAATAACAATGTCAAAGCCAAGAATAGAAGCAACAACAACAAGGGAGGCACTTGAAAAGTAACCACAGAAGACAACGCATCCGCACAATTAGCAAGAAAACTCAGCACAAGAAGCAGCTGAAGAGGAGCAGAAGAAGAAGAAAGAGGAGAGTAGAGAAAGGGGGGAAGGGAACTGACAGTTGAAGGATCTGATAACAAGCAGACATTTTGCGGTGTGACATTTTTCTCCTACGAGATACAGAAACAGGTGTGCAGAAAAACAAGCAGTGCAAGGGAAGGAGAAAGGTAAGCAGTATTATAGTTGCATATATTATTTATGTAACTACACACACACACACACACACACACACACTCACACACACTTATGCTAACTACTCACACACACACTTGGCATAATTAATTACTTACGCGTCTTAATTTTAATTGATATTTAATTCAACTGCGCTTTAATTCAATTTCAAATTCATTTTCTTTATCATTTACAGCTTTTCTTTCTTTTTTATATATTTTATATATATATTTTTTTATTGCCGAGTTTTATTATATTTTATGATGATTTTAGCTTAGCTTTTGTTTGACCTAAAACAACTTTGCAGCTGTGTGTGTGTGTGTGTATATGTGTGTGTATACTTTAGGTATTCATTAGCAGTACTCAATTGTCCTTTGTCCTTTGTGCATTGTCTTGATTATAACTGAAAGTGAAGCACATCATCTTGATTGCTTTATGTATAAAGCATTTTCCTCTATCTGTGTATTTGTGTGTGTGTATGTTGAAATTTTCACGTTTTCGCACTTTAAACAAAAATTTGCAGCAGAACTTTATTCAGAATTTGGCACGACGGTCAAAACAGAGTTCACAAAAGCGTTAGACGAAGGACGAAGGACGTCTGCTCCCGACCAGCATCCAAGCGTTTCTGCTGATAAGGACGCCAGTCACAACACTCACTGATAGACAGAGAGAGAGAGAGAGAGAGAGTGAAAAAGAGAGAGAGAGAACAGCAGCAAGTTGACGCTCTGTGAATTGAGTATACTCAAAGGGGCATGCAGTGAAGAAGTGGCGCCATCTATGAACGATTTAATGCTGCTTAATATTTCTAATACGTATAAGAGTTAGTGTTTAATAAAGACAGAAATACTTAGAATAGTGTTGTCAGAAGTATACAACGAAGCAGTGGCGCCATCTATGAACGTTTTGATGCTCAAAGTAAAGTGTAATACGTATAAGAGTTACTCAAGGGGTATTACAACAATGAAGTGTCGCCATCTATGAACGTTTTGATGCTCTAAGTAAAGTGTAATACGTATAAGAGTTACTCAAGTGGTATACAACGAACAAGTGTCGCCATCTTTGACCGGCATTTGCTACTGCTTGGAAATTCTTATACGTATACGAGTTATTTGAAATTAAAAAACATCAATCTTATTATATATATTGTCTTATAATTTTTAATTTTGTAAAAATAATTATTTGAACGTTTTTTGTATTCGTTTAAATTTATGTTACAGGAAACAGCCATATAAAGTATATATATTCTTGATAAGCAACAACACCCGAGTCGATGTCCATGTCCTTCTATTCGTCTGTATGAGCTTCTAAAACTCTGTATAAGAGTTGCCGATTAACTTATAATTATGCTTATAAGACTGAATCAATTGCATATAAGAATTTCTGATTAACATATAATTATGCTTATAAAACTGACATACGCTAACTTGCAACTGTAAAAAATTGAATCAATTGCGTATAAGAGTTTATGTTTAACTTATAATTATGCTTAGAAAACTGGCATACGCTAATTTGGAACTGTGAAAAATGGAATTCTCCTACTTAACTATAATTAAATTTATTTAACTTTATAAAAAACTAACAAATAAAATTTAAATTTTTTAAATTATTGATTGCAGGTTACTTATAATTATATATATTTGCAGAAATAACAGGAAAGTAAGTACAGAAAATCATATAAATTTTGCTAAACAGACTCAACAGCATTAAACAATATTATGAAAAGATTTCAATGCAAATAATAATTCTACGTAATTTATTTCAATTAAAATATTATTTCCAAGTAATTTATATTTGTTTATTTGCAGAAATCATAGAAATACTATGTAATTTAGTTCAACTAAAGTAATATTTCTAAAGCAATATTTCTAAGTAATTTATTTCAATTAAAATAATATTTCCAAGTAATTTATATAAGTTTATTTGCGGAAATCATGTAAATACTATGAAAAATAAGTAATGTTTGATTGAAATCAAAGCCCACCCCTGTAACCCCTTAAATAGCACTGCTTAAACGACATTTCGACCTAAAACTACCCCTAATAAAATTCGGAATTCCGAAACTCAACAAAACTGAACGAGAAAAGCTTCGTTCGTTACAGATTTCCCCATTAAAAGCCGAGTGTATAAACGAGGCAGAGATTTCGTTCATTTTGACGAGTCAACAACAATTCGAAATTCAACAATATATTTCTCGGATTTCACGGATGCCAACAGAAGAAGGACAGTCATAAACGAAGTGTAACGGCGTGTTGACGTTTTTCTCAAATGCACAACGGTAGAACGAACCCAAAGAAACCCAAGAAACCAAAGAAATCTAATAAACATCTAACCATCTAACGTCTATTCTAAATCAAACACAACTTGCGTGTATTATGTGAATTCATAAATATTTGAATTTCTTGTTCGTTACGAAATAAATGCAAATTTTTAAAGCCATGCAATGGCTAAATAATACATATAAATAAATAATAAATAATTTGCTAGTTGTCAAGTGAAAAACTTGTGGTGTTTTGAATTTAAAAAGAGTTTAAAGCGATTTAAGAAAATTGTAAAAAATTTAAAAAATTAAAACTGTGTCTTGCTAGTGAAATTGTATCTTTAAGATACTTAAACGCGTATATAACTAGATAAAAAATAACTCCAAATTAAACTGTATTGCGTTACGCATACGCAACGTTGTTTTTATTATTATTTTTTTCTTTTATGACGTTAATTTACATTTTTATTTCTATTACAAATTGAGTTTCTGATTGAATGGACAGCTGCTTGATGTATGTTGACTTTTGTAATCCAAACAAATCGGAATATACGAAATATATAGAGCATTCATTATGAATGCAACAAAATAACAACAAGGCTCGTTTTTTTTGTTTTTTTGTTGCCCTAGTAATGGCCATACATTGTACATAAATAAAAGAATAATAAAAGAAAGAAAGCTGCCAAAAATGTAGTTTATGCAAAAGATTTTTAGCTGTCATATTGAGTCGAGAACACATGTCTCTCTGTTGCACCTACAAAACGTTATTTGGGGCACATGAAATTCGGTTTGTCGAAGATTTAATACCCTGTCATAACGTGCTTCATTTTTACATACACAACAAATTTGGTAGTCAGCTTGAAATATGGGTTTATGGCCTCGTAAATGTTGCCTACAATGCGTGACTAAATTATTATAGCTTACACAGGATAATAAAAACCTAGACACATGTAAGCTGCAGCTAGCTTTAACTGGGCTACATTTAATAACTAATAGATTTGTTAACAATTAATGCAGATAATTACATTTAACAATGCATTGTTCAGTTTCAGGCGAAGTATTTATTAAATACGGCCAATAATCATAAAAGGGATTTGTTTGATTAAAAAGCATTGCATACTTTTGGACTGCGGCGTATAATAGGTTTAATTATAACAGTTTGTAAATGTAAATTATCATTGCATACTTTGAGGCAGCGGCAAATAAAACTACAGTACGGGAATTATTTAAAATTAATTAATAACTAATAGATTTGTTAACAATTAATGCAGATAATTACATTTAACAATGCATTGTTCAGCTTCAGGCGATTTATTAAATACGCCAATTATCGTTGCATACTTTTAGGTTGTGGCATTTAAAAGGATTTGTTGGATTAAAAAGTGCGCTAATTATCGTTGCATACTTTTGGACTGCGGCGTATAATAGGATTAATTATAACAGTTTGTAAATGTAAATTATCATTGCAAATAAAACTTCAGTACGGGAATTATTCAAATTAAAAAGAAGAACAAAAAACGTAAAACCAATATAAATTTAAAATATGATTAATTAAATTAAAGTCAGTGAACTTATTATTAAATTAAGATGCATCTCTTAAGCGCTTAAGCTGAGGCGTGTAGTACAATTAATTATAACAGTGTACCAATAAAAATTATTATTGCATACTTCTAGGCCGCGACAAATAAAGCTGCACCACGGGAATTATTTTAAATAAAAAAGCAGAATTAAAAACGCAAACAAATATTTATTAAAAAAAGACCTAATTAAATTAGTGACAGTGAGCTAAATATTATTATTAATTTACAATTGCTCTCTTGCTCTTAAGCTGAGTCATGTAGTACAATTTATTATAACAGTGTACCAATAAAAATTATTACTGTATACTTTTAGGCCGTCATAAATTAAAAAGCACCAAGGGAATTATTTAAACTAAAAAAAGCAGAATTCAAATGCATAATTAAACTACAAATGTAAATTAAAAATAAGTCTAATTAATTTGGCGACAGTGTGCACAATTTGAAATGCAAATGACAAACTAAAAAAAATACATAAATTATTATTGCATAGACTAAGGCATATAATGGGCTCTATTATAACAGTTTTCAAATGCAAATAATTATTGCATACTTTCAGGTCGCGACAAATAAAACAACGCAAACGGAATTAATTGAATTAAATAGTGGTCAATAAAAACAAATAGTTGAACTAAATATTAAATGCAATAAGTGACAGTGGGCATAATTGAAATGATGATAATGAGAAAACCAAACAAATGCAATTAACAGCGAATAACTAACCAATAAGCAATTATCAATAATACAAACTAAACAAAAAAAGAAAGAAAATAAGTGACAAGCGTGGTTGGAATTGAATTGCTGAATAAACAGGCTCAATGCAGTTAGTGAAATGTGTTTTAGTTAAAGCAAATTCCACGCCGGAATTCACAATTGCAAAATGCGTTTAAATGCAACAACAACAGCAGCAACAACAACAACACGCATTAAAACAGCAACAACTAAACAAACGCTTCAGGCTTTAACAACAACAAGAACAACAAGAACAACAAGAAGAAGAAGATTGACAAATTTACACAAAATTGAATATTTCATATGCAATTTAATACAATTATTTCTATTAACAACAACAATTATTTGTGCTGCCAGTGCCATTGACAGTTCAGTGGCTGAGGGGGAGACGGGGGCAGGGGCAGGAGAAGGGGAAGGGGCACACAACATGGACGCATTTAGCGGTCAATTTGATGAGCTGCCACCGCCGTCATCATTTGCAACAACAGCATCCTTTCAATTTTCCACGGGTGTGCCACACACACACCAACACCAACAACAACACACGCACACTCATCACACACACACACACGCACACAGTCATAGTCACACACACACACATACACATATGCAGTCGGCAACAACGTTACGCGTTAGTTACGGTAAGTGTCAATGTATAAGTGTTGCCATTTTAGCTATTATGTAGCTAAAATCTAGCTATTTTTCATTTGTCTATATATCTATATCTTAGCTTTATAGCTATATCTTGGCTACTATTTAATTGAATACATATTCTTAAGTGTCAATACATTAGTGTTGTCATTTTAGCTATTAAGTAGCTAAGATCTAGCTATTTTTCATTTATCTATATATCTATATCTTAGCTCTATATCTATATCTTAGCTACTATTTAATTGAATAAATGTTTTCTAGTGTCAATATATAAGTGCTGCCATTTAAGCTATAAAACAACTAAGACTTAGCTACTTTTTAATTGAAGTAATTTTAGTAGCTAGAAATATTTAAAATTTATCCTCATTTTTGTTTTGTCTCAAATTTAGCAGTATTTTACTCAATTAAACTTTGTAAAAAATATATAAAGGGCAAACTAAAATAATAGAAGGGCCATTTAATTAATAAATCCTCTAGAGATGCTCTTTGCACTATTTATAATTTTTGTAGCATACTTTTATGCGCCCAAGAAAATTTAATTATATGTTGCCCTTAAAAGTATGCTATGAAATGTACAATTGGCAAGGATATAATCGGGAAGTGAACTGACACATATTTGATACTATGTACTATATAGGAGTACTTTATCACTTATTATAATCAGTGTTTCTACAATATATCCCATTTTTTTTTTTTTTTTTTATTAAAAGTGTTTAAATAATTATAAACCTGTTTTCTGCTACCTAATTGGCAGCTTTACAAGTTATATGTTAAATGAATTACAACAATAACAAAATTACATTTTATAACAAAAGAAAAAGAAAAATAATGAAAATAGGTTAGATAAATTATAATTTAGAAGATAAGTATAAGTATGTTTAGGCGAGTATTCTCGTGGGGAGATCCTGCGGGTGGAATATTACATTTAATTAATATATCCTCCGGAGATCCCCCTTACACCAGTAATAATTTTTGTAGCATACTTTTATCAATGTGCGGCTAAATTTTATCTACAAAATATTTAAATATTTGTCATTTATATCATTTATCTCTTATATAGTTTTATAGTATAGTATAGTTTTTTTAGCTACCTTATTTGAGTAATTTAGCTATTTAGCCCTTGAAATTCTGGCATTTCTGGCAATTCTGGCAATTCTGGCACTGCAATGTACCTCAATTGTGCGGTTATCTGTCTGATGGAAGAATGTGAAATGTAATTGGGCAACGCCCACAACGATGCCACGCCCATTTGCCCATTTGCAGTACGTGCGGCCTTGAACTAAGTTTCCAATAAGACAGACAAGTGAAGCACTTGCCAATTGGAATGCTTACCAAACTTAAACCTCACAGAAATTCCTTTAAAATTAAATTTTGTCAGCTTCTTCATCCTTTTCACCCATTCGCGAATAAAAACTTTATCCTTTACCTTTACTTTCTGTTAGCTCGGAATTTTATAAGGAATCCTTTTGTTGTACTTCACAATCTGCGTAGTTTATAAAGAACTTCTGCTTCTGGGTAGAAATTAAAGAACTTTTTTATGCAGAGTATGTTAAACACGAGTAATAAAGGCACAAAAAATGAGATCATTGATGTGTGCCATGTTATTTATAGTCTCATTAATCTAAAGACATTTTCATTTTTTTCGTTAAGCTTACAATTTTTTTTTTGTTTCTTTTGATTTGCAACAAAATTCCGGACAGCTTTAACCTAACACGAACACAGTTGACCCCCAAAAATGAATAAAAGAATAGAAAAAATAAAAACGAAAAACGAAAAACGTCCCGTCAATGTTGTTACTTTATTACAACGTATTAATCACAAAGCTGTTAACAAGAAAAAGCAGCACAAGTCGAGGAATAAATACCCTAAAGAGGGTTTATTATTCAAATCAAAGTATTACTTATTATTATCCACCAGAGAATAATAGCTTTCTATTAATTATTATTGTATTTCAAATAATTATATCGAGACTTATGTATTTTAATTTAAAAGTTTTCTATTTTTATATAAAAATCATTCCTTTTGGAATCTTATCCATTATATTCTCTAATGATTTTCTCAATGTAATTTAAAAATTTCCGAATTAAATTTAGGACTCCAGTCTATTCCACTATAACTTATATATACTTTTTCTATGGAAATCGAATCAAACTCCAAATAAATCTGATTTTGTATAAATATTTTTTCATATCGTATGGTAACATCCAAAGTTGCGAAATAAATAAACTGTATATAGTATGCCAGTTGAATAAAAAATATAATTATAAGTATTTTCTATAGAAGTCCAAGATAGTTTTGTTTGTATTCAAAATTATTTTATTATATTCTTAATTTCTTGATATTCAGTATTCCCATATATTATATTAAATTTTCCGTATTACATTTAATTAATAAATCATCTAGAGACCCTCCATTTGTCATATATAATGTTTGTAGCATTCTTTTAGGCGTCTAGGAAAATTTAATTTCTGCTGCCCTAAAAAGTATGCTATTAAATTTGCCATTGACAAGGATAACAGCGCGAAAGTGAACTGAGAATATCCTTATTACATCTTACATCAGTTAGACCGCATCCCAAAGCAATTACTTAAAAAAAAGTATTCCCACTATAAATGCTATATTACATTTAATTAATAAATCCTCTGGAGATCCTTCATACTCCTTCATACTTCTAAGAGAATTGAATTCTATGTTGCTCTGAAAAGTATGTTATAAAATGTACCATTGGCAAGGATAAAAACGCGAAGTGGACTCATATATCTTTGATACTACTTATGCACTATATAGGAAAACTTACTTATTACATTAATTAATTAATAAATTCTCTAGAGATGCTCCTTAAACTAGCTACAATTTTTGTAGCATACTTTTACGCGCCTAAGAAAATTGAGTTTTACGTTGCTCTAAAAAGTATGCTATAAAATGCACCATGTCCTTATTAATTGTAATATTAAATGTAATTAATATTAAAATAATTACTTTATATTCAGTATTCCCACTATATTTTCTATATTACATTTAATTAGTAAATCCTCTAGAGATCCTCCTAACATAAGTTACAAATTTTGTAGCATACTTTTATGCGTCTAAGAAAATTGAATTTCATGCTGCCCTAAAAAGTATGCTATGAAATGTACAATTGCCAAGGGTATAAGCGCGAAAATGAACTGACACATATGTATTTGATACTATGTACTATATAGGAGAATGTCCTTAAGAGTTAAGAGTCCTTAAGGTCAATGTAATTTTATAATGAGTATTTCCATTTAATTTCCCATATTACATTTAATTAATAAATCGTCTAGAGATCCTCCTAACATAAGTTACACTAGCTACAATTTTTGTAGCATACTTTTACGCGCCTAAGAAAGTTAAATTTTACTTTGCTCTAAAAAGTATGCTATAAAATGCACCATGTCCTTATTAATTGTTATATTAATAATTTAATTAATATTAAAATAATTACTTTATATTCAGTATTCCCACTATATTTCCTATATTAAATCCTCTAGTGTAGCATACTTTTACGCGTCTAAGAAAATTGAATTTCATGCTGCCCTAAAAAGTATGCTATGAATTGTACCATTGTCAAGGGTATAAGCGCGAAATTGAACTGACACATATTTGATACTATGTAGTATATAGAAGAATGTCCTTATGATTGCGAATATGTCCTCAAACTTAATTTACTGTTGTCTTTCATTACTGCGACATAGATTCCAATGAAATCGATAATTCCTATGCCGTCTCGGGAGCCGCAGCAGCTGCTGAAAATGATGATGATGATGCGGATGATAATGATAATGCTGATGAAGCTGCTGCTGCTGCTGATGACGTTGAAGCCGTCGCCGATGATTACGTCATTGCGTTGGACCACGAAAAGAATACAACGAACGAGAAAAATGACAGAGCAGCAGCAGCAGCAACAACAACAACAACAACGTTGGCAACAACAACAACAAAAGTAGCAGCAGAAAATGGAAAGCAACTAATGAATGCAAAAAAAACAGAAGATTTATTATCGTTATCGCAGCTGAGTTCATACCAAACGCTGAAGAACGCATCAAGTCTGAATAAAAACTCCAATTCCAATTCCATTGGAGGCGCCTCATCTGGTGGCAACTTCCAGCAAATTGGCTCGCAACGCGTCAATGCCAATGTCTCGCCCACATCTGCGTCATCAGCTAACAATATTAGCTCAAACAGTCAACAAGTTGCAACTAACGGCAGTTCAATAATCTCAGCCACCTTATCGACATCATTCAACATGAGAAACTCGGCCAAAAAGGTGGACAGCAAATTCATATTGCCGAAGCAGCAGAAAACCGATGCTCCCATGTTGAACTATATCTTTGATACGTTCTCAGCGGCTAACAAGCATCATCATCATGATCAAAGGTAGGTTCCTTACTAAACTAAACTGTTCTATATCTTTTAAATCTTAAGGAAAAGTCATATACTTAACAGAATCTTAGTCCAAGCTCAGTATAATTACACTCATAAATTAAAAAGATAACTTTCAGAGAAAAATATATTAAGTACAAAAATTATTTTTTTAAAAAATTCGTGAGATTACAATCAAGATGTTTTCTCTATTTTCAAAAAGCGTTTTTTATTCTTCACTCATTTTTTAGACAAATTGCCTAAAAATTAAGATTTTTTATTTAAACATATTTTCTATATTTATATATATATTTAATAAATATATTTACTAAAAAAATCGAATTTAATATAATATTTAATATAATAAATATAAAAAATAGAAATATAAATTTAAAAAAAAAAAAAAATATTTGTTATGTTACAATCAAGATCTTCTCTCTATTTTCAAGAACTTTTTGATTCTCCAAGCATTTTTTAGACAAAAAGCTTAAAAATTAAATTTTCTTGTTAAATAAATTTCTTAAAAAATTCTAAATAAATAAATAATTTCAATTAAATTAAACATTCTTATTAAATTACTTCCTTAAAAAATTCTAAGTCACAATGGAATACTAAATAAATAAATAATTTAAATTAAATTAAACAAATTTCTTAAATATATTTCTTTCAAAATTCTAAGCCACAATAGTATAATAAATAAATAAATAATTTAAATTAAATTAAACTTATTTCTTAAATATATTTCTTAAAAAATTCTAAGCTGAAATAAAATTCTAAATAAATTATTTAAATTTTTGTTCCAAGCTTTAAAATTTTACATTTTAATTTTTGAAACTATTTAAAATTCACTTATAATTGAAATATAATAATAGTAATTTTTATTTGTTTCTTATTCCTGTCCTGTAATTATCCATCAAAAACTACTTAATTAAAATATTAATGAAACTATCACTTCAATTGTGCCCAACTTATGGACATAATAACAGTTTCCTTACTTTAAAAACTTTCCCAAATGGTTAAGTATTACCTTAAGTGTTAACTACCCCATTTATAAGTTTTCCAAACCGTTAAGTGTTTCAATAAGTGTTAACAACCCCATCTCTTAATATTATCAATCATCACCAAAATTACAACCGTATCATTATTATAAATATAGTTATTTTTCCTTTTTCTTCCTACTTTATAAAGTGTAATTATCCCTCGAATACTTATATTGTAATTTCCATAACAATCCAACTGTCAACAGAATGAATATTTAAACTTGTGGTAAATTTAAAACAGTATTTAACTCACTTACTTTCCCGAATCGTTGGAATACCACCTAAATATTGAACCCTTAAATGTAACCTACCCCAATTTAATTTTCCTTATAATACTCTACTCTTAACCTATCATTAAACCAGTCATTATTATAAGCACATGTCTTACCCTTTTTTTTTCAAATTATCCAATGTCTTCAGTCTGTAATTATCCATCAAATTCTTATATAATTTCCCTAACAATCCATAACGAGAATAAATATTTAAGTAACTCCGACATCAATTGTGGTCTTCCTCCAAATTGTGGCCAATAATAACAGTTTACTCGAGGTCCTTTCCATGTGTGTGTTATATCCTTGCAGCTTAAGTTTTTTAAGACTTTTGTGGGCCGTAATAAACATTAAGCATAAAGGGAAACAATATCCGACTCTACGACTCCTTACACTTACTCTAGGCTCCTTCCTACATATTAAGTACACCTGCTGACCAATAAAACTGCATACCATATAAATACACTGAAAAAAAGATTTTAAAATTCAGATTTAGCTCCCAAAACTGAGAATTTTGATCTAAAAAATGCTTAGAGAATATAAAACTCTTAAAGTTAATTTTAAAGCACTTTAAGTAAGACCAACTTCTTATTAATAAGTTCAAAAATTCGTCTATTTTCAAGACCACAAATATAAGAATAAGAAAAATTGTTCTTGTTTATAGACCCAAAAAATTTAAATACTCAAGATAACAGAGTAAAAATAAGGCATTTTTTTTATTCATAATATTTAAATTGATATTTTATTTTGATATATATACATCTTTTTCTGGTTCGGTTTTTTCTTTTATAAATATTCCTTAAAAATATTTTTCCTTGGCAGGTGTAGGATTCGAACCCACGCAATCTAACTAAAATGCCACCGAACCACAATTTAATACTCATGAAAATATAAAATGTTCATATTTTCCTAACAATTTAATTACTTATATTTTTTTATTCTTATATTTAGATTAATATTCTTATTATTAGTAATTTTCTCTTAAAATGGTTTTATTTTAAGAACAAAATATGCAAGAAGAATGATTTTTATTTTAGAAGTTAGTCTTTCTTTCTCTCAGTGTGTGTGTCCTTGTGCTTATACGTCTTTCATCTGTTTTTCATCTGTTTTTCATCTGGTTTTTCCCTTGCAGATATGGGCCACACTTTGAGGACGTGCAACGCGTCGGACAACCAACAAACATGACTGTTCAGGCGGGAAGCAGCATTCATTTAAATTGCAGAATTTCATTGCTGCAAGATAAGACTGTAAGCATATCCATATTTAAGTACAAGTACTACAAGTACAAGTATTACATTCGTTTGTACCTATTTGAGAACATATTTCGACTGCTTGTAAAACGTAAAAAATAACACATGTTAAGGAAAACTCATAAATGTTCACGCTAGTGACGAAAACAGTTATTCCTGAAGTATCAGTCTCTTTACTAGTCGTAATAAGTAATTTCATTCAGAGTTGTATTATAATTTTTAGTACTCTTTACGCTAGTGACTAAGTTTGAATTTTCAGTACTCTTTACGCTAGTGATGAAAATGGTTAGACTTCTACTGAGTAAAATTCTCTTCACTATAAATAATAGTTCCTGGTAAAGCTGAGAAATATTCGCATAAGTTTACGCTAGTGACGAAAGAAGAAACCGTGGGAATATTATTTTAGCTAAAGGCAGTAACTTATGGTATATTTAGTTAGTTTCTGCTTATATGAACTGTACGCTAGTAACTAGTGATAATTATTTTTTATTGAATATAAATTACAGTACTTCAACTTCGGACTTGAAAGAAAAATAGTCGCTTTACTATCCCAAATAATTCTTAAGCAGCAGGGAAATAAATTTAGTTACTCGCATATGTTCACGCTAGTGATCAAAGTAGTAATTTGTAGACTGGGACTCTCTCTCTTACTGACAGTAAACGGATATATATATTTATATTTATATATATTTATATTTATTTAAATGTATATTTATATATATTTAATTATGTAAATTATCACGCTAGTGACGAATGTACTTATTGAATAATAAATTAGTACTTCAATACGGGAAACACGAAGTGTGGAAGAGAATTTATATGAAATGTGGCAGTGCTGCGCTAGTGACTTGTAGAACTCGGATATTTTTGATGCAATCCTGATGAAATTTTTAAAATATTAAAATGATATATTGAGATATAATATGTGTTAGAAATTTAATGTTTATCTTTACAAATAGAGCAGTAAACTGAAATCTTTTAAAGGGAAACCGGAAGAAATAATTAAATTTAATCATCATATCAGATATCTATATAGGATATTTTATGATATATAATTGATATTTCCGACAGGTCTCTTGGGTGCGACGTAATGCGCAAAATGAGGAGAATGCTTTGGATCTGCTCACAGTGGGTCTTCATGCTTATACGGGTGATAAGCGCTATAAGATGGAGTTTCAGTATCCCAACAATTGGCGACTGAAAATTATAAATGTTAAGAAGGATGATGAGGCGACATACGAATGCCAAATCTCAACGCATCCGCCCCGCGTTATACAAATTAATTTGCATGTGAATGGTAAGTAGAGGAATACCCTTACTATTTAATAATTTAATTATATAAAATATTAAATTTATATGCAATTAATTAATTTATTTAATTATATTATTCTATATTAATTTATTAATAATGACATGATATGAAAATATGAATATGAATATTTTATTTATTTGTTTATTTAAAATTAAAGTAAAATTATAAATATAGATTTTAATTTATAAAATTAAATAATATATAATTGTAAATTTCAAACTGAAAAATTATAAAATTATATTCAATTAATTAATCTACTTAATTATATAATTATAATTATTAAATATGTCATGATATGAAATATTATGAAATTTATTTATTTATGTAAAGTAAAAATAAATATTTAAAAATATTGATATTAATTTAAAAATTAAATAAAATAGAATAAATATATAAATAAATTTGATAAAAAAGTTAAAAAAAACTTTTAATATAATGATATGATGAATTTCTCTATTTTTCATTAGCTCCCAAAGTGATGATTGTGGATGAGTATGGAGATCCATTGCAGGAAAAGTACTATGAGATTGACTCAACTCTACAATTGTCCTGTGTGGTGCGAAATGTGGCCATGAGCAGCTCTGTGGTGTTCTGGAAGCATAGTGAAAGTGTCCTCAACTATGATGTGACACGTGGTGGTGTTAGGTATAAGTTATTCCTTACCAGGGGATTCCCTTTTTAAATAATAAATAATAAATATTTTCCAGTGTTAAAACTGAACTGATGGAGGATGGCGCCAATTCGACTTTGTCTATTGCGAAAATCCACAAGGCTGATTCTGGGAATTATACGTGCTCTATTAGCGAATTCCAGAACTTTACAATTGTGGTGCATATACTGAATGGTAAGTTAGATGAACTCTGCATACTCTTACAAATTATTAATTTTATTTATTTATTTGAACCAGCAAAATAAATAATTTTATTACTGAAAATATACTAAATGATTAACTACATTTATTTATTTGAGTCTGTAAAATAAAAGTTCTATAAACTCTTACTAAAATTTAAAAATAGATTAAATAAACTTAATAAATAAATAAATAAAAAAAGTTGAAATTAAATAATTAAATTTTAGCTAAGGGATAACTAACTAAAGGCTAAAAATGTAATTATTTTTATTGAGCTTGAGATTATCTTTATTTAATTAATTATGATTTTTTTATCAAGTATACAAATATATTATTTAATTTATATTTATTAAATAATAATTATATCATACTATACTGTAACTTAAATTTAATTAAGATATTATTTATTGAATCAGTTAAATTAATAATTCAATAAATTCTTAACTTCAATCTCAATTAATTAAATTTAAACGAAGTGATAACATAAATGTTAAAAATGTAATTGTAATTAATTATGATTAATTGTTTATTTAAATTATATTTATTTATTGAATCAGTTAAATTAATAATTCAATCAATTCTTAACTTCAGATCTCAATTAATTAAATTTAAACGAAGTGATAACAAAATGTTAAAAATGTAAATTAATTAATTATGATTAATTGTTTATTTAAATTATGATTAATTTATTTATTTAATTTAAATAATACGAATGTCATATTATACTGATCACTTAACTTAATTTAGTTATTTTTATGTGAATCGGTTAAATAAATAAATCTATAAACTCTTACTACAAATTAAATTGACTTTATTATTTATTTATTGGAATAAATAATTAGAAGTCGCCTCAATTTTAATTAATTTAATTTAAGCAAAATGTTAACTAAAGGGTTCATAATTACTAAAAATTAACTTTATTTATTTATTTATTTGAATAAATAATTCTTTCAATCTCAATTAATTAAATTTAAACTAAGTAATAACTAAAGTGTTACAATATTTTAATTATTTGTATTTAGCTTGAGGAAATCTATACTTATTTTACGTATGATTTATTTAAGTGAATTATACGAATATTACATTAATAAATACTGTCACTATACTTATATTAAGCTATTCTATATTTCACTGACGCTAAATATTATAAATTCATCAGTAAGGTTTAATCTTTATTTATTAATTAAATACTTTATTTTTGAGTAAATACACTTTTTTTTGTTTTCTGATCAAATAGATAAATAGAACTATTTTTTCTCAATCTCAATAAATTAACTTTACTTTCTATTTTTGTCTAGGCGAAAGCTTTGCAGAGTTGCATCATGGTGGGGCAGGAAGTGTTGCACATGCAACATGGCAATATATAATGGGATTGTATCTTTTGCTCTTGCTGCTACGATGGATGCGATGGAGTTGTAGGTAAAGAAGATCAACCAACTGAGCACAAGACGCCTAACTTTAACTAAGTTACAACTATAATTAAATTATGATAAACATTTTATATATATATAAAAATCGAGTATAGACATTAATTGTTTTCCTGGTATCGTGTAGTCTTCTGTGTACATTTTTGTTAATTAATTGTAAAGATTTTTGGATAAAAATACTACGAGTAAAATCGTAGCAACAACAAGTTATTAGAAATAACTAAAAAAACTAAACGAATTAAGTTCAAAAAAATAAACTGAATTGTTATCATATAGCAACTAATTTAAGTGAAATGCCTATAGATATGATATGATGATATAGGGGCCGGAACCGCTCGGAAATTTGATATTCGTTAGCATCAATTTGTACATGTAAAAGCACACATAAAATTAATAATAAATTAAGTCCAAATATGCAAAAGATGCCAACGAATTTCCATAGAACAATTTTCAAATAAAAATAATTATAAACAAATCAAAAGAAATTTAAATTAAATGACATTGCATATGAGAGTTACAAGCATTAATAAATACAGGAAATGTAAGATAAAAGAAATATAAACAAATGTGGGCTGGCTTTTATAAGTAAATAATAATAATAAAAAATAAAAAAAATGGTAAAACTTATATAAAATACAGATTGTAAGTCCCACACACACACTCCCATACACACTCACACACACCGTCACAGTACTATTTGAAGCTACAGCAGCGTAAAAACATGTGTAATTTAATGCTTACAATAAAAATAAATAAATATAAATACATATAGTACATAAGCCGAGATATGAATAATAAATAAACCGACACAATGATATAATTGATCCTTTTTAATACCCTGTTTCTATCTACATACAAATACCAAGAGTTTTCATCAATGAATTTAATATTCAAACAATTCTATAATAGAGTTTAACTGGTTTACAACTTCAACGTGACACTTTCAGTGCTTATAGCATTATAGATAAACGTATTATCAATTGGCTTGTATTGTTTGGTAATGATCTTGATAACCTCCTGGGCAGCACAACCTCCTGCAAGCAAAAGAAACTAGTTAATATGGATGAATATATTTTACTGTGAATATTTACCAATAAATGCAGAGACCGCATGCAGCTCAGCGCCTCCATAGCGACAGATCTCGTGGAGAACATCATCGCTGATGGTCACATGCAAGCCCAAATCATTCAGCATTTTACTGGCAATGCTCTTGAGGCGACCAATGTCCTGCTCGACGGCACACTCGCCGGGAATGCTGCCACGTTCACTCAGGAAACGCTCATAGGCGCGCAGTGCAAAGTTGTAGGCGGTTAAAGTACCCTGCAGCTCATTGTCCTCCACTGTAAATAAAGAGAATATATTAATAATACCTCATACGAATTTCAAGTTTGTTTGTAATATAATTAAACTAATGATTACATAAATTTAGGTAAAATATTTTTCATTAAAAAAGTAGTTTTGATTCTTCGTATCATCCAGTAATATTTAAATTAATAGATTATGCTATGAAGAGCATATGATCTCAAGTTAATTTAGCCCTAATTGAGCAGGAAACATATTTACATTTTTAGATTTTATTTTATAGTGATCAGAATACCTTGATGTTTTTTTCTCCTTATTTTTTTAAAACAAATTTATATAACATTTGTCCTAAAATTTGTATAAAATATTTTTGAATTGACCTTTTCGTTCTCAAATTTATTTTTTCGGATTGTTTAAATTTCCTAATAATATTTTCCTAATTTAAATATAATTAAACTATTTTTGATTTCGCATTATCCGAATTGTTGCTTTGTCAATATATTTTTAATTTTTTAATAACATTATTGCAAATATTTTAAATTTTAGAAATTTCCAAAATAATTCTCCTAATAATTTAATAAAATATTTTAAATTTCGAATTTTTTAATTTTTGCTTTATCAAAATATTTGTAATTTTTGAATAGCATTACCATAACTATTTAAATTTCCTAAAAATATTTTACTAGTTTTGCCTTTTATATTCGCGCGATTTTTAATAAAATATTTTGGATTTCGCATTTTCCTAATTTTTTTAATTTTGTAATAATATTTTCCTAATTTGGGTTATCAAATTCACGTGATTTCCTAATTTATCAATATATTTTAAATGTTCTAATAACATTATTGCTAATTTATCAAATTTTATTAATAATCCTTTTCAATCTTATTCAATATGGGTTATCAAATTCATATTATTCAATACTTTCCTTATTATTCCTATTTCTAATTTTGATTTCCTAATTTATGTATCCAAATTTTGTTTTTATAATATTTGTTACCAAATTAAGTTATTATTGGTATGTTAATTGTAAATCTTTGGCCCATTTCATCTACTCACCGAGGGGCAGCAGGCGGCAGCTTTTCTCGTATTCATCGGCAATACGTGTGCCACGTATTATCGCCAAACCGGCAGCTTCACGGCACAACAAACGCACCGTGCGCTCGTCTATGCTGTCCGCCGGCAGTGACAATTGCTTGAGGTAGTCCTGGCACTTGTGATACACCTGATCGGCATCTTGGAGCGCCTGCTGTCTGTAGATATGTTGCAGTGCAATGTACGAGTCCGTGTTGGCCGTCATATCGGGCAGCACGCCAGGCAGCGGCAAATATCCCTTGTTCTCCTCCACCACAAAGTGCTTCAATGCCTTGGCCATAATCCAGAAAACAGCACTCTGAAAATAGCAAAATAAATAAACATTTTAGTTTGCTTTCTTATCATAAAATTTTTAAATTTAAATTATTATTTAATAACAAAAATAGAACAAATATTAAAAATAATTTATTTATTTTAATTTGTTTTTTTATTTTACAACTTTTAAATTCCAACTATTATTTAAGAACAAAAATATAACAAATTAAAATTATTATTTGATAACAAAAATATAAAATAAAAAACAGAATTCGCGTATTTAAAACAAATATCAAAAACAAGCAAAATTAGAGAAAATTTATTTAAGTATTTTTGATTTTCAATATTAAATTTTTACCTTCAGTTTTCATTATTAAAAATGACTATTAAATTTTAATTTTAATTTTTAAAACTATTATAATAAAAATTAAAATTGCACTATTATGTATATAGATACAAAATAAGAGTTAAAATTAATTTTTATGATAGAATTTGATAACAAAAGTTATTGTATGATTTTAGAAAGTTTAAAATAATATACTGCTTTTTATTCATTTAAATCTATCATATTTATTCAGATAAATTTTTAAAATTTTGATGGAAATAAGAGTTCAAATTAATATTTATGATAGAATTTAAAAACAAAATGATGATTTTTGAAAATTTAAAATAATATCCTGATTTTCATTCATTTAAAATAATCATATTCATCCAGTTCAATTTTGATTTCATAGATCTTTTTGCGATCCCTGTTTTGAATTTTGTGAATATTTATTCTCACCTTTTTGTGGAGCTGCTCGCAGGCATTGTCCTCGAATATGGTCTTGAGAGAGTTGGGCACCATTCCAGCGCCAAATGCCGTGTTTACCGCCTTGATGGCCTCCTCGTGGTTTTCCTCATCCGATTCCATGCCCGCTCTGATAGCTTCTCTTAAGGTTGTCTTCTCCTTGTAATTTCCAGGCGCCTGTCGTCCAGCTCCGTGTTCTTGCTGCCAGACTTTTAAGAATTTGTAGAGCACCAACAACCAAGGCACCTTGTTGGTCACATTTGTGGATTCCAAGTGCTCTCGTAACGCCTCAAACGGTTGCTCCAAACGCAAATCAAACTGACGATTATCGGGATGAGCCTCTACAATGCAATGTTCCTTCAATTGCAGTCGAATGGTGCCGATCATGCCCAGGGAACGACAATAGACAAAGGGCACATTGGATTCCCACAGGCGATTGGAGAGTTGCAGTAATGATTGCTCATTGAGATTCGAGGCAATAACCAAGTCGAAGCTATCAAAGAAATTTGGACGATTGGCCAAAATGTAATCAACACTCTCGTCCACATAATCTCCATTCACATCCGGATTGAGCTCCTGCAACAGTTGCTTGCAGGCCAGAGCTTTGGATTTGCCCAGATAACTGCTATCTAAAAAGAAGCTATTTGCAAGCTATTAATCTTTAATTAAGCTGGGAATTAACATACAATTAATCAAGTAACTCATTGAAGAAAGAGAAATATTCACACATTTGTTTCCCTATTTTTAAAAATAGTTGTACCCTCTGGGCACAAACTAATAATCCCTTATACCCTTTTGGGTACTGGGCTAGCTATCTGAATTTTAGCCTTTGTACCCTTTTGGGTACAAACTTGTAATCCTCTGTACCCATTTGGGTTGTGGATTAACTATGTGAATGTTTGCATTTGTGAAAACAATTACTTGACCAACTGTATGTTTAACAAACAACAAATTCACACATTTGTTTTCAGACTTTCAGACGCAGACTTATAATTCTGCGTACCCTATTGGGTACTAGACTATGTGAATTTTAGTCTTTGTACCCCTTTGGGTACTGGACTATTATGTGATTTTTTGTACTCTTTTGGGAACCGGCTGTGTGAATGTTTGCTTTTGTCAAAACAATTACTTGACCAACTGTATGTGGTCCACTTACTTGTTGCCCAAGTCCTCCTCCTTTACGGTGCTGCCATCGGCTACAGTGAAGCCTCCAATGCCAGGAAGTACGAGTCCCTTTGCTGCCTCGCATCCCACAGCCGTAACATTAACCACGCAAATTGTTGCCGCCTCCAGCAATGTCTGTCCGTGCTCGCCCCACAGTCTGTGGCGACACGTCAGTCACTCCAATTGCAAAGTTAATTACTCTGTTTATATTTACCTGATTTGTCTATCATATTTCTTGCTTTTATCTGATAATTCCGGTGATTTTGGAGGCGCAGGCGAAGACATTTTTTACAAGCCGGTTGCAAAAGAATTTTGCAATTGCAATCAAGTGTTGCAAAATGTACGACACTATCGTGTAGTGTGTTAACGATAAATATCGCTTAAAAACGCGCCCATTTTATATATTCAAAACATTTATTAAATAATACGTATTACATTTCACATTCTTCACATCGTTTTAGCTGCTGCTTTAAAATTTATTACGTTCAACTTTGGGCTCTTACTCAACTACATACAAGAAATCAGTCTTTACAAACAAATTGTATTAACGTATAGTTTTTTTGTTTTTTTTTAACATAACGGCAAAAATAATACCACGTTCTGAGCAAAACTATAATTGTTTGGATGGAGGACACTAAATATTATTTTCATTTACTATTGTACAAAATTATGCTAGAGTTGAGTACATTCAACACGATAAATTAATTGTATAATACCGCATCTCTAATTTGCCTCGTTTTGCAACACTTGCGCCATGAGGGCACATATGTTTTACAATTACGCTTTGGTACATCGTTCGCGTTGTAATTTCACAACGACTTGCATTTGTTGGCTACATTTGTTTTCTTTTGCTGCTGTTCAACAGAAAGCGCATTAAACTAAATACATATTAAAATTATCACCGAGAGAATGCCAGCCAGAAGAAGTACTGCGGGGACGTCAAGAAACAGCGGCAGCGAGACAAGTCCACAATCGGAGGATCCCGCATACAAGTTGAAAAGAAAGAAGAATAATGAGGTAAGTGTAAATATGTAAACAACAATGTTGCCATAATAGAGAGCAAGGTGAATTTAATAACAAGGTGACGTATGCACAATGAGAGAAATGTAAACAGATACATAAGAGGCTGTGTTTAATGACTATGTCACCTTGTTATTTACGTCACCATGGCGACCCCCAAAAATAGCATCAGGGAAATTGCTGAAATCTGTTCAATATCTAATGCATTTTGTATTATTTATTATTATAGGCAGTGCAGCGCACACGTGAAAAGACAAGGCAATCTGCCGTGGAACGAAAGAAGCGCATAGAGAAATTAAAAATCGAGAATATAATGCTAACGCAACAGATTAAATCGGAAAAGGGTCACATTAGCACGCTGCGGAAATTAATCATCAAGGGGCGGACGAACGAAGATCAAGATCGTCTTATTGATGAGATTCTAAATAACTCGGATTACAGCAATCAGAACAACGACGATGATAATGAGGACAACGATGACAAATGAACAAATATTGCTTATATACTTAATATTATTCACATATTTTTAAGCACTGTACACTGTATTATTTACTAACCATCATAAACATCGAGCTTTTCCATGTGCAATGAGAAAACCTCGTCCATTTCTTTAAGTTGTTGTTGAATGTAAAATTCGAATCGAATATGTAATTAAAAATTCTTCTTTTAATGTCCCGTTACTTGCTGGTGCCTCAGTCTTGTGTTCTTTCTTTGTTGTAGTTTCTGTTATGGTCACTTCCGCCTTCTCTCTCTCTCACTCCCGCAGCTGAGCATTGATTTATTGCACTTTTCATGTGTATGTATGCATGTGTGTGTATGTAAACGTTAAATTTAGTCTGAACTATTTTTTTTTGCTGAATTGCCGGGTGTGTATTATGCATACATTTATTTATGATTTAAATCAGCTGCGATTTTTAACTTGAGTTTAAATTATGTATTTAGCACCCCCGGCGTGATTTAACAGCTATTCAAGTGCTGGAACATCACATGCCAAAACCACAATGAAAAATGCACAGCCAGCTCTGATACCAATTAAATAACGACCTTAATTGACGCTGACGTATGCAATTACAACAAGTTCTCGGATTCTCAATTCAAACGTGTGGCCATGTCATTTACTTTTTTTTCTTATTTTCATTTATATTTCACGTAACTTTTTTTTGTTTTGTTTTTTTATTGTTGTCCCATGGTAGAGTTGTATCAAATCCAGTGTTGCCAACTTATTAGAGGTATAAAAAGCTGTTTCTACTGGTGGGAAAGTATATGAAAATTAGCTGAAACTACAACGTAAAATAGCTAAACTTTATTTAAAATAATTTTTTTTTCAATTATTCATAAAATATTAAATTGTTCGAACGATGTGGCAGCCTTGGTTCCCAGCAAACGTGTGGCAGCCATGGCTTCCAGATGAGCGACGCGCCATGACCACTTTTAGCTCCGGTTATATTAACAGCTATCATTATAAATTGATCGAAATTTTGCTGATCAGGGCTGCTCTGAACAACATATCGAAAAAATTACAGTGCCCTGTCTAACGGCACATTTAGTATTCCGAATTTGTTTGGTTTTTGTTTTAGATAATGTTACAAAATTAAAAGATAAATTGTAATTATGCTGCCGCCTTCACAGAATTTCGTGCCCAATTTGTACACAAACTCTACAATCTACTTGCTGAAGCGTCAAATAGCTGAGCATGGAACAAAATCACAAACAAAACTCTTTCAAGCGTTCCGAAGCAATGTCGATGACCGAAAGCAATCAGTCGAGGTCGTTTTCCAGCAAAGGAGGAATCACGAAGAATGTGAAGGGTTCCCAGTTTTCCAGAGAGACCGGTAACTTATGTGAACAGTCGCCACACTATACGATTTCCAGCGGAAAGTCACGTGGAATCAGGAATGTAGATGGCTCTCAGGTTTCCAGAATTTCCAGTAACTCATATGAACAGTCGCCACATAATTCCGTTTCCAGCGAAAAAACATATGAGCCTATGAATAATTTTTGTGATTCCCAACCTTCCAGTGTTCGTAATTCATTTGAACAATTGCAAAGCGAGCACAATACAATTGCCAGGGATGGAGAAATCATTAATGATGCTGTTTCCAATGCCCAAAGTTCAAATGAACACTTGGAAAATCATCACAAAACGATTTCCAGCGAAAAGTCCCATGGAATTCGGGGATTCCTAAAACTCTTACCATTTATGACCAGATTTAAGCGGATAATAGTTTCCAGTAAATCAAACAACGCTCGAAAACAGACATCCCTGAGCAGAATTCGAATCCATCCGAGTTCATCTTTAGAAGAAACTGATGTACGTAAACTGATAAGACTCTATGAATCCTATGAAAATCTTTACAATCCCAAACATCCAGATTATGGGAATACTGAATTCGAGGAATTATGTTACTCCAATATAGCTTGTTGTTTTCCCAACAAGACCAACCAAGAACTTCAGAGTCTTCTCTATGAATTACGTTTATTATTTGAACGGGAATACACGATAATTGAGAATAGACAACGTCGTTTTGGCCAAATTGAATTGCCATCGATAAAATACTATAATGAATTTTTGTTTTTGGTGCCATTTCTTCCATTAAACCCACCTCTCATAGAAGAAACCAAGAGTTCTATATCTGATAATACGGATTTGAGTATGAAAAGCTCCAAAGATTTAACTAATGTGATGAAAAAAAAGTGATCAGTAAGACAACGAAGGAAGAAACTCCGCCGGAGTCGAAAGAAGCTACTGAAGAAGAAGAATTACAGAGTACAAATTCGCTGTCTAATTCTCCAACTGGAGTCCAGGTAGATTTGAGTAACATACGCCCCACTGCGGGTAAAAATCTGTTGAATCCATCAATTTATGGCAATCAATTCATGTGCTTTGGCAAAAAAAAGAGTAAGGAAAAGAAAAAAGATAAAACGCTGGAGGATCAACCGGAACCTTTGGCTGAGGAGGAAGGGGAATCTTTACTAGCAGATCCCTCGAGTCAGGAAAGAGTCAGTCAATTAGAAGTCTCTCCAGTTAGTCAGGAAGAAGTCCTATCACAGGAGAACCTCAATAAAAACCTTTCAGATGAGAAACAGACCGAGAGAACTTCCATTCCCTCTGAAAGGAGACTCTCAAAGGCATTATGTCAAGGCAATGAAGATGGGGAACCATGTCAGGCCTACTGTAATCCATATCGACCACAAACATTAAATACATCTCTGGCAGAAACGCTCACAAATGCCAATCCCACAAGAATATCGCAGCAAATTCATTCTGGAAACCAAGAGCAGCTACAAATTCTATGTGAAATGATTAAAATGGAGCTCAGCTCCTCTCCAGATTTCATCTATTACGATGCCAAGTGGCGCATTATTGAAATACTGCGGGAAGTGCAAAAGCGCAATTTAATACATAGCAAATCCGATCCGTTAAATAATGGAAATGATAATTGCAATTGTCCTATGAATGCCATGTGTAGAAATCGACAAGAATTTAAGGAGAATGCTCCAAGAAATCGTATACGAGGTCCAATGAAGGCCACACAGTGTCCCTACTGCTTCAAGCGTTGATTAATCCAACGTTGATTAATTCCTCACTGATTAATCCTACTTATCAGTCAGCTGTTTGTCGACCCTGACCAAAATTTCATAAGATAAGCAAAAGTATTGCCTGGTAAGCTTATCGCTTGACAGTTTCCCAGCAGCTGCGATCGAAGATGGAAGCGATCTTCAACAATTCCAAGCTAATAAAACATTGGCCCAGTATTCTTCTAGGTTTACTTCTTTTTTTTACTATCAAATACATCAAGGAATATAGAAGAAAACGATCTAGAAATGTGGTCAAGTTGGCTGGCGAAGAAGATATTGCAGGTAATCAGCATTTTATTTAATTTAAAGACCCTGTACTTAAAATATACAAAGGGTCCATCAAGTTTCTTCTTTCTTGAATAGCTTGTAATATTATTATCGATTGTAATACCAATTTGAGGACAGATCTGGAATAAAATGAGTGATAAGAGATAAAAGTCTAAATTGCTTTTCATAAAATTGAATTGCCTGGACAATTTAAAAGATGTATATTCCAGATTTGGTATACACAAAGTTTACTATGGTCGCAATGTGTGTTGAAAATTTCATCCCGATTGGATAATTAACTCGCAAGTTATTCAAATTATTTATATTTTATATGCATCAGAAATATAACAGAGTACAGGGTCTCTCAGAGTCGAGCCCACTCGACTGTAGTCTTTACCAGTAATTATTGTTATATTCTATAATCAAGTCTTCTTCCCTAGTTGACTTTCCACTGGAGAATCGGGATGCACTGCAGCCTGCTTTGGAGGAGAAACCACATGTAGCATTTGTGCCGGGAGAGAATCTCAATCCCGATGGCGCCAGGCGTTTCTATCAACTCATCCGTGGCCGACGCAGTGTGCGCGCATTTAATGCCGAACGGAAACCTCCGATTAATGTAATTGAGGATTGCATTCGTGCGGCGGGAACGGCGCCAAGTGGAGCACACACTGAACCCTGGACATTTTGTGTTGTGGAGCAGTTCAAACTAAAGCAAGCAGTGCGTGAGTTGGTGGAGCAGGAGGAGCACATCAACTACAGCACACGGATGCACGCACAGTGGGTGACGGACCTTCGGCCCTTGCAAACGAATGCAATGAAGCCATATCTTAGTGACGCGCCATATCTCATCCTGATCTTCAAGCAAACACAGGGCACAACTGCCGATGGTCGCAAGAAGTTGCATTATTACAACGAAATATCCACATCTATTGCCACTGGCGTGCTTCTGTGTGCTCTCCAAGCAGCTGGACTCTGTTCCCTGGTCACAACGCCTCTGAACTGCGGACCTGCCTTACGGCGTTTGCTCGAGAGGCCCGTGAATGAGAAACTTTTAATTTTGCTTGCCGTCGGCTATGCGGCTGACGATTGTCAGGTGCCAGATTTGCAACGCAAGAGCCTTGAAGATATTATGGTGAAATATTAAATATTATTTCAACATCTTTTCACAAATTAAATAAATTTTAAATGCCAGTTTACTAAATTATTTTGCCAGAGCTGCATATCCAGCATTAATGTGTGGCGGTTTGTCGATTAACGATAACTCCAGTACGATTGTAAATGTTAACAACAGCTGTTATTGCCATTCACAGCATATATTAAACGATAGTTACTGCTAGAGCTATCGAATCATTTACTTGCTGCTTATTTCTACGTGATTTCGTGCAGCAACCATAACGAAGAAATAAGAAAAGTTTACTTAAATATGTAAGAAATAAAGCGCTCTTGTAGCACAGCTCTGTTGCTAATAATCAATACATGTTGATTCGATCGTGCAAGAATCATTAGTTAAATCATCGATACTTATGTGGTTAGTGTTGTAATATATCGATTACAGTGCGTATCAACTTGATACTATCAAGTCATTTTATAAATAACTTCAATGTGTTCGGTCGCGCCGTCGGGCAACTTATCGAAATTACCAAAGACCCGAGTGAATTAATAAGTAAATATTACAATTTGTTTATAACCATATGCAGTCGCAACTGATTGAGAAAAATGCGGGCTTGCAAATACATTTTTAATAACTATAAACGTGTGCTATACTGTCGATGCAACAGCAAATAAGTGGGAAAGAATGAGAGCGCAAAGCAGATGGCAAAGAGCGTCGCGCCGCATTGGTGTTGGTTTATATATGTGTGTGTGTGTATATGAAGTAGAAAGCGGCGGTAAAAACTTGTAAAAACCACACATATAATACATATTTATGTATACAGTAAATATATGGTTTTACAATTTCGCCGAGATGAATTTTATCGTCAATTGGAAATTAAAATATTTCGGATCTATTGCATTCTAGAATCTGCAAGTCAAAACAAAACAAACGTGAAACGTAGCCGAAAAACGCCTGCGTGTGTCGGTGTGTGAGCGTAATAAGAAAAAGACCCACAGCAAAAAAGCAAAAAGAAAGAAAATACTGCATACGAAGAGCAAGCGCAAAACGCAATTGATGAAATTCGTGATATTCACAATTTTTTATTAACAAATCGTTAAATAATATTTAAGCCAGGGCTTTAAAACTGAAAACATATACATAAATAAAAAATTTTAAACTAACGCCTGTCAACTAAAAAAGGTATTATTTAAACGTATGCAAAACATAATTGTGCTAAATTGTTATTGCCGACACATTTGCGCCTTTTGTTGCCTTGAGGTGAGTTGTAATTGTTGTAGTTGTTTCCAAAGAGTTTTCAGTCGGTGCTTGTGTTCAAACTGTACTAGAGATGAGCGCGTGGCGTGTTGTTCGTGTCGACGTGTAAATCACACAAGCGAAATTAAATAAAATGTAATAAATATATTAAAAATGCAAGCTTATTGGAGAGATATAAGAATGCGCTATATTGTTTTGATCATTCGATGCTTATAAGTCAATTTTTGTTTGAGTTTTACATTCAAAAAATATATTTTTTATTAGAAAATTATCCCAATAAAATAATATAAATAATTTATTAGCAAAATATCGGCGTGTTTCAATTTGCGTCGTGTTAAATTGCACGCCCGCGCTCATCTCTAGTCCAAACTGTACCATATTGTTGTGTGGCCAGCCAAGAGAGAGGGAGAGAGAGAAATTACTTGCTCTCTCTTTGCAGCTCTCTTTCTCTATCGGCGATATGATAATCAGCTGCTGCCAATCGACCTAAACAACAGTTATATCAATTAACAGCTACGATTTGCTACGTAAGGCATAATACGTAGTATCTATTCTCCGTCACGCAACGCTTAACAAACTGGAGTAAATATGAGTCGTCTGCAAAAACAACAAATTGTTAGCGGAAGCAACAACAACAACGCGAAGAGCAGACGCAAACGAGAGGATAATGAAATGGTGAAACATATGAATGGACATACGACAAATGGCAGCGGTAAATCGACGAAACGACGACGACAGAGCGACGAAGAGCAATTGACAAATGGAATCAGTAGTAAAAATGCCAAACTGAAGCATCAACCAAATGCAAATGCAATGGAAACGTTGACCACTTCCAGTTCCTCAAGTGGTCAGCGTCACAACAACAACAGCAAAACAGTTAACTACAATAATAACAACAACAACAGTAATAAGAAGAGCAACGCAAATGGACGTCAATACAACAACAATAATAATAATAACAACAATAACAAGAAGAAGCAAAGCGCAGCAGGAACAACAACAACACAAACGACAACAAATATGGAATACAGTTACCGTAATAACATATCCACCATACCCACACCCCCCTCCCCCGCATCGCCGGTCTACCTGCCGCTCGCCTCGTCGCCGGACGTTGTTTGCATTTCGGATGCGGAGAGTGAGGAGAATGAATGTGTCGAATATTATGACGACCAAGAGACGGAGGAGGATAGCGACCTGGAAATCAATGAAGCAACAGTAACAACAACAACAACAACTGCCACCACTAGCAATACTAGGCAAGCCAACAACAACAACAATAAAAACAACAATGCAGATGCGGCGGCAGCGGCTAAAGCAGCAGCGGCAGCAGCAGCAGCTGCACCACCCACAACATATGCGATGCCCACGAGCAACAGCTCTCCACTGGATCTCGACAATGAGGCGCATCAAAGGGACTTGGAATACGTGACTGACCTGCGTTCCTATGGTGAGTAAATACATACATACATACTTACAGTTGCTCAACTAATTCTTTTGACAAGCTACAAGAAATCACAATTTAATTTAAAAGCAGTCGGAGAAGAGAAAAATTAAGTATTAAAATAAGAAATTAATCTAAAAATGTAATTAAATATTATATTTTAATTAAAAGCTTAACGAAAAAAGGTTAAGATTTTATTTAGTTAATCTTATTTTATTTGAAGTGCTAAATAAATATTGAGATTCAATGGGTTAAACTATTTTGAAAAATAAAATACAAATTTGTGCATATTTTATTCTGTGAAAGCAATTACTTGACTAACTGTTTGTTTTTGTCTAGACTTTTATTTGCAACTTATAACAGTGTTGCCATAACAGCTTTTTTTCCTCGTCAAAATTAAAAAGAACAGCGCAAATTTTGATTTTTTGATTTTTTATTTTTTATTACCCTCCCAAAAATTAATGGAAATTCTTTGGTAGATCATTAATTTGCACATTTAATATTGATAAGTCATGATTAATTGATTATCATATTGTATAATAGCTTGGCCTCAAGTTATGAAATAGCTCTGGAACTTGAATTGCGTTCATAAGAGCGATATGTTCAAATATCTTGAACAAATTTTAAATTTTATACTTTTATGATGAATTTCAAGAAGATATTGGATATTACTGAACATTAAAAAAAACTATTTTTGTTTAATGTGTCTTCCACAAATCTCTAGAGATTTTGATACTTAATTAATCGGACAACTTTTCAGAGTTAAATTTCAAAATAAATAATTGTGATATAAATGTTATCTTATGTTATGTTATCCATTTAATTCAATTTTAAAATAAATATAATAACACATTTCAGATAGACATGAAAAATGATCGGCTTTTTCAGATTTTATTTTTTGTTACTCTTAGCTAGCTTTTTCGAGCTTTTTCAAAATAAAAATAGCTTTTAATTTGCTTGTCAAAGGTTGACAACACTGTTATTGATAAGGAATTGTGTGTGGGTGGTGTGTGGTCAATGCAACATGACAACGACCTCGCCCTCGTCCGCTCGCCCTCTCTCTTTGTCTCGCGCTCTCGCAATCCTTTCCAAAGTGGAGCACATGCATTTAACCTTGACATACTTTGGCACACAAACGTAAAACGTGTAGAAATATGTACATAAGTATGCATGTGTGTGTATATTTGGGTGCTTGTGCATTTGCCCGCTGCAATTCACCTTAAAGTAAACTCAACTCACCACAGTGCAGCCACAACAACAACATTATTCGACAATCGGACTGTCTATGGCATGCATGTGTGTGTGTGTGTGTTTACATAGGCAATTGATTTACTTGAACTTGGCACTGCAATTGTCCCAGCAACAGCTTTGTACATATATTTATATACATAGAATTTGAATGTATAAGTGCAAAACATGTTTGCCTTTGGCGCCTAATTGACAATTTGTTATTTACCTATGAGCATAAGTTGAAACTTGACACGAGAGCAAGTCTGATAAATAGAAAGAGCGGCAACATTCCTTCTCTCCCCTTTGCACTGCATTTCTGTTATCATGCGTGCTGCTGAAGATCTCTCATTTCAAAGTCAAGAAGAGAGTGAGAGAGGAAGCCCACTTACTCTCTGTAATTGTAACAGCTGTGCTCTTTCAGTTGTATGTACAGCAACGCACACGATTTGACAATCGTTTAGCATACCAAGTTTATACGACAGCTTAATATACCGAAGATATGACATATTCTCTTTGTTCGTTTTATATAACAACTATAAAACCAGATATATTGAAATCAATTTCCAAATTTTACTTACGTAGCTAGATCTTGCAGCTGTTTATCATATTTTAGAAATGTCTAATTCCCACATTTTGCTAAAATTTAAAAAGATCCGACAACAGAAACCAAATTTTGTGGTTCAACGAAATTATATCGCTAGTCAAGGCCAAAAATTGCTTGTAGCTGTTTAAAAATAAAGTGTACTAATAAACAATTACGAAATTTGCCGATGAAAATCAGTTATTTTTGTTAAATGTGCAATTTTTGATGGTCATTTTGATAGCAATTATAAAAAAAAACAAGTTTCCAAATGTACATAAAGTTGTTCGTGTTGTGTTGTCATTGCAGTTTTATTTTTATTCAGCATAGCAATTATTTGGGTTGTTTTATTTTGTTAAATTAAAAAAGTGCAGAGAGCAAGAGAGAAGAAAGAAAGAAAAACACTAATAAACAAAGTCCATATCATCCATTTCTTTCAGTCGTCTTAGTAATTACTGATAAGCATTCTTGTTAATTCCTTAATCAGCGCATTTAAAGAAAATAATATAGCTAGACTTTTATTCAGAGGCGGTTAAGTGAATTGAAATAGATTTCAACTATAGGCATTAAATTTTTTTAATTGTTATTTTTTTCTAATAGTTTTTTAAATAAATTACACATTCTTTGGTTTTCCTTACAATTGCATGATATTTGTTGGATCAATAAATTTGTTAGTCATTCAAAAACACAATTTTTGTTAATATAAATACAAAATCAGGCAGAAAAGAAGGAAAAAGCTGTCACTACTCGGTTCATTGTACCCTTATAAAATGAATTCTCGCATGTAAATTTCCGACGCGTGTTAGCAACTTGTATATTTGAAATTATATACATATTAAAATAAAAATATAATATGTAACTGGTTTATTGCAAGGTGATTTCATTAACCTTTTGACTAGTGTCAATGCGCCTAAGAACAAACATTTCACAACAAGTTGAAATTGTGATTGAAATCGAAGTAGGAAAGTTGAATGCACGCATCTATCAGTAAATTTGTTCCACTTCTCATTGATATGAGGTATAAACTTTTATATTTTCGATGGAATGAGTAAGAAACACAAATGAAACTTGCAGAAGAAGAAGAAGCAGAAAAAGGCCACAGGTTCAAGGACAAATGTCCAGCAATGGCATTCAACTCGCTCTCTCTCTCTCTCTCTCTCTCTCCCTCTATATGTCTTTCTCCACCCGACTGTCAAATACTGTGGTTATTCGTCAAGGGAAGGGGGTGATGTCAAAATAAATGTTAGTCACTTGGGAAATTTTATGAAATGCTTACGCATTTGATTGTTCACAATGTTTTTCTCACTTTTTCTTCAAGAAAAAAAGAATATTCTATGCATAATGTGCAAATGTTTGTCTGGAATGTAAATTGTCAAAATACTAGACAGGGCCAATGAACCGTTAAGGCTGTAGGCATCATGGGAACGAAGGGAGAGAGAGCTGGTTAACAGGCTGAATTTGATTGGCTGCTGTGTAGATTTTTGCTCTCCTCTTCTTCTTGCACACTCTCCCCCCGCTCTCAGTGGGTCAGCCACCTGCAGCTATGCAATTTGTTGTTGTTTTTATGAAATGCCTGAATGTATTGTATATGCATTGTATGTATTGTATTGTTAGTGCTGATAGCAGAAAATAAATATTCTTTGTATACAATTCGCACGTGCTGCGTGCCTACTTAATTGCGATAATGCTAATCACATGTGTCAATTACAAAGCAAGCAACTGAATAGTTTTAAAGCACTTGACTCTATCAAGAGTATTCTTATCTCTCTCTTATTTTCTCTCTTTAGTGTGAGTGTGTGAATGTTTAAGTATTGATTATGATTGCTCTCTTTGTGCATTATCTTTTAGTTATTGCTCTCTTTTTATTGGATGAATCTGATTATAAACTTTATTAAAAGACTGTTATAAAATAGGAAATAAATAAAAATACTATTAAAGGTTTTTTTTGCCAAATAAATATTTAACTTTATTTTTATCTTTTCTTTTTTACAGTCAAATTGTACAGCGATGAGAGTGTCTGCTTAAATGATTTCAAAATAATTCGCGTGCTTGGCACGGGCGGTAAGCAGCAATAAAAAAAGTAAAATAAAAATAAATACATTTATTAATTAATCATTTATTTATTTAAAGCGTATGGACGCGTTTTTCTGGTACGCAAACTCACCAGACACGATGCAGGTAGATTGTATGCCATGAAGGTACTCAATAAGATAACGGTAGTGCAGAAACGTAAAACGGCTGAGCATACAAAAACCGAACGTGTGGTAAGTGAAATAAGTGAATAAGTGCAAAGAGTAAACGAGTAAGAAAACCCTTTCAATGATTCGAAACGTGTGTAAATCAAAATCTTCCATTTACCGTTAAGATCAAAAAGCGCAGCCAATTGAAATAAAACCTTCAGTTGCTGCACGTACACAAACAAAAAATGAAAAAGAAGAGCAACAAAAGACAGACCAAAAAAAGTAGTGAGACTCGAAATGTGCTCTCGTAACATTCATACAGTGGCACACAGCTTATTTGATCCACTAGTTTTTTTAACCATTTCATATTTTTTTACATGAAAAATTTAAGAGTTCTTTTGCTCAAATTTACACATTAATTTAAAAAATATGCTTTTAAATGTTGCTTGTTAAACATTTCCGTTAAAAGCTAAACTGAGTTAAAATTTGAAATGTGTGAAATTAGTGGGTCAAATAAACTTGGAGCCACGGTACATACAAAAACACACACACATACACATACATGTATAGCCTAAGCTCGCTCAACTTGTTGCACCGGCAAAAAAAAGCTAACGGGATGCCAGCAAGAGAAAGAATGAAAGAGAGGCAGAGAGCGAGATTGAGATTGAGAGAGACCAAGCTGATCTACTACACATACATGCGAGTGTGTTTGTGTGTTTGTATCAATATTTATGTTTGTATGTGTGCAATCACGACCGGTTCGCGGCATTGAAAAATAGAAAAGCTAATGCAAAACTTGGTTAAATAACTGCAAACAGGTGTAGCTGGCCTAGGAAAAGCTAAAGAGCAGGAGTGAGAGTGTTGGCCAGATAACAAGGGCACATACAATTTGGCTGAATAATGCTTAAAGTTTTAACAGAGTGCGTTTGTTTGTATGTTGTTGTTGCCTCGCGCTTTTGCTATCTCACTTACGCACTTGTAATACTTATGCCAAGGTACACACATACAAACATACATAACGGTGACTATGACGCTTGTGCTACTAACCCAGATTTCAAGCGGTGTTTAAAAGAGTGGTAAGGGAGGGGGGGTCAGTGATTACCGGCTCTTTTTGTTGTACATGAATTATTGTTGTTGTTGTTTCTGCCAAAAATGGAAAGGAATAAAGGCGTAAAAATGTGAAAGTTGTGTACAGCCAGAAGAGATGCTTAACCATTGTCTATGTGCGCAAATAAATAAGAAAAGAGAAAGATGAATAATTTCAACGTGAAATTAAATGGCACAACAAAAATTCTTTTCACTTTTTTGCACTCACACATACGCATCTAGCATGTACACCTGTGTGTGTGTGTGTGTGTGTATGTGCATTTCCAAGGCTGAGGGAATTTGCAGTGTTTGGGTATTTTATTTATTGTACCAAAGTAAAAGGGAAGTTCCCAAAACAGCTGTTTTTTGTACCCAGTGTACAGTTAGTTGCTCAATCAAAACAACAACAAAAAATGCCCGTGCTTGCGAATAAATAAACAAAGAAAGCATAATAAAAACAACAACAGCCTAAGGTAAACACAAGCAGCAAAGCAAACTAGCAGAAAGCTATCGATAAATGTGTATGCATGTAAAGATATCGATAGATATAGAAATGGTAGTTAAAAGCAGCGATCAAAAAGGAAGTGTTATTTTTAGTTCAAACTTATTTTTAAATGAAAAACACGTAATAATTTTTTTAATAAATTATTAAATATGTAATTTTTCAGGTATTGGAGGCAGTGCAGCGCAGTCCGTTTCTGGTCGGTTTGCATTACGCATTTCAGTCAACTTCAAAGCTGTATTTAGTGTTGGGTAAGTTCATGTTTTGCACAATTAATTAAATATTATAATAAAATGTTTATTCATTGCAGACTTTGCCAATGGCGGTGAGTTATTCACCCATCTCTATCATGCGGAGCATTTTGAAGAGGCACGAGTGCGAGTTTACATAGCCGAAGTGGTGTTGGCGCTGGAGCAGCTGCATCAACTTGGCATTATCTATCGCGATATTAAGCTGGAGAATATTCTGCTCGATGGCGATGGTCACATTGTGCTCTCCGACTTTGGACTGTCCAAGATACTCTCCGCTGAGAATGAATATCGTGCGCACAGCTTTTGTGGCACCTTGGAGTACATGGCGCCAGAAATTATACGCACTGGACCTCCAGGTGGGACTTTTAAAAATTGCACTATCGATAATTTATCGATACGAAAAATACAGTAAAATATTATCGGTACTTGACATTTTGTTATAAAATATCGATATTGTCGGACCTTGAAGATAATTGTGTTTCCGCTAGTGATGTTATAACATCGATAAAAAGAATTTTACAATTTTAATTTTTATTTTAACTCGATTTATTAAAAAAAATTATCACAGTAATATTTAGCGATATATCCATATTTTGTTAACATCACTGCGGCAATAATAAAAACTGTTTAGATATCGCACAATAATATCGATATGGCAGGAAAAAGTATCTCTAAAATATTAATGAATACAAAAATGATATCGATTTTTTAGTAAAACTTTATTAATTAAAAATATCACACCATACTATCGATATTGATATCGATATTAAGTAATACAAAAATTATATATAGATTTTTTAGTGAAACTATCAATTAAAAATATCACACATACTATCGATTTTGACTGTATCGATATTAATTAACACAAATATTTGATTTAGATTTTTGAGTAAAACTATCGTTTACAAATATCACAGTACTATCGAAATTGATATTGTCGATAAGAAATATTTTTCAAATAAATGTCAAAAAATATGTATCGTTAATTTATCAACTTTTTTTATATCCAGGTCATGACAGTGCCGTTGATTGGTGGTCAGTGGGCGTGTTGACCTTTGAACTGTTGACGGGCGCCTCGCCATTTGCCACCTCGGATGGACAGAGTCAGCAATCGGAGATCTCACGACGCATCCAAAAGGAACAGCCGTTGATACCAACGTCATTTAGTGCAAATGCCCGCGACTTTGTGCTCAAAATGTTGGAGAAGAATCCGAAGCGTCGTCTGGGCGGCAATCATCGGGATGCCAGTGAGATTAAGGATCATCCCTTCTTCAATGGCATCAATTGGCAGGAATTGCGGGACAAGCGTCGCAAGGCGCCCTATAAACCCACATTGAATGCCGAGGATGATGTACAGAACTTTAGCAATGAGTTCACCGATCAGCTGCCCGAGGATCCCGAATGTGATGCGCCTCCCTCACGCATCCGACTATTTAGGGGCTATACTTATGTGGCACCCGAGCACCTGGAGCAAATGCGTCGCGACAATCTCTGCCAGATTGAGTACTGCAATCCGGATCTGCAGGTGAGTCAAGTTTAACAAATTAGATAACAAATTATTACAAGTTTTAAAATAATATTAATTATTATCAAATTTTTTTGATATTAAATGTTGATATTATATTTATTCAAAATATTAATATTTAAATATAATTTAAACTAGAAGAGCTAAGATTTTATTTTGATTTTATAAGACAATTTAAAATAAAAGAAGATTATAAATTGTATGTTACTGTTGTACATTTATTTCACATGAATTTATTTAGTTAAAACTTATTGGTATTCCCTTTTCCAGAATATACCCACCCGACCGGATGATCTGCAGCTGGGAACGAGCACAATGAAAGGCGCCTATGGCACCTGCTACTTTGTGGTGGACGTGACCATGGAGATTGTGTTTCTGGCCAAGGTGATACCATTGTCCAAGTTTCGTGCCTCCGAGGTGGATGCCCTCACATCCTGTGCACTGGACAGGCAAAGTCATCACAGCATTGTCAACTATCACGGCACGTTCCGGGAAAAGTGCGAGGTGTGGATTATTACGGAATTTCTGTGCGGACAGGAGCTTTGTGGCTTCTTGCAGAGCACGAAACTCGATGAGCAAATCTGCCGAGAGATCTTCTATCAGCTGGTGCAGGCGGTGCGTCATGTGCACTCCAAGCATTTCATCCACGGTGATCTGAAGCCCGAGAACATTATGTTTGTCAAACGGGATTGCATGGATGTTAAACTCGTCGACTTTGGCAATGCATGGTGAGTTATAAGTATAATAATAATAATATAAATATAAATATTATTGATTTTGATAATCATTAGACTTAATTTGTTGGAAAGCTTATAAAATAGTGGTAGTTAAATAATTAACTTTCAAAAACAAAAATAGAAATTTTGGAATATGTTAAAAAAAAATATGCCTTTTATAATATTTATATATTTAGAGATCAAGAATATATTATAAATATAAATATAAATATTATAAATATATTCTTGATCTCGGTAATCATCAGACTTGATTTGTTAGAAAACGTATAAAAAGAAGTAATTAAATATTTAACTTTCAAAAGTATATTTTTTTGAAACATATTTTAAAAAATATAGATTCCTTTGTCTTCCATAAAATATTGATTTCGACAATCATCAGACTTAATTCGTTTGAAAGCTTTTAAAAAAAATAATAAAGTCTTAAAAATATATTCTTTTCAAACATATTCAAAGAAATATACCTTTGGTGTTTTTGGAAAACATTAGCTTTCAAAATTTAAATGTTAAGTTAAGTAAAACTTATCCGATTTTTATTATTTTGATTATTATTTGGTCTCTTAATTGATTCTGAAAAAAAATTTTTTTATTTTAATTTTCGGAAGATTTTATTTACTATGGCTTTTTTTCAAAAATTTTAAATTTTAGGTTTTCAATTTAAATCAACTTCTTGTTCCAATTGTTTACTAGTTTTTTTTGTTATTAGTCATAGAAAAATATTTGCCTTATCATCGATTATATTTATCTAAACTTTAAACTAATTAAAGTTTAGTTTAAACTAAAATTTTGAAATAACATTTAATTCTTATGTTTTAATAATTTCGTGCATATTTGTGAAATATTTTTTAAAAAGTTTTACGAGATGCGATAAAACGCTCATAAGCGTGTACTTATTATTTTGACCAGCAGTGTTTATAATTTAATTAGGCAATTTATTTTAAAACTTGGCGATGCCTGATTAAAGTTAATAATTAAATAATTAATTTGTGCAGTTAGAACAGTTGCTTTGTGAGTTAAATAAATTAAATTTGAGTTTGAAATAAATTTTTTAAAGTAAATTAAATTGTCAAGTTTTAATAACTTTGTGTTAATTTGTTAAATATTTTTATAATCCAGTGTAGGCTTGAAAATTAAAAGTGAATTCGAAATTGTTTTGTATGTTTTTTAAAAAAGTTTAACAAGACGAGTGAAAGAAAGCTGTACTTATTTTTTTGACGAGCAGTGTATACATTTTTATTTAATAAGTAATTTGTTTTTTTTTTAAAGAAAGTGTACTTATTTTTTTGACCAGTAGTGTATATATTTTTAATTATGTAATTTAATAATAAATAATTACTAATAATAAATATTTACTAATAATAAATAGTGAATAATTACTAATAATAAATAATAAATGATGAATAATAATAATTATTTAATAAATGAAATATTTGATTAAATGCAGTTACAACAGTCGCTTTGTGAGCCGGGAACTTTAAATTAAATTAATTTTAGTTTAAACTAATATTTTGAAAAAATATTGAATTGTCAAGTTTTAATAATTTCGTGTTAATTTTCTAAATATTTTTAGAAACCTAATAGTGAATTTGAAATTTTTTTTAATGTTTTTTAAAAAAGTTTGACAGTTTGAGTTTGACTGAAAGAAATCTGTACTTATTATTTTGACCAGTAGTGTATATATTTTTAATTATGTAATTTAATAATAAATAACTACTAATAATAAATATTTACTAATAATAAATAGTGAATAATTCATAATAATAAATAGTGAATACTTAATAATAATAAATAATAAATGATGAATAATAATAATTAATTAATTAATAAATTTAATTAAATGCAGTTACAACAGTCGCTTTGTGAGCTGGAAGGATAAGCCGCGTTATACGCTGGATTATGCGCCTCCGGAGCTGCTCAAGGATCCCAATGTGGTGACATATTCACCGGCTGTGGACATTTATGGACTGGGAGCGACGCTCTACACGATGCTGGTGGGACATGCGCCTTATCGCCTCTACCAGGGTGACACGGACCATGGACCCGAGGTGCATCACAAGCTGCGCAAGCGCATGGAGAAGGAGACCTTCAATCAGACCTCAAAACGTTGGCTAACAGCGAGTCCACAGTTTAAGCACTTGGTCAGCTGGTGCCTGCAGAGGGATCCGGCCAAGAGGCCGCAATTGAGCGATATTCTGGACAGTGAGTGGCTGCAACAGCCGCTGAGTTTAGATGCCGATCCTGATGTGGATATTGTGCCGCTGCCCGAACAGATTGTGGTGGATTTGAGTGAGGATACGATGGAGCAACCAGCTCCAGTTGTTTCTGTTCCCCTGCCAGTTGTGGAGCAGCTGCCGGAGGAGGAGTTTGTTATACAAGAGTTCTTTGATTCGGACTTTGAGGCCACCAGCGATTTCCTGGGCTTTGATGAGAATGCGCCGCCTTTAAGATTACCCGATGAATACTATGCGGAATTGCCACTGCCCACAGTGGTGACTGAGATGCCGCCGCCGCCTCCACCGCCTCCTGCTGTTGAAGTGCAACAAGTGAAACGTCCACGAACGCGACAACAACGTCGCACGGAGTTGCGTCAAACGGCGGAAACGCCAAGCGAACCGGAGGATTCCAAGGCAGCTTTGTATCTATTGGTGCAACAACTGAAGCCATCAGTGGAAATGAAAGTCATGTCCAGGCCACGCAAATTGCCAGCGGCTCCATCGCCATTGGAAGATGATTGCTATGGCTTTGCCAAGGAGCAGACCAAATGGCGCAAATCTCGTGCCAGTTGGCGACACTTTTGTCTGCTCCTCAATGGATTACAACAAGTGCTCAAGACACGTTTCAAGAAGCAGCGCAAAGTGTATTATGTGGGACCCAGCATTAAATCCGAGCGTCTGGATGAGCAATATGAGAAGCCATTGATATTTCCCAGACCCAGACCGCCGGCACAACGCAAAGCGAAGCGACCACCAAAAGTGGCGCGTCCTCCAACTCGAGTGCAGCCGGAAAGAGCGCGTGTGCTGCGCCAGCGATATGTATTTCAATGACAGCTGAAGGAGCAGCAGCAGGAACAGCTGGAGATGCAGATGGAGATGGAGAAGGAGTTGGAGATGGAGCAGGAGAAGATGGAGCAGTTGAAACTGCTGCGCAGCTGACGACGGACAAATGAAATGACGAACGGATGACGTTCAAGACGTGGCTGGCAATTGGCCAGCATCTAGTTAAATACACACATAAATATATATAATTGTATATATATATATATATAAAGATCATGTTGAAAGTGGGCCTAAAAAAACGGATCACCAAAGATCCTGTCAAAAAAAAAAATAACTTGTTTTCTTGTAAAGTTTAAGCTTAAGTTGAAATTTAAATAACTATTTAAAAAAACAGCTTGTTTTTTCTGTAAAGTTTAAGCTTAAGTTGAAATTTAAAAAAAACGCTACACACACATTTAGTAAATTTTCTTTATTAACTAAAAAAAAATGCTGCAAAAATGAAAAAAAAAAAGAATTAATATATATATATTTTTGGATATATAAAAAGCAAGTTTGAAAATAAGTTAAGTGCAAAGTTTAGTTAATTAAGTTGAAAACAACACAGCAGGCAAAAGAATTAAGCAAGTAATAATAATAATAATAATAATACATATATAAAATTAAACAATATAACGCTTTAAGTTGTGCTCTATGTTAAGTTTATAACTAATTGTTAAGCATAAAGCAAATGAAACACCACAAAAAAACACCAATTAATTATTAATATTAACTGAGCATTGTTTTAACAATTAAATCTCCTAACTAACAAATATACACATTCATTTTTATATGTATATATATATATATATGTGTACATATATATATTATTTAATTTTGCTATTGTTAACTTGTGTTTTTTCCCACTTATGTTTTGTTAGTCAAAGAAAATAAAACAAGAAATTGAATGAACAATTGTATGAATTGAATTGAAATAAACATTAAAAATATATCAAATTTATATAAACTATATATTTTATTTATGATTTTCAACAGACACACATATCTGCATTTTAGAAACTGGAAAAGTCCCAAAAATTGTGTTTAGTGTAAAAAAAAATAAAAACAAAATAACATTTAATATATTAAAGTTGCCTTTTAACAAGTTGCCTTAGAAAAAAGAAGAGAAAACAAAGTAAACAAATACAGAAAAATTAAACAAAAAAATTAATTACAGTTAAGAGGAAGCCAAAATACAAAATGCTGGGTTATTAATTAATAATTAAAATAATAATACCTACGATCCACACAGTTTTTACAACCGGAAGCAATAGACTCTTAAGATTCCCCATAGAATATAACGAATAATAATAATATATTGTTATAAGCAACACACACAAACACACACACACACACAACAAGGGGACTTGAGTATCTAAGCATAAAATATAAACATTACAATCAAATAAAATATCTTTTTATTAGCATACGATATCATTGATGCATATGTACGATAGATCATTTAAATGATCTATCCAGATATTATAAGTATAATAGCGCCCAAAAACGATTTACGGGTTGCTTTAACATTTGAGGACGTTGTTTTTAGATATAAAAAATGAAAACAAATATTAAGAAAAACAACTTATTCATTTGCTAGCAAATAAGTCACCAAAGTTTGTATATAAAGTTAAAATAAAATAAAATATTTCAAATAATATCGAACTCAATTATGAATTTTAGTTAAAAAACCATTACTTTGAAGGATTCAAAAATTGAATTTTAAGTTTGTCTTCGTTGATAATTATGTATTTCTATAAAATTCAAATATTTTGGAAAAAACTTCATTAATTTAATATTTATTAAAAATTTTCAAATTTTTTTGAAAAAATTCATATCATTTTTTGATTATAATTTTTTTTTAATATTCGGTTTTTTTTGTAAAAATTTTTTTCCAAAAAATTCATTTATTTTTCAAATTATTTTGGAAAATTATATTTTACAAAAAATGTCATTTATTTTTTTTAGTTAAAATTTTTCAAAAAAATCCAATTTTTTTTTAAATATTCATATTTTTTTTATTTTTTTAAGTTCTTATTTCTTTTTTAGAAAAAACATATTTTTTATTGAGAAAAGAGGTTATTCTTTAGTTATCGAGGATGGAAAACTCTGCTCTTAAGTATTCGAAAAAGTTAGTTATTTTTTTTGACTCCCATTTAATTTTTTAATAAGTTTGTTTCCATTTTTTTGACATTTTATTCTTTTGGAAAATAATTTTTCTAAAATTCTGTACAAGTTTGACCCCTACGATATTATTTGTATTATTTATTTCTATCAGTTTAAAATTGATAAATAAAATAATTGCAAATAATTGAAAAATGTTGGATTGTTGCTTCCAGAATTTTATTTTACTTCATTTTCGATTCAAATTCGATTCGAACCCCTAAATTGAATGCTATTATTTATATTAAAAAGTTTGTGATTTATGAATTGGATTAATCAATTTCTGTTATATTTAAACAATTGTGTTTTACTTTTTAATTTTTCCCAGCATTGCTTCCCAAATAGAAACCTTAAATAATGAACAATATTCAAATTGTTTGTATTATTTATTGCATTTTGCATAAAACAATTTGTATTTCTAATTATTTATCAACATTCCGTTTAATGTTTCCTCTTTTTGCCACCACCTCCTCCTCCTCCTCGTCCTCCTCCTCCACCTTTTGAGCCCTTGTTAAACTTTTTGCTTGTGTAGTTTTTGCTATTGGAGCGTCGCTTTTCCTCCCATTTGAGTTGCTTGTCGGAGGATTTGTCCTTGTTAAACAATGCATTGCTGGTGCCCTGTCCCCTGGACTTGCCCGTCTCCTCCAGCTGGGCAGAAAAGTCTTCGGCAGCGGCAAACAGCTTAGTCATATCTAAATAAAACAATTTTTAATAATATTAATATAAATAATAAATATATATAATATAAAATATATTTGATATCAATAAGAATTGTACATATACAAAATAATACATAACAAAATAAATATTAAATATATATAAAAATAAAATATAGTTGTTATCAATAATAAATACATATATAAATAATAATATATTTTAAATAAAAATAATAGATGTATAAAATATTTAAATATAAATATGTAAATAATAATTGCTAAATAATAAATATGTATAAAAAATATATATTTTAATATAAAATATAAAAAATAATATATTTAATATAATAAAATATATTTATTAGACATATCAATAATAAATGTGTAAAAAAAATATATGACCAAATAGATAATAATTCATAAATAGTAAATACATAAAAAAATATATTTTTATTTAAAATAAAATCAATATAAAAAATATTATTTTTAATATAAAAAAATATATTTTTGATATCAATAATAAATATATAACTAATAATATATTTTCATTAGATAAAAAAATAATGTATGACAAAATAAATAATTGATAAATAATAAATATTATGTACAAAAAAATATATTTTAATATAAAAAATATATTTTGAATATAGATACCAATATATTTTCAATATAAATAATAAATGTGTAAAAAAATAATGTATGACAAAATAAATAATAATTCATAAATATTAAATATATAAAAGAATATGTGTCAAATATAAATAATTATTATATAAAAAACAATATATTTTATAAATAAATAATAAGTAATATATATTATTATTTATATCAAAAATATATTTTTGATATAAATAATAAATGTGTTAAAAAAATAATATACATATAACAAAATAAATAATAATTGATAAATAATAAATATATATAAAAAAATTAATTTTTGATATCAATAATAATATATTTTCAATATAAAAAATAATATATTTAATATTTGAAAATATATATGATAAAAATAATAAGTTTATGTATATAAATAATCATATATTTTCAATATAAATAATAAATGTGAAAAAAATGAAATATATAAAAATAAATAATAAAATATTGAAATATAAAAAATTAATAAATAAAAAATAATATATTTGATATATAACTAATATGTAATATAAGAAATATAACGTATACGCACCGCTGCTGTGTTTTAATTGCTGTGAAAAGCCGCGTTCATTAAGCATTGAACCCTTGCGTGATTTCTTCGACTTGGGCTCATCATCATCATCGTCATCATCATCATCATCATCATCCTCATCTGGACTCTCTGGTGCACCACTAGAATCGCTATCGTCACCATCCAGAGAAATAGAACCCGCATCATCATCATCATCGTCATCTTCATCATCATCGTCATCTTCATCATCATCATCATCATCATCATCATCATCATCGTCATCATCATCATCCTCATCTGGACTCTCTGGTGCATCACTAGAATCGCTATCGTCACCATCCAGAGAAATAGAACCCGCATCATCATCATCATCGTCATCATCATCGTCATCTTCATCATCATCATCATCATTGTCATCAAGGGGTTCCAAATCAATGGAGCCCGTCTCATCATCAGACTGCTCATCCCCGCCAGACATTTCACCACCATCCTCTCCCTCATCATCATCATCATCATCATCCCAATCATCTGCCATGTCATCCATATCATCATCATCTTCGGTCTGTTTCATTTTCTTCTGCTTCTTTTTGGACTTGTCCACTTGGAGTTCACCGCCAAGTTCCTTCAGATAGTTGAGTTCATCCTCATCCTGGTCAGCATCGTCGCCATCCTTAAGCTTCTTGCCAAAGAAGTTATCCAAATAGCTTTCAAACTCATCATCATTCACTTCGCCCTCCTTCAGATCTTCATCCTCATCATTAGCTGCTTCCTCTGCTTCCTGCTCCACTTTCATCAGCTCCTTCTTGGGCTGTTGTTCCATTGATTCCGCATGCTTACGCTTCTGCTCCAGATAATTGAAGATGAACATCTCATCCTCGGTGCAGTTCGATTTCGTTAGGGATTTCACAGGCTTGCCACGTGCCCCAAAGGATGTGTAACGTTTGTGGGTAACTCCCTCCACCGATGCCGGCTGATGATGATCCAGTTTCTTGGGATTCTTAAAGGCAAAGCGCTCCAGGAAATGCGGCAGACCGAAATCTCTCAGTGGATCACCATAATAATCAATGCGTTTCTCTGTGAAGACGGGAGAAGATGGGGATTATTAGAGATTTCTGGATACCACTTAGAAGTTCAAAAAGATTTTTTTAGGAATTAAATAAATAATGAAAAAAATTTAAAAAAAAAATTAGATAATTAAAATAAGAAAATCATTCAGAGTAACAAACAAAAAATTTGGAAATTTAAATATGAAAAACTTTTTAAAGTGATTATTTTTCTTTTTTAAATTTTCTAATATTTTAATAACTTTACTTGAATATTTTAACAATTCAGCTATAAATTTAAAATCGTGTATAATTTAATTTAATGATTAATTTGATAAATGTATTTTTTAATTTTATTTTAAATTTTAAATATTTACAGAGTACCTCATAGAAACTCAAAACGATAATAATTGAATAAATTAAAAAAATAATGACTAAAATTTAAAAAAGTAGGGAATAAAATCTAGCAAAAAAATTAGATACTTAAAATAAGAAAAACATTCAGAGTAGCAAACAAAAAATTAGGAAATTGATATAAGAAAAACAATTTAAAAATGAATAATTTTATTATTTTAATTTCTTATTTATTATTTTTTAAAAACTTATCAAATCAGCTTTAAAATTAAAATTGTGTATAATTTAATTAGTTTCATGAAAGTATTTTTTAGATTTTAAATAAATTAGGAAACTCAACTAAAAAAAATAAATCAGCGTAAAAATTTACTTAATTTTAAAATTGTGTATAATTTAATTTAATGGTTAATTTTATAAACATTTGTAACAATATGTTACATATTTTAAATTCTAAATAGTCGCTTTTGTCGTTAACAAAATTTTTCTTTTGACATATACTTTAATTTCCACAATTTTCTATGATTTTTTATAAAATATTTTTAATTTTTTTTAGTTAATTTTCTAATAACTAAAATATAATTGATTTCTCATTTTTAATAAGAGAAACTAAAAAATGTAATTTATGTTACCATGAATATTGAAAATACTAAAATTTATATGTGATTTTGAATTTTTTTAAACAAATCAAATTTTGTTCTAATTTTTCAATTAAATGCTTCCTATTTTTGTTTCCAAATTTTGGTCGAAAGTCTTATAGTGAATCTATTAGAGATAATGTTTAATTAGGATCAGGATTAGGAGGACTTACCCATTAGAATCTGCTCGGCAAAGACCTGCACAGTGGGATGATAATGTTGTCGCAGCAGGAGGAGCTCGTTGCGCAGGGCGTAAGCGGCGCCTGCGAAGGCGGGAACCCGATGATACGGATCGTATTTACAGCCATCGATGTCGCGCACCTTGGAGTCGGTCGAGACCAGATTTAAATGATGCCAGGAGGAGGCAGATTCCTGTTTAACAACTGCATCGGGATCCTTTTTATCAGCTGGTTCTTTCTCTTCATTTGCATCCACATCCTCAACCACATCCTTGTAGACCTCCTCCTCATCGCTGCCAAATTTATCCAGCTCCTCGGCTGGCAATACGGATGGAGCGTTCTCCCTGGCCATGTCGGTGTCTCCCAATCCACCAATGAGTTCCTTGCGCATGCGCAACAGTTTGTGCAACACAATGAGGCAACCAGCGGCCATTTGAGGTGGAGAATAAAGCGCCAATTGAAGCAATCTCTTTACAAATGCCTGGGCACGTGGCACCACCTGGTCAATGTGGATCGCACGATGCACAATGTGCAGCAACTGGGCGGACGTCTTGGAGCCAATGTTGATCAGATTGAGATCGACAAGTTTAATATACAATGCATTATAGAATCTATCCGATTTCTCCGTTTTCACCGTGATCAACTGCAGCAGCAATCCCAGTGTCTGCACCGAGACACGTATATCAGCCAGATGAACTAATCTATAGATGGTATCCTGCATTTCCTTGGTCAGCAGTTCGGTGTTGCCCTTTGCGGGTTGTGCCTCCGTTATGGCATTTTGCAGGCAACGTAGAATCGCCTGCATTGTGCGATTATTAACAGCTCCCTTCTGGACGAGCACCTTGAACAGGGCAAAGCATATGTTGACCAACTTGGTGCACACTTCCGGTCGTCCCGATGGCGCAATGCTGGAGAGGAAGCACAGTGCAAAGTGCTGGGCACGTTCCGAGATATTGTTGCGGAAGAGCAACTTTTCCGCCTCGGCCACAATGACGCCACACATGTTGGGATGCCGCTTGGCCACCTCACTGAGATGATGCAACGCCTTGGAGGCAATCTTGGGCACCGGATCACCCAACTTGTTAATCAACATGGTCAGCAGCATTTGCTCCTTCTCTGGAGCATAGGCCAGGAGTCTGGCAGCTGCCACAATGGAGCCAGTTTTATTGTGCTCCTGTCCCGTTTGCAGTCCCTGCATCAGATTCTTCAGATACTCGTGATACTGATCCTTGAGCTCGTTCTCAAAATACCAATAGGCATAGATGCGACGTGTCTGATCCTTGTGCAGATCCTGTTTCTTCAGTTGCTTCCAATCGGCGCCACGTGTGTGAATCGATAACAGTTTGCGCTGTGGCGGCAACAAGACTTCCTGCCACAGATCCGTGAGCACAGCGATGACATCGTTGCTGCTCTTATTCGATATCTTACAGAAGCTAATAAGATTCGAAAGAGCTTCCAGATTACCGAGAGGATTGCTGGTGACCAGCAAGGCACCTGCGTTGGCCCGATCCTTGGCTGTTCCCTTATGCAGAGCAGTTTGAAGCCAGCGTGCATCAGTGGGGTTTCCTGCGTGGGGATGGAAGTTTAATAATATTAGAGATGTGATAAAACATAAGAAAATATCGACATGAAATCTGATTGATATTATCAATTATATCGAAAATAAAATACTAGCGATATTGATAAACGATATTGGTATCTACATCAGTGTTGCCAACTCCGCGTTTCCCGCCAGATCTAGAGATTTTCGAATGCTAATCGCAGAATTGTTAAAAAGCAGATGACGTGAATTCTAGCTATTTCGAATGTTAAAAAAACTACTGGAAATATTCCAAATTTATATTATTTCTAAATTACTATTGTATATAGTTGTTGATATTTACTCTTAACAGACGGACAGGCGTAAATTTTCACGATTTTTAATACTGATTTAGAATATATGTCTTACATATTATTTATAGAGATGCAGTGTAAAAAATCAACCTAAAAGCTATAACAGCTTTTTCTTTGGCTTTCTTGTAAGTTTCCTAGCCTATTCTAGCTATTTTTATATGTTGATATAGCTTTTTAAGGTCATGAAGAGTTGGCAACACTGTCGATGATTGATGTGTCCTTGTGATAGTCATCGATCATCGATATTATCGATATTCTTATTTTCAGTATTTTGTTTGTAAGTAAATCCTCTCAAGAAATTTGCGCTACCTACGTTTATTGTATGTGCTTTTTTCCGTCTCGTAGGCATTTTTGCACAGATTAAACAGCTCCAGTTGCTCGTTCTCCTTCATGTCGAGCAGCTCATCGCTGCACGGATAATCCGAGTGCTGTAATTAACGCTCGTGAGGATAAAACTTCAGAGAAATGGGATTTCCACTTACCACTTGATACCATTTCTTCTGCGCATCATCGTCATCTGTATGAGCTTGATACTTGTTGCGTTTCTTGGACTTGTGCAACTCCTCCGCCTCCCCCTCTTCATCATCCGTGTCATCAGCTGCTGCCTCTTCCTCCTCCTCTTTCTCCCCTCCATCGTCGTCAAACTTTATGCGCTGCGGTTTCTTGACTTTTCCCGCTTTATCCAAGATTAATTTATTGGTTTTTTTTGCTGGCTGCACTTCCTCCACATCATCGTCGTTGTCAAATTTAATTATTTGTGGTTTTTTCACTTCTCCTTTTCCATTATTTTGTCGCTTTGGAAATGGAACTTTTTTGTTGCTGTTGTTGTTGTGTTTTTCTTTAACTGGTTTTGTTTGCACTTCACCGTCATCATTGAACACAATCTTTTTGTTTTTCAACGGGCCATTGATTTGCACACCTGTCGCCACTGCCGCCGGCATATTTTTAGTTAATTTTAAGCAAGTTTAGCATTAAATAAAGTTCAGTAACAAAATCAAAACGCGCTGCACGTGTATTCAACCAAAATTGTCATTCACTACGAAGCGGCTACACTATTATTCTAGGGTGACCAACGCACGCAGATTAATATGTAATAATAATATGCCACCTATAAACAAACAAAACAACTGAAATATATGAACTACTGTCGGGAATTTAATTCGTTTGTTTATTTTAGTCAATTGAACTAATCCGGTTACGGGCGCGCAATTCAAATGGGAACTTATTGCTAGTTCATTGAGCAATAATATTGAAATAACGTTCAAATTATCGATATCTTCATTAATCGTTTATTGAAAGGCTGCCAGATGTAAATTTGCTTTCTGTGTGGCAGCATCGGTTTAAAAAATCAGAAGCCAAAACATAAAAGTCGCACGGGTTTTTCGCGCAGTCGGTTTTTATTTTATTAAGCGCTCGCTAGTGCTTCGTTAATTCGTGAGCTTGCTGGTCAACAAAACAAGCTTAAACGTGACTCGACTTGAAGCTTAATAAAGAGCACCTCTTTGTGCAGTAGCAACAATTACGACGTTTCGTGCATTCGCCCCTCAAGTTTTATAAATTTTTTTTGCTGTTGCTACCTTTATTTTGTGGTTGTCTTTCGTGCGCGCATTTCCATGGAAAAACATTAACTTTTGTTTTAATTTATGCGAAAATTACACAAAGTAAATGTGTGGAATATGTAACAGAAATAAACGCTAGGCACGCACACAATCAACAACAATTACAATTACAATTACAGCAGAAAAAAAGGGGATAAATACATATGTACATACATACGTAGAAAAATTGTGTGCAAAAAAGTGTGACGAGAGCAGAGAGAGAGGAGGAAAAGAGGAGTAAAGAGCATTGTGTGATTGTGTGTGTGCGTGTTTGTTTGTGTGGGCAACTAAATTAATATTAAGCGGCTTCCTTCTGCTCCTCCATTCGCCATTTATTGTACATATATGACGACAATGATGATGGCCAATTTCCATGTAGAAACAACGCAGCAATGTTGGCGTCGTATCCAAAGCCAGCTGCTCTTTCAGCGAGTGTAAACAAAGCAGCACACACACACACACATACATAAGCAGCGCAGCGAGACTGCGGCGTCGACATCTGCGTCCTTCACCTTGCGCCTCCTGCTTGCAAAGCGAACACAACACATATTAAGTTTCAGTTTCATCTTCATCACAACCTGTTCAAAGAGACAGGAAGTTTCGCAAAGTGCAGCAGCAGACACAACAACATCAAATACTACAACAACAACAACGGAAGCGTCAACGCTTCGCTGAGTGACCGCGACGGCGACAGCGATAGCGACTGCAGCTGTTCCCAACTCAAAACTGTTCCCAAAGGGTAAGTGTCCTCTGAGAATTGTCGCAACTGTCAACATTATTAATTCCAAATCTTTTGTTATTGCAACTGCCACAATTTTATTTGATTTGTTTTTGAGTGGTTGTTTTTCTTTAGCTAGGCAAACTAATCTCTCTTTGAGCTTGTTTTTTGTATGGTCTAGTTTCAATTAGTATCCGCTTTTCTATACAAATTGTTTCCGGCTGAGTAATTTCTCAATGGCAATCACAAGTGCTTTGTACTTTAAACGTTATTAATTGAGCTTTTAGTAAAGCTTCTCATTGAAATTAATATTGACTCAAGCTTTAAAAATACGTCTTGCACAGTCACTAAGCTTCCCTCTCTTTTCTCTCTTCTTTTCAACTCTTATCTTACTTGAGCCCATAAAATTGCATTTTTAGCACGCGTCAAGAATTTTTCTCAGGTGGCGTCATGTATACAACAGTGCTGGGAGAATCTCTAGCCATAAAATAGCTAATTTGAAATGCTAAACAAATTATGCCAAGTAAGAACAAAAAGATAAAATAGCTAAAATGATCTATAATAGCAGCTAAAAATAGCTACAAATTTGTTAAAACTGTTATATACAAATTTTTATCGTTTAGTGTAGATAGCTTATAATACAAAAATGCAGATTATACTTTCGTAAATGAAATATAAAATGTTCTTTCTTTAGGCCTTATTTCTTAAATTTATTTCAACTGTCCCAAAAGGAAGATTCTTTTTAATATTATCTGAATTACAAAATTAATTAATTACTTAAATTTATTTCAAATGCACAAAGAGAACTCTTCACTTGATTTAAGTTGTCTGAATTACAAAAGCTTCTGTTGCATTTACAAAATCTAGCTGCAAAACAGCTAAAATGGCAACACTAGACGGCTGTTGCAGCTGCGCGCTTTGTCAATTGTCGCCAGTTTCATACTCTCTCACTCTCACACACACACACACATGCAGAGCCTCTGCGTGGCCCACTTGCATGCGGCGCTAGCAGCGCAGTCGCAGTCCGCGTTGACAGCGGCGTCACCGTTTTAAGCTGACGTAATATGGCAACGCGTCGCAGTCGCTGCTGATAATAATAATAAAGCAGCGACGCAACGGCAATTTTAATTCAAACTTTAATTTGTTTTATTACTACCGCATGGCACTTTCGCTGATTAAAAATTTGTGTCTTATCAATAAGCAAAAATAAAAGAAGAACAATTATAGAAAAAAGTTTGTTAACAATTTCAAACTCAAAATATTCGAAATGACTAAGCAGACAATGCAAAGTTTTAGCTGAAACAGAAATTGGTAACACAAGAGACACGACGTGACCGGCATGCAAATACAATTTCTCAAATTGTTGAGAGCGTGGGAAGTTCCCCGAATCGGGGAACAACTAAGAGACAAAACAAAAACACAACACAAACAAATATAGAGAGCGTTCATTCCCAGCTGTGAAATCGTTGTAAACAAGTTGTGAAAGAGTTAAGAAAAAGAGTTGTTTATCAATTAAAAGCAAGTGAGAATCTGTTGTAGTAATAAAGCTGGCAATTATCTATGTATATAGAAACTTATCAGTTAAGAGATTGACCTATGGATTACTTGGGAAATTCGCTTGAGTAATTATGCTACTCAAATATACCATTAATCGATAAGTTATTATCGCTGTTTAGTGCAAATTTCCCTAGAGGATATTTTCAGGTGGTATTAGGATATTTAGTAAAATGTACCAAAGGGACATATCTAAAGTAAATAACTGTCGATAAATCCACGTCGATAACTAACTAACTTTTGGTAGTATTTAAACTATATTAATTGAATCAAGTTAGAAATGGAAAATTAATAAAAGATTGACTGACTTTTCTATCCCATTTTATCGAGCGGAACAAAAGAAAATAAAAATTATAATTATCGATAATTTCCCTATGAGTACCAATATGTTTTTAGTAGGGAAATTTAAGATCCTTCTAATATCCTTCCTGAATTATTAATTTATTTACAATCCAAAATGTGTAAATTTCGCTTAGGACAATTGAAATGTGAGATTATTTAATAATTATTAAATATTGGATATTTTGATTGGGGCATCAATTTGTTTTTAAAAGGAAAATTTTAGAATTTTACAATATAAATGACAGATACAAAAATAGATTAAAATAAATGAGAAATTCTAATTATCGACGATTTCCCCCTGATGACCAATTTGTTTTTAAAATTTGTCAACACGTATTTTTCATTAATATTATTTATAATCTCAAATTATTTAAAATCCCAACAATTTGTTTCGAAATGGGAAATTTAAGAATGTTACAATAAAAATTTAACAATCAAAAAAATAGACAAAACTAAATACAAAACTTGATTTATTGATAATTTCCCTCTGATTATCAATTTGTTTTTAATGTTTGTCAACACATATTTTTCATAAATATATTTAACAGTCTCAAAAATATACATAAAAAATAAATAAAATATAGAATATTATATATTATTATTGAATAGATTTGAATATATGTATATTTTGTAGTTCCCTCAGGAACCTCATTGATTTATGTTAAAATTGTATAGATTCATGAAATCGTTATTTACAGGAAGTGATCACCAAGTCACCAGCATGGGATCACCAGCCGGAGGAGGAGGAGGAGCGGGAGGAGGAGATGGAGGACAGAGCGAGACGGCATGGTTGGAGGATCTGTTGCGAGAGGTGCAGCTGGAGCAGTTTCTGGAGCGGATTAGGGATGATCTGCAGGTGACGCGATTGGCGCACTTTGATTACGTGCTGCCCGATGATCTGGAAAGATGTGGATTGGGCAAACCGGCGATAAGGCGACTCATGGACGCGGTGCGCAAGAAGAAGGCGCATCAATGGAGGAAGAATATACTATCCAAATTAATTGGAGGTGGCAAACAACCCTCATCCAAGAAACAGCAACAACAACAACAGCAACAACAACAACAACCTGGAGCATTAACCTGTCTAATACATGAGAAGGATATTACGCTGGGATTGAAACTAGGAGATGGTTCCTTTGGCGTAGTGCGACGTGGTGAATGGAGTGCATCTCCAGCTGGCAAGGTGCTCCCTGTGGCGGTCAAGGTGCTCAAGTCGGATAATCTAACCCAGCCCGGGATTATTGATGACTTCTTTCGGGAGGTGCAGGCGATGCATGCCTTGGATCACTCGAATCTGGTGCGTCTCTATGGCGTCGTCTTGTCCCAGCCCATGATGATGATCACAGAGCTGGCGGAGCGAGGATCTCTGCTAGATACACTCCGAAAACAATGTCGTCACACTTCTCTGACCCACATCTGGAACTGGTCGGTGCAGATTGTCACTGGGATGGCCTATTTGGAGCAGAAACGATTCCTGCATCGCGATCTCGCCTGTCGCAATGTTTTACTCACCGCAGGGAATAAGATTAAGATTGGAGACTTTGGTTTGATGCGTGCGTTGCCCCAGGAGGATGATTGCTATGTCATGTCCGAGCATAAGAAGGTTCCATTTCCTTGGTGTGCCCCGGAATCATTGAGATTTCGTCAGTTCTCTCATGCCTCCGACACTTGGATGTTTGGTGTGACACTCTGGGAAATGTTTAGCTTTGGCGAGGATCCCTGGGTGGGTCTCAATGGTTCACAGATCCTGCGCAAAATCGATCGCGAGGGGGAGCGACTGCATCAACCGGACGCCTGTCCGCCGGATGTCTACGCCATGATGCTCCAATGCTGGGACAAGACGCCACAGGAGAGACCCACAATGGCCGCACTCAAGTGAGTTCCATTTTCTTTCTCTTAATTTCCATAGTCTATTATTTTTGTCAATTTGACTTTTATTTAATGATTTTTGAACTCTTTTTGAGTTTCTTTTTAATTGTTTGTAGACTCTTAAAGTTAGCAAATTCATTTATCTTACAAAAAAACCTTTTTAACAGGTAAAAGTCTAGTGTCGAATGCATTTCCATGCCCCAACATTTCGGATTTCCAATTTTATGACGAACAATATTAAATTTAGTACATTAGTTATTCTTCAAAAAATAAGTATAGACATTCAGCACTTTACTCTAAATGATCAGATTCTTTTTACCCAAAAAGACAGTTTTTTTTTCGAAAAAAGTGCTCTTAAAAATACTTTTCCAACGAAATATAGAACGTATTTGTAGCTTTTGTAGTTTGGAAACTGTGAGGCAGTTAAATTTAGCGGGTTTTAGCGATTTCCCGTTAAACCAAGTTGAGGAACAAAGTATGTAATTTTTTTTAATATTAATAATAAACTTTAAGATACCTAGCTTAAATAAAAAAATGAGAAGAGCTGAGAGCAATAAATTATTCAGATCTATATTAAAATATTTTAAAATATTAAATTTTAATTTTATAATTAGAATTTTTAATTAAAAATATAAATTGAAAATAAGAGTTCATCAAATTTAATTTTATTAAAATGTTATAAAATAATAAAAATTCATAAAAATTTTGAAGTTTTGTGTAAAAATCATTGACAAACTATTTTTTTAATTTTATAATACAAATTAAAGAAAGAATGATATTTTTTCGATCTAAATTAAAGTATTGTAAAGTAATAATTAATGTAAAATTGGCATATAGATTTATTCAATTTTTAAATAAAAAGTTTTTAATTTTTCATAGAAAAATCATTGAATAACTCTGATTATAGAACTTTATAATAAAAATTGAAGAAAAATTTAACTTTATCTCAATATTAAAAATAAAATTATTAAATTTTAAAATTGGTGAAAATAGAAATGGAAAATAAGAGTTCTTCAATTGTTATTTATATTAAAATATTATAAGATAATATTTAAATTTGTATATAAATTGAAAGAGATAGTTCTTCAAAATTATTATTTTTGGAATAGTAAATTAATATTCCGAAATTATTATTTTAAATTATTATATACAAATCATTGAATAGGTTTTTATTTTTTAATTTTAAAATAAAAGTTAAAGAAAGTTATAAATTATCTCAATTCAAATTAAAATATTATAAAATAATAATTTTTAAAGAAGAAGTTTTCAATTGAAAGTAAAAGTTCTTCAATTATTATTATTGGAATAATTAATGAATATTCCAAATATTCTAAATTAAAATATTATAAAATAATAATTTTTAAAGAAGAAGTTTTTAATTGAAAGAAAGAGTTTTTAAATCTTTTTGGCCTAATTTATGAATATTCCGTAATTATTTCGCGCTAAAATGACGAAAACTGACCACTGTGCATATTCCATTTAAATATGTAGTATTCCAAACTAATCTTCTGCTTTATTTTAGGGAATACCTGGCGAGCATGTCGCCTCCAGTGCTGAGGGCATCCCGAAGTTACCACGACTCAAAGGGACTTCAAATAGAGGCGGGAGATGCGATTGCGATTATCGATGGACGCGCCGAGTTGAAACTGATTAAGGGACAGAATCAACGCACCTACGACATTGGCGTCTTTCCACGTGCGCTGCTCCAGGAGCAACAACAACAACAACATCAGTTGAATTCTCGTTCCATGCGTGGAAATTCCTCACAATTTGGCTTTTGTTGGGGTGGAGCAGGTGGCGCAACTGCTCCCATGGGCAATGCTGGCGAGGATCGGGGGCGCAAGTGCGTCTCCCTTACAGCTGGACATGCAAGGGAGTCCAAGAATAATTCCAGCAAACAATTTGCCTACAATAAGTTGATAAATGATACGGCGGGATTGCAACGTCGCAATGCGGTAAAACAGAAGGGAGCAGGAGCTGGAGTTGGACCACAACGTCCTCCTCCTCCGAATCAACAGCAGGAGGGGATTCTCATTGACATCTCGCCCATGGCAACTGGAGAGAGTTCCTCCTTGCAGCTGGACAATTCCTTCTGTCTGCTGGATGCGCCCATCGATGTGCCCACATTTCATGAGGCAGGAGTAGCTAGTGGTGGTGTCTCAGATCCCACCACGCCCACTTATTACCACGAGCAGCCGCAGTTTGACTTTGCTTTGGACGCTTCTCCTGGTCGCCTGCAGCCGCCGCCTTATCATATGCCGCCCACATACTCCAACACCATGGAGTTTGCCCAGAAACGTGACCAGGCGACGCCACAACGCGATCCCTTCGATACAAGCAGCCTGGAGTTGTCTAATCTCTACTCCAATGCGTCGGCAGTTTCAACTGCTGCTCCTTGTGCCTCGCCAGCTGTTAGAAAGAATCTGTTTGGGGAATCCTTGAGCAATGGACATGCCAACAAGGAGAACATACCCGCTGTGGAGTTTCAATTGAGTCAACTGTCATTGGAGGCAGCTAATCCTGCCACAGAGAGCGTGCTGCTGGACAAATCCTTTATAGCGGAGCTGGAGAAGGACATGTACAGTGGCAGCAACAAGGATTATGAGCGCAACTCCTCACAGATGTATGCCAACAAGGAGTTTGTATATAAAACGAATCTAACGCCGCTTAAAAATGGAACTGGAGTAAGTTTATCCAATCAAACGAGTCCTAATGGAAGTGGGGAAGGAGCGGGAGGAGGAACTGGAATAGGAGTAGGAGGAGCAGGGGCAGGAACAGGAATAGGAACAGGAGTAGGAATAGGAACAGGAGCAGGAGTAGGAGCAGAAACAGGAGCAGGAGCCGCCTCTGCCACACAGAATCTAGTGAATCGCATTTGGTATGAACGTGTGGCAGCCACGCCCTCGGAATACTACGCCCAACCGCCTCCTGATCCTCCTGCTCCCGCAGAAACCGAGCAACTGTATCAGAATCAATCCCTCGACACCTCGCACTCCTTTGTGGCCATCTCGAATCGCGTGGTGACTCCCAAGAGCAACAACAACAACAACAACAACAGCAGTAGTAGTGTCTATGCCTCCGCCTCCTCGCTTTATGCTCCTGGAGAACGTTATGATGCAGTGGCTGCATCCACTTATTATGGTCAAGTGCCGTCTGCCATCTATGATGAAGTGACACTCGATGATTATCTGCGTCCACATCGTCCAGCTCCATTGGCGCCTCCTCCGCTGTCTGCACAGCAAATCCAGCGACGTCTGGACAAGATGCGTGTGCAGCAACAACAGCAGCTGGAGGGAGCACATCAATTATATGCCCCAATCCCAGCGGATGCACAACGGGAGCAGGAGAAACTCCAGCAATTGATGCAGGAACTGGGCAGCTCTGCAATTGAGCAGGATGTGAGGAATGCTCTACGGGCGGCAAGTGGAGATTTTCATCTTGCTTTGAGACACTACAAAATCGATCAGCTGAGCCGACTGGGCGTGGCAGGGCGGGCACAGTGTGACCAGGCGTTGCAACAAACGAATTGGAATCTCGAATTGGCTGCTGAATTCCTACTGCAGTCCACAGTCGATTAGAAAAGTATTTGCGCACAAATTACGTTTAATTTTAAGCATTTTTAATGTCATCTTTTTTAAGTCTCGAAAATGTATGGAAAATATCTCGAATTACTTTTTTGCAAACAAATACTCTTCAACACACGAATATATATCTTGATATATATATATATATACATTATATTTGTTTTAAGAAATGAACGTTTTTAAGAAATCGATTGTTATTGCATTACTCTGTAAATAAGTGTATGCAAATGAATTTATTTGCACGCTATTTAAAAAAAAAACAAATACGAACTCTATGCAACGGCTGCTACCTATTTAGTTAGTTATTAATTCAATAAATTATATGTAATTGTTACAAAAACACAATTGAGTTTGATTTAAAAATAACATTTGAGAAGTAACGTTTAATTAGATTGACTCGTTACTTGTCTACTGATTACTCTGTTTTGTAATCGTTACACAACTCCAACGATAACTTCACTGCTATCGATTACTCTCACTCTTGGTATTTTTACAACACTAGCGCAGTATTTTTGTTCAATTGTGCTACGGTCACACTGTTTAGCCTTGCTGCAGTTGCAAACGAAACGCCGAAGGTAAAAGAACGCATGAACCGCATGCAAATTGTTTTCGCACGATAAAACGATTAAAAAAAAACAACAATTAATTGTGGTCGTGTGTGTGTGTGCGAGTGTATGAGTGCAAATGTCGCCTAAATTATGACGCATACTAAGTGCAAGCGCATATTAATGCGATAAAATCATTGTGCAACACTTGAACAACGGTTAAAATAAATATTGATTGCATTTCATTTCTTCGATACGCGAAAGAAAATAAGAAAAAACGCAGTGTAGAAGAAGAAGAAGCAGAGAGCGTGCACTCGGCCTACGTACGTGTGTGTGTTTGTGTGTGTATGTGTGTGTGCGAAATTATGTAAAAACAACAATAGGCACATTTGCCTATTGTTTGGTCTGGCGTCTCAAACGTTGTTGCTGTTGTAGCTATTAAAATAGCAAAAGCGAAATGAAAACTAATGGCAAATTCAATTAAAAAGACGTGTGCGCGTGTTTAATATTTATATGTATCGACAGTCAGTCATAAATAAATGATTGCTTAGAAATTCAAATTCCAATTTGTCTCTTGCCTCGCGCTCTCTTAAATTACGAAATGCAGCAGCGCTCTCACTGATGCGCTGCCTCGCTCTCTCTCTATCTCACTTTCTCGCTCGCTCGCGTCTGCAACGTATTGCCAGTGCACAAAAATTTTTCTTGACGTCAGCAGCGACTGCAGCGCGACTGCGACAGCGACATCAGCGTCGGCCGGTTTTATTTGTTGTTGTTGTTGCTTGATTGCGAGTATCCCTATTACGCTTTGCCGTTCCCATTCCACAATTCCAAATTCCTTACCCATTCCCATATTTCCTTATAACGCATTTTTTATCGGTCTACCTGCCGCTGCCGGCGTCGCAGTCGCTGGACACGTCTGCATTTTACCTGCGCTGTGTAACATTAATGTACAAAAAAAAACGCAGCTATTGGAATTACTCTCTTTATTTTTGTTATTTTGTTTATACACAGACACACACACAATTAAAAGCAACAAAAAGGAAATGATAAACGAAACAAAACGAAATTCTCAGTTTATTTAATTCTTGTTCTTGTTCTTCTGTTTTGCTTCATGTTCCGCTCTTGCGTTAATGAACAACAACAACTAACGAAACGAAAATAACAACAACGATAACAACAACAACAGTGGCAAACGGATCAAAGCAGCAAAGAAGCAGCAGCAGCAGCGGCAGCAGCAGCAGCAGCAGAAACTGGCAGAGTCAGAAAACGCAGCAGCAGCGCAAAATTCCAACAACAAAATGAGTTGGGGTACTGAGCTATGGGTAAGTTGTTGTTGTTTATATATGTAAATATATATTTTATATTATATTATAATATTTTTATTAAAGCTTCAATCTTGTTGTTGTTTTTGAGCTTTAAGTGCAGGAGCGCGCAAGTATTTTAACGTTTTCTTCTCGTTTCTTACGTTCTCTGTCTCTTTGCTTCTCGCTCTCTTCGTCTGATGATTTGACCAACAGAACTTGATACTAAAAACTGGTTTTGCGTGTTTTATGTAAATTGCGGGCTCGCCATATGAGAATTATGCCCCAAGCTTTGAATTCCTTTTGTTGTTGTCGTTCTCGTTTGTTTTAGTTGTTGTATTCTACATTTTTGTGTAAAGCCAGCCGTTAATTTATATATATTTTAACTGCTTTTCCATAGCCTCCTGTCGCAGCTGTGAAAAGTGCTGCCAGATTTTTGACAGTTTAAATAAGCTAGAAATTAAAAAGAAAAAAATAAGTAATAAAATTAGAAATACAAAAGAATGATTTTTAAGTTGTGTTTTTGACCAGTGTTGCCAGATTTTTGACTGTTAAAATAAGCTTGTCTTTTCCATGTCTTTCTTTCATATAAAATGGGCTTTAAAAAAGTTAAATCTAGCGTTAAATAAGCTAAGCTGACAACATTTTTGACGACACACCCGAAATTGGCGTTTTAACTGATTCCTGCTCTCCCTCTATCTTCCCCTCTCTCGCTCACTCCCACCCGGCCTACGCCCCACGCGCCTTGCTTAAAAATTCGCTGTTTCAGCTGTTTGCAAAAAGGTGCAAGAAGAGGTGTGCGAGGGGGAGGAGGCGAGGCAGAGAAGTTTGCGGTTTTTGTTATTGCTTTTTTTCATTTCAATGTACAAAATGTGATTTTTATGCGTTTTTCAATTTGAATTCGATTCGATTTCGGGGGTAGTTTTGTTAGTAGCAGCCGGCAGATTACACACACACACCCTCAAACTCTATCTCTACATCTGTGTGTGTGTGTGTGTAGGTGTGTCAGTCTGTCTCTCTGTGTGTATGTGTGTATCTGTGTACAGCTGCTAAAGTTGCCTCCGCAGCAGCTTCAACTTCAAATTCAGTTTCAGCTACAGGATAAAATTGCATGTCTAGACAGAGCCTGTCATCTATTAGCATTTATATCCTTTATTTTCCCTCTTTTTTGCTGATGTAGTTTTTGTCGTTGCGAGATTTCGATAGTTTTGTAGAGCTTTAAAAGCTTGCAAATATGACCAAATTTGTTTGTCTGTTGGATCTACCAAAAGATCTACTTATTCAAATACCTACAGTCAGTCAATAAAGTATTTTGATAATATGAAATTTTACATATTTGTTTTCATCTTTTAAAAATAGTTAAATTCAAGGAAAATAATTTTTCTCTTTGTTTTGACTTGTTATAAGAACTATAGACAGGAATAATAAAATAAGAAATAAATTAAAAAGCTATAATTTCAAAATGTATAAAAAAATATGTATTTTTGTTGCAAGTGAAAATGTGTAAAATTTTGTTTTAGAAAAAATAGTTACTTACTGTATGTACAGTGAGTCAAGAAAGTGTTCTGACTAAGAAGGAAATTTTCACATATTATTTTGCAAAAGAAAGAAGAAATTTTCGTACATTTTTAATTATTTATGTTCATTTTAAAAAATAAATTAATTAGATCAATTGTATGCAACTAGTTTTAAAAATTAATTACTGAACAATTACTAGACTAACTGTATTTTTTTTGGAAAAATATATATTTTTTTAAATTGATTATAGTTTATTGATTGATTATTTTGGTAAAAATACTTTTGTATATATTTTTTAAAATTGATTAAAGTTACTTATTGTTTTTAGAACAAGTAAAAATATATAAATAACGAGATCAATTTGACTTAACCACTTTAAAAAATACAAAATAAAATATAAAATTTTTTTCCTTGTCAAAACAATTACATGACTAACTGTCTATGGGTTTCTTTCTGATAGTTGTGTAATTTAAAGCTAGTGAATATGAGGAATAACTAAATTATGAGAAATTAATGATGATAATATGTAATACATTTTTCTCTCTTTAATTTTATATTCTTTTTTTATTATGTACTTTTGTAGATTCTTACTGTAATATTCCTTTTTTTAATAAATAATCTTGTAGATTCTGGAAATTTTTACATCTTTCACTGGCAATTTCCCTTTCATTCATTCCAAAGATATAGCTTTTGAATGTAATGAATAAAATTAATGAGATAAATGTAATATGCAGTAACTGGAATTCTTTAAGATAATTTTACTTCCTCTGGAAACTTACAATTCTTTCGTTTGCTTTAGTAATTGTGTACATTCTGCAATATCTTTAATTTTTATTCATTTACTTCCTCTCGAAAGTTCCATATCTTTATTTCGTTTTCTCCCATGGTCAATGGCTATCTATTGTTTAGACCAGGCCAATAACAGTAGCCACAATGTGCGATTATTGTTTATTTCGAAAAGCGTTAAACATTTGCATAAATACGAGCAATTTGCACGCAAATTTAAAATGTTAGGGCATAGAAATGGAAAATATTGGCAACAAACAAAGCAAAGAAAGTGTAAATTCGGTTAATGGAAATTAACACGTAACGTTAAAGAAAAGGCCTTATTATTATTACCATTTTTTTTTGTATTATTATTATTTCTAATGCAAATTCCAAGCTTTAAGCCGAATCGGAGCGGACCGGGCTAATAAGCGGGTCAATTGTGAGGCCTGCATAAAAATGGAATTTAAAAATAAAGTAAAAATAATAAACTTGGCCAAGTGGAGCCAAATCCAAAGCCAATTTCCAACCGGCGTCAGTCAACTAAAAAAAAAAAGAAAAAAAAACTTTCTATGCATTTTTTTTGTTTTGCCGCTTTGCTTCTTTATGAACAAAAATTTTCACTTTAATTAAATTTAAAGCATGCGCCAAACAACGTCTTAAACGTCCATTAAAACTTGGCTCGTTGCATATGCAAAAAGCCTGAACAAAATTCAATTCGAAAATCAAATCAAATTGTTATAAAAATAGTAATAAAAACTGTTTTTACTATGTGTGTTTTTGTTTTTTTTTTTGTTATTTATTTTGGGGTGAATTTCTTTTCCCTCTTTTATTTAACGTCGCCACCTTATTTTTCTCTCTCTCATTCTCTGCTAAAAATAGTCGCCTGTCATTTCAAATCTCGTAATACAATTGTGCGGGGGAGGTGGGGAAGGGGAATGGAAAAATTTTATGTGGTCTATGTTGAGTATATTTTGATAGGGAAGCTGACGTTGTAGTCATAACCTGCATAAATTACCGATTAGTGGCAGGAATTTCATATCGATAAACACGTCTCGATTATGTTAATCGAGTTGAGATATGTCAGAAGTTATTAAAATAGCGCATATGGTCATACTTTTATGGATATTAATGAAATCTCAATCATATAATCATATCTTTATCAGTTTTAAGTCTTTATCTGCCTATTTTATAAAACAAAAACAATTATATTGTCACACTTTTAATTAATTATTATTAATCAAGTTAAGATTCCTCAGAAGTTACCAAAGCAGCGCATATGGTCACACTTTTATTGGTATTATATTTTTTTTTAATGATTGTACAATGAAATGTTAATCATATAATCATACTTTTATATTTTTTGAGTCTTTATCTGACTATTTTTTAAAAGACTAAGAATTATATAGTCACACTTTTATTTTATTACAATTTAAAGTGCACATTTAAAAGAAATACTCACAAATTTTACAGATATCAGTATTAATGATGTGTAATGAAATGTCAATCATATTTTTATCTTTTTTTAGTCTTTATTTGGCTCTTTTATAAAAAGCTAACAATTATCTGGTCATACTTTTTGCTTATATTTATTTATAAATCAATTTTCAACAGAAATACTCAAAGATTTGATAATTTTCTGTATTAATTTACTTATTTTAGTATAAAATTTTACTGTTTTCAATCTTTACATAAAAAGTTTATAAAGAATATTAAAGCAGCTGGTCACACTTGCAGATTTTTACTGTTTTTAGATTTTTTTGAAATTAAAAAACACTTAGTTTTGACAATTTTTAGTCGAAATACGCGAATTTAATGCGGAAATCAAGTTTTCTACCTGCCTAATCAGTTATTTCCGTATGTTCATCAATTACAGCTGTTTATTATCTATGAGCTGATGACTGAATAAATAATAAGATAACATCGTACTCTGTACTCAAACGATAACTGTTATTATTGCAATCTATTGTAATTGTAGCTCTCTCTTTCTCTCTCTCTTGTATCGCAATTTGTCTGCATTAATGTATCTTTGAAATAGTTTCTGATTTGTATCTTTGTATCTTTGTATCTTGTTGTTTGTTGCTTGCTTGATCAGCTGTTTGATTATCTTTGTCTGTCTGCCCAATACAATCAGGCTCTTGTCTCTCTCTCTCTCTGTCTGCTTTCGAGGTCTCTGGTCTCTGTTTTTAGCTCCTTCACACTTCTCCAATCTTCAATCCACTTCACTCGATTCAATGCCATCGTCATCGTCATCGTCGTTGTCGTCGTCATGGAGTGCAGCTGTTTTATGTTTTTTGGAGCACTCTGTAAATAATTTTTTATGGACTTGTTTTTGTGGTTGCTCTGGTTTTTGTTGTTGCAGTTTATTTTATATTTTTTTTGTGAACTTTTCCTGACATTGAAATTCCATATCAATTGGCAACTTTACAACTTATTTTTTCACATTTTTTTCGCTTTAAAATTTCAATTTTATATAATTTTTTATTTAAATGGTTTTCTAAAAATCTCATTGTGAAATATATATAAATAATTATATAAATTAATAAAATCTACAATAAATCCTAGTTTATGTAATTTTTAAAATTTAACTTGTTTTTCTTGATTATAAAAATCTAAATGTTCTATTTTATTTGAAATGCTAAATTCTTTTACTGCAGTTAATATAATTAAATAAATTCTACAACAAAATCTAATTTTTTTTAATACTTTTTATATTTTTAAGTTAATAATTATTTTTTTTCTTGATACTAAAACTTAATTTTTTTAAATTTTATATGAAATGTTTAATTTTCTATCTGCTATTTTTGTTTATAATATTCACATAATAAAATAAATACATAATTAAATAAACTACAACAATACCTAATTCAAGGAATTTATAAATTTATTTTAATTTTCTTGGTTATAAAAATCAGTTGACATTAAATAATTAAATAAATAAATACATTTTATATGAAATATTAAATATTCTATCTGTTATTTGTGTTTATAATATTCACATAATAAAATAAATACATAATTATATAAACTCTAAAATAAACCTTAACTTAAATAATTTGTATATTTCATTTATTTTTCTTTAAATAACATTAAGTAATTAATTAAATAAATAAATGCCACAACAAAACCTAACGTAACCAATTATGCTGTAAGTTGGCTCGAACTGAAAAAACCAGCTAAAAATAAGCACAACAACAACTTTAAAAAGAAGAATCGTTTTTTTAATGATCTTTATGAGTGACATGCAATGCTGCAAGTCTTAAAAAAGCGACTTCAACTTGTGCTCGTATTTCTTTCATCAGGTCTAATTACTGTCTTCGAAAGGGTCGTTAAATTTGGCTAACGTGTGCGTCATGATTAAGATTCTGGCACACCCCAAAAGCCAACTTTATTCACACTGCCCCCTTCGGGCAAGTTTCCAATTAAATCAAAAAGAAGTGAAGTGAAGGGTCTGTAAATTTATGTGCTCAAGGCCAAGAAAGTACGAGAATTCATCTTGGGGTCGCACCCTAACTCAAAAAATTCTCTCTTAGCTCATCTCATCGATTTTCCGACCTTCAGACAGTTGCAGCAGTTGTCGGGAAGGGAAAATCAACTTGGCGCCAGGAGTTTCGCCTTGGGATTTACAAGGATGTGACAGGAAGTCTCTACGGGTGGTTGCAAAAACTGTGCCTTCATTTTTATTGCATCCGTCGCATCTTTTGGCAACATTTCTCTCTCTCTGTTGTTGGTCAACAAATTCAAATTGAAGGGGTAGAAATACATACATATGTGTGCTTTGGGGTAACTTAAACGATTTCCGAATATGTTTAAGAATTATAAGAATATAGAGAAATGACTTAGAATAATATTTAAGGAAACTAATAAAATATGACAAAAATGAAAACAAAAATTGGGATATTCCGATATGAAAAACATAAAAAATCTTTTGTATTAATAATTCAATAATATTAAATTTTTCAGATTATATTTTCTCAGATTTAGAATATTATTTTTGATATTTTAATTCCCATATTTTTTTCTCCTAATTTTAATTTTCTAATAACATTTTCCCTAATTTTAGTTTCCGACTTCTGCCATTTTTTATAAATTATTTCTGAATAAGAAATTGCCTTATTTGAATTTTCAAAATTCTTTTGTCAAATTTTTAAAATTTTCTTGTAACATTTTCCCTGATTTCGTTTTTTAATATCTTACGATATTTTATTAAATATTTCTGAATTCGAAATTACTTATAAATTTATATATTCAAAATTTCTATTAACATTTTCTATAATTTTGTTTTTTAATTTTTTATAAATTATTTTTGAATACGGAATTAAATAAGTTTGGTTTTTCAATTTATTTTTCCTAAGTTTTTAATTTTTTTAATAACAATATTCCAATTTTTGGATTCCTAATTATTGTGGTCTTGAGAACAAATTTTTCTCCACACATTTGTACTTCTCAAAACGTTTATTTCCTTATTTTAATTTCCTATTCAAATTATTTCTAATAAAAAAAAAATTAATTTCTTATCAAAATTCTTTCTAATTTAAATATGATAATTATTATTGTAATATTATTTCCAATTCTTTTTTTATATCCAAATGCTGATATTCTTAGTATAACGAGAATTTGTCGAGATTTACATAGTGAATTGTTTTACTTAGGCAAGTTTTACTGTATGCAAGACATTTATTGAGCTCTCTTTTCTGCTCTCTTGATGACAATCTTGGTGCGCAAAGATAATTGCAAATTCCATTCACATTGTTCAAGTGCATTGTACAATAAACTATTTGTTGTTGCTTTGATTGTTGTTGCTGTTGTTGTTGTGATCGTGTCTGATTTGTTGTTGTTGTTGTCTGTCTGTCTGTCTATTGATTATTTGAGTAGCCTTCAGCCTGCGTTGCATGCATATTAAGTTAACAGCGTACCTGCCTCGACATCCATCACGTTTTCTCATATGCAAATTGTTTGACCGTTGCGATTCAAAATTGCGGCGCCTCTTTAACCATTAGAAATCACAACTTACATATATGGTTATATGGTATAGTATGATTTATATAGCATGTCATATATGTATGTGCATACTATATTTACATGGAACTGATAAGCAAAGACCTTAAGCAAAGTATGCACTCATTTTACACACTTCCTTTACTCGTTACACTCTCTTATCATTTGACCAACTTTTGCGGCTGCGATAAAACATATGCTAAGCAAATTGAAATAAATATAAATAAAGTTGAGAAAAATAGAAATAGATATAAATAAATATTTGTAAACAATATGTGGAGTATTTCAAACTAATAAGTAAACAATTAAATGAGGTGAATAATTGAAGAAAGTTAAGATAAATAAAAAACTTGGAAGATAATTAAAAAAAACTATATAAATAGATGGATAAATATTTTTAAACTAAATATATATATAAATTAAGAAATTAATAAAATAACAAAAGAATATTGAGATTATTAAAAATACAAATAAAAAACTATTAAGATAAATGTATAAAACTATATAAATATGAAGATAAATATTTCTAAAAGATCTGACATTAAATTAAAATTATAAATTAATCAAATAACAAAAGAAGATAGAGAAAATAAATTCAGTATTTCTAACTAATAAATAAACAATTAAATAAGGTAAATAATTTTTAACTTTTATCAATCATTTACTTTATTTAATTGCATATAAAATAATAAATATAAAACTAGAGAGATAAATAAAAAAATATATAAATAAAATGGGAAATATTTCTAAATGATATTGCTTTAAACTAAATGAAATAAATATAAATTAAAAAATTAATAAAATAAAAGAGTATATATAAAAAAATAATTATATAAAAAGATATAAAACACCAATAAGTAACTAGGAAGATAAATAAAAAAAATATATGAATAAAAAGATAAATATTTCCAAGCAATCTTGCATTCAATTAAATGAAATAAACTTATTTTTGAAAATTAATAAAATAACAATAGAATGTATTGAAAATAATATATAACATATAAATAATAAAAAGGGATTTATTTCTAAACGATACTGCTATCATTTAAGGGAAATAAACTTAAATTAAAAAATGAATAAAATAACAATAGAATATAGAGAAAAATAAAAAGAAAGATATAAACAAATAAAGAAATTTATAGAAACATTTCTAAATAATTTTCTTGGCATTTGTTTTAAGTAAACAAACAATTGAAGTGCAAAGAATTTTGTTTTCTTTTGTTTGTTCTGTTTGTATGATTAACACCTATGCATAAATGGTAATGCCACGCCCCCTCTACGCCCCGCAGCGCAACTAATTGAATTTGTTTAAACTTTATGCGTCATAGTCAAAGTTTTTTCTATATTTGTTTCTTTCTCTGTTTTTGGTCAGCATCTTGAGTTGATTCATAGTTTTCTATGATTATTGTTAATATTGCTATTGGATTTTTGTTTTTGGAATTTATAAGGCATGTCGCCATAGACAAATACAAATACATTACACACATTTCCGCTTGATATGACGACGATGTGTTTGTTATTGTAGTTGCTTTTATTTATTTATTTATTTGTTGTTTTTTGTTGTTGAATGCGTCAGAAAATGTATGTGAGCAAGTTATCAACATCAACAAATCCATTGGGGCATTTTGTGGACTGTGACTAAATTAAATGAACCTGTTGACTTGACGCTCATAAAAAATACGTCTATCTATGTGTGTGTGTTTACACCTGTGTGAGTTTATTAATATTTTTTTATCGGGAATTAGGTCTTATCGCCAAAAGCAAACTATGACAATATTCAATTTGTTAAAGCATTTGCAGAGGTTTGAAGAGCTCCAAAATTAGTTGGGAATTATTAGAAATGGCAGTTTGTGTCGAATATAAAAAATGAATAAAAAATTATATATTTTAAATAATAAATTTCGACTGTTTTTAGTCAACGTTAACAATAATTTAACTAAAATAAATTTATATAATTAAAAGTTAAGTTATATATAATAGTAATAAATGTATATAATTAAAAATATACAAAAATAAATGTATTTAATTAAAAATAAATAAAAATAAATAAAGAATAGTCTAAAAAATAGTTAGAACAAATAATTATGCATAAATAAAACTTAATAAAAAAACAAATAAAATTTAACAAAATTTTGACTTTTTTTAATCAACGTTTAAAATACATAAATTAAAATAAATGTATGTAACGAAAAATAAATAAAAATAAATAAAAACAATTAAAAACAATTAAAAAATAATAAATATACATAAATAAAACTTAATAATAATAATCTTGAAAAAATTTAACTAAAAAGGAAAATAAATAAATATAGAAACTGAATTGCAAACCTAGGGACGTAAAATTGGCAAATTTATTTTTTAAGGTCGAGCTATTTACGTACCTTAAATTTATATGTGTTTGCAGAGGTCCAAAATTAGTTGAGAATTATTCAGAATTGCAGTTTGAGTCGAATTTTTATTAAAAGCTTAAAATAAAATCATGCTTTTCATATAATTTAAAAACTTATTAGCTAATTTAATAAAAAAATAAATTCAATAAATTTCTACTGTAAAAAATGAAATAAAGTAAATAAATAAATAATAAATTATAATTATTATTATTTATTAAAAATAAATACATTTAAAATAATGAATAAATACAAGGAGTGCTACAAGGATATCCTTATAAGTTATAAATATAAATATGTAGAAATAAAATAATAAATACAAATAAATAATAAATATAAATAAATAATAAATATAAATAAATAATAAATATAAATAAATAAAAAATAAATAAATATAAATAGTAAATATAAATAAATAAATATTAAATATAAATAAATATAGAAACTGAATTGCAAACCTTGAGACGTAGAACTGACAACATTTTTGTTTAGGGTCGAGTTATTTACCTACCTTAAACTTATCAGTGTCTAGTATCTTTCCACACACACACACATACACACACATATACACACAAATACAAACAGGTACACGCGATATGGACAAAGGTTATTAAGTAAATATTAGTTGGATATTAGATACACACAATGTGACAGGTAACTTTGAGAACATTTTTCGTTGTTTGCATTTTTAGCCAGAAAACAATGCCAATTAATGTTGACCATAATAGGTGTGGTTTCTGCAAAAAAGAAAGAAAAAATTTAATAAAATAGGCAACAGACGAGCGTAAAATACAAGATGAGGTATGAATATAATATAATATTTATTTCTTTTTTTTTTTTTGTAAATCAAAAATTCCACAGTGATTTATGAGAGGGAGAAATAAAGAAGAAATGTTTTCCATAATTGTGAGCTTATGTTAATTATTTCTTTTATGGTGTGAGTGGATTTATTTTTGGATTGCTGATAAATCATTGCATATATTTATTAAGAAAAAAATTATTAATTTATGTGGAATAGCTCACCGCAACGATAAGAGTTCATTTAAGGGTTTAACGAGGTCATTTAGAGCATTATCAACAAGTTCTTTTGTTGCATTTTTAAACCTGTGATGTCAAACATAAATAAATATATATAGATTCATTACTTTACAGATTTATGACTTATTTTTGGAGTGTAATTCATATAATTCATTTACGCCTCGTGACGATGCCACATGTGGCTGCCACATATAAATTTTCGCAAATCGCCCGAAAATCACTTGAATATCGAAAAAGAAAAAATGACCCTCATTTTGAAATAATTTTACCCTTGCCGAGGGTATTTTAAATTTGTCATATAATTTGTCACGCATTTTTTATAATGTGTACAATGTGTATAACAATTGAAAAATAACTTTGGTTATTTTATAAAATTTGTATAATACCATTTATAATTCATTTTTATTCTATGATTTAATTATTATTTCATGTCCTTTTGGTTATTCAAGAATTTTTTTGTATAGGTTTAATAAAAACTTTGTCTATTACTTCATATATTAAAAAATATAAACCGTGCCAGTTAATTTTTATTTTTGAATAATTCATGTATTGAATGTAATATTATTCGTCACAAAATTGGATATCAAAAATTTTGGGGCACGGAAAGGGTTTCGTTACTAGACTTTTACTTTTTTAAGAAGTAATACAAAAATTCGATTTCAATATATTTATTTATAAGAATTATAAGAATTATTAGAATTTTTCTTTCTTCTTTTACAAAGCATACTTAAATATTAATTTAAATTTACCATTTTTGTGACTAATACATTAACTTTAAAGTCTTTTGTACTTGTTGCATTAGGAATTTTTAAATAAAATAAAATATGAAAAAATTGATATTTTGACAAAAGCATCGGTCGTTAAAATAGAAAAAATTAATTAAAAATAAAAAAATATTTCGAACAAATAAACTTGATGTTAATTTTTTTTATATTATTTTTATTAGTATATTAAATTTTTGTTGTGGCGAATATAATTTATATTTCCATGTTTCCATTTCCACTTGACACGAAGTGAACACAAGTGCCAGCAGCGGGAATTTTAGAGTCATGGCAACCAGTTAGCATTTTCCATTTACGCGTTTACTCATTTACCTTTTACCAGTTGCCTGTTCTTTGTTTACACATGTATTCTCCCCTCTTAGCCCCCTTTTTTATACTCTCTTCTGTTTGCTCCAATTTCAGTTAGTATCACGTTTTAGCTGTTGATGATTACACAGCAACACGTTCTTCTTTATCTTTATCTTTAGCTTTGTCTGCTTTGACAGTTGACGAAATGTTTTTCCTTTTTGAGTCATTCCCCAGTATTCTTTATAGCTGACTCATCCAATAAAATCGGGGGTGGTGAGGGTGTTTGAGCCACCCTCTCATTGTGTTCTCTCAGCTGTTCTCTCTATGACTCACACAGAGGGTCAGCTGTGAATACTAAGCGAGAGAAAGATGGGTAGAGATAGAGAGAAAGAGAGAGTTTCTCCCTTTTGAATGACTTTGCCTGTGGGTGGCTTTTTTTTGTACACAACCCTTGTGCCCATGTCCCTTCCCCTCCTCCTCTCTCCCGTATAGACCCTTGTCACTAACATTGCGGCAAAATGCTTGATTATGATGTTTGTTTAATGCTCGAAAGTGGAAAAGCATTCAGTGTAGGCTACACTGAGAAAAAAAGTGGAGAGTGGAAAAATTAAAGTCAAAGTCAGTAAAAAATTAAATATTAACTTTATGCTTTTTTGCTCAGTTTATTCAGAATTTGATTTAGAAATGAAAGAAATAATGTAATATTAATATTTAATATTTTAATGAGAGATGAGAAAATTTCATTGTGCAATAAGATGTCGTTTTGTGAAATTCCACCTGTAAGTGCCTCAAATTGAGGTCAGAGGTCATGAAATTGCTTTGTATGAAAAACTTTTTTGTTTCTTAAGATATCTTAACCAAACTTACAGATTATATGTTTGGGACTGTCTCGCAAATTCTGACCGAATTTGGTCAAAGTCGGATATCATATAACTGCCATAGGGACAATCAGATGCAAATTATTGCGGATACCACGTTATAAAAATATGCTGCAAGTCAGGAAGTGAGGAAAACTTCTTAAATATCTATATATTTTTTTTAAACTAAACTTTATTAACATAAATAATTATATTTCTAGTTAAATTTTTTTTTTAATAAGGAAACAAATAGTTTGAATTAGAAATATTTCTTATTTTGCGGATAGAGCTAATTCTGGTTGGAAAGACATATTTTTTCTGATCAGTTTGAAATACTAAAAAATAAAATATTAACTATAATTTTAAGATTTTTTTTTTTTGCTAAGTGTAGTCACAACTCTAACTAAAATTATAGAATATATTTTGTTCAGTGTAGTCAAAGTTAGCTCTACAAATGTTGAAAACAGCGATGATATTTCGAAATTTATTATAGTTTTTATGATCAGTTTGAAAAACAAAAAATAAAAAAATCTTACGATTTTTTGCTAAGTGTAGTCGCAACTCTGAAGTGGGAGACTTAAAGTTTAACTTAAGTTATAGCATAGCTTTTGTTCAGTGTAATCAAAGTTTGTTCTAGAAATGTAAGAAATAGTAACTTTCTTTTTAGCAAATTTTATGCACAGTGTAGTTTGAGTTGATTACTTTTAAAAACCATGAAATATTAACTAGAGCATTTGTACATTTTTCGCACAGTGCAGTGGAAAAAAGCATAGAAAAAAGCTTTCATATGCCCAAGGCAAGTTCAAAGGCAAAGCGTGACAGAGAGAGGGATAAAGAGTGAGTGAGAGGAGGCTAAAGGAAATTTCCTTTGTTGTGTATGCTTTGTATGTCCCGTGACGTCTCATCATAAAATGTTATGCGCTTTTATCCACATTGCCATAAAGGCTGAAAGTAAATATATGAGGACAGAGCCTTCGTTTGCCTTGGCCTGGCTCTGTATCTGTATCTCACTCTGACTCTGCTTCTGTCTCTGTCTCTGTCCTTCCCTCTTTTTGGCCAAACACAGCTGCCACACCCCGCCAACAAATTAGCTTCATTTCCTGTCACATGACAGGCCCGAGGTTTTAACCCTACCAAAATTCAACGCTTACATATATCTCTTGTTGTTGTTATTGTTATTCATAAATTATGTTTGGCCATCTTTTTATTATTATTTTTGTCGTGGTGTGGCATTGCAAAAAACTAAAGTCTAATTATTTATTTATCTGCTTGCAAATACCCTGCAAAAATGAAAAGGAGTTGAAGAATGTGTTACAAATTGTAAGAGATATTGAAATTATTAAATTAACTTAGCTAATTCTGAAAATGTAATATGATTTACATAAGAAACTCAGCAGTTATTTACTTAATAAAAGCAACTATAATGAGTTGCATTTTGAATATGAATATATTTAAATAAAAATAATGTGTTGTCTAATTTTTTTGATCTAAAATAATTGTGTAAGTCAAATATTTTAAGAAAACAAATGGAAAAAAGCTTTCTAAAGATATCTAAAATTTGTTTAAAATAATATTTCATATTATAAAAATAAATACAAACACTTAAATTTTAGATAAACATATTTTCTAATAAATGCTGAGTTTCTAAAAAATAATGGAAATTTATTTAGTATTTCAAAACTATTTTATTTAACTCAATAATAAGTACAAAAACTACTTTATTTGAATTTTAAATAAAATAATGTATGCATATATTAATATTTCAGATATTTTTTTTAAATAATAACTTCCTATTGAAAAATAGTTTTTATCCTTATTTTTGAATTGAGAAAATAAAATTACCATTTTAATTTAGAAATTTAATATTTATTTAAAAAATAGTTTATTATTTTAAATTCAAATAAAATATCTTTGACTCTTATTTTTTAATCCAATTGAAGTAATATTTAAATATAATTTAATTTTCTTATTTCAAAAATACGTATAAAAACCTTTTTTTTTAAATTTTTTAATCAAATAATTTAATTTTTATCAATACTAGATATATTTGTTAATAATAATTTCCGATTTATATTAAAAATGTAAATATTATTTCACTTGGATCATAAAAGTTAAATATTTTATATTTATTTATTTTCTTTGAGTTTCTAAAAAAATGAAATTTATATATTTACTCATAATCATTTTTTAGTTAACATATTTCAAAACTCATACTTCGTGTTAGTTGCGGGGTATTGGCTAGTCGAGCAGACTTTATTAAAGCTCTGCTTTAGTTCTGTTGTTTTCTGCTTGCGTGGGCAACTTGCGAAGGAGTGAGAGAGTGAGCGTCGCCTTTATAACTAACGGAAATCGTTAAATGCTTTTTGAGAGCAACAAGACGAGAGATAAGAGAAGCAGAGACAGCGGCAGATGTTGTGGCAACATGTTGCAGCAACATGCTGCCAACTAGTCATATTTTTCGCAACAAACGATGCCAACGAACTCATTTAAAAAGGCAACATGATTTTTGTTTTGTGTATAAAGAAATCGATTCTTTCGGGCCGGAAGGGACAACAACAAGTAGATAGAGTGAGAGAGAGAGAGGGGGAGGGAGGGGGGAAAGATCACTCACGTATCTGGCTACTGGGCACGATCCCCAGAGTGTTTGACTCATTGGACTGTACGTGGTTGGAACAACATTTTCAAATTGGGGTCGCTTTCAGTTTCTGCACAAAAGCTGAAAAAATGGAAAAAAAATTTTAAAAAATGAAAAAAATTGGAAAACTGAATCATTCTTCCATAAACTTAGCAAAGGAATCGCGTGCCACATAGAGAGAGATAGAGACAGAGAGGGAGAAAGGGAGAGAAAGAGAGGATGCAACGCTTTGTTGCCTTTGATGTTTATGACAATTTCAAATATAAAATGTGCATCAATCATTCAGTGCAAAAAAAAATTAAGCGAATACACTCATACTCATTCATTTCATGCATTCATTGACTTTGTTTAATCGTGAGAAATTGCATTGATATTAAGTTGGATCATCAACGAATCCGAATCCGTTTCCAAGTTGCAAGTTGCAAAGTCCATCAGATCATCAGGCGGCACACTTTTTGTGTTGTGTTGTGATGTGTTTTGTTTAGTGTTGTGTGGCACAGTCGAAATAAGAGTCAAGAGTCTGAGACGTGTCTCCTCCTCGCTAACTTTGTTGCCACTCTCGACGTGGCATAATAATATTAAAACTCCACTCGCTCCATAAAAAAGCAACAACTACAACAACAACAACTACAACAGGAACAACAACAACAACAATGTTGTCGACAGGCATAAAAGTTGCGCGTTGTTTGCTGCCAGTCGAGCAGAAGCAGAGCAACGAGTTGAAGTTGCAGTCGCACAGTGGGGCAAATGACTGAACTAGCGCTGTATATTTATGAATTAATTTATTTAACGTCACATAAAAGCAGTCGACACAGAGAAAAAAATAATCAATTACATTTTGAATACAATTATAATATTAAAATTTACAATTAAAAATCAATTTTTTTAATAATAAGTTTTAATTTATAGCTGAAAAAATAAAAAAGTTTAAGCTGTAAATCAAATAATAACTTAAAACAAATAAAGTTATTTTACAAATTATGATTGCTTTGGCATAAAAACCCAAATTAGTTAAACAAATTTGCTATCTAACATAATATTTATAATATTTATATAATATTATTTAAGAAAAATAATATGTATTTATAATATTCTGAAAAACTGACTGCAGTTGCAGTTATAGTTATCTGATTCCTTAAAACTGTATTTTTCTTTAAGTCATATTCAATATTTTGCTTCTGTATTCGTCACTAGCGTGAGCTGCATTTCGCAGTGCTTAATTTTTGTGAAATTAAAAAAGAGTGCATTACAAATATGGTTCCTGAAAAGTCGCATGAAATGGTAGTACACATTAGCAGTTGAATTTGCATATTTTTGAACAAGGACTTTTAGTTTTACTGCAGACAGTTGTGGGCTGGTTACTTATCTACTGAGTCTGTTCTACCTGCTACAAGTAACACACAAACTGCTTCATTTAATAAATACATACCTAAAGAATTTTTTTTTATTTAATTATATCTCAAACATTTTTTGTAGCAAATTTCAAGTAAGAAAATAGTCAAGAAAATTGTACCAATACCTTTCATATGATACATTACATGTCCTTTAAGGATATTTTAGGATGAAAAGCTATGATTTTTAATAATAATTGAAATTTAATTATTATTTTTGATTTCAATTTTAAATATTGAAAAATAAGAGTTAAAAGTAATTTTTATAATTAAAAATAAGTCTTATTTGCAATCTCTGTTGTGTTCGATAACTCATATACAAACATATTGAAAAGCTTTAATAAATTATTCACAGTATGGTTTATCAATAGAAAAATTTGTTATTATCTAAACTAAAGACATGAAAATTTGCCTTAAGCAACTGAGGTGTTTGTCCCACTGTGCGTTGGGGCTGCAAGAAGTTGTTGCACAGTTGTTGCCGGTGCAATGCACTCGTTGTCATTGTGGCAGCTGCCTCAGCTGCCAACTATTTTGCATCACACACACACACACACACACACAGTTAAACTAATGAGTGTTGCAAGTATGTGTGTGTGTGTGTGTGTTGCATGTTGCATGTATGTTGGTTTTGGGTCGTGTCATGCAACTCGTTGTTGTTGTCGCCTTGTGATAATGCTATTATGCTATGATGGTAGCGTTGATTTCAAATAACCAGCAAAAGATGAAGAGCAACTAAAAGTAGGATAAGAAGAAGCAACATTAATATAAGAAGAAGAAGAGGAAGAAGCAACTAAGAACGTTGACTTTGAAGTTGCCCCCATTTTAGTTTACTCTTCACTTGCCACAAATTGTCAAACTAAATTTAGTTGTTGTGAAATGTTATTAAAATATGTAAATCCAGGCGATTAATTAATCGATTAGTCAAGCGATCGATAATATTTAATCTATTTTGACGTGTGCTCCTCATGCATGTTGATTATTGAGATCATAAACTATCAGTTGATATTAATGTGATTCTATTAACGTTTATAATATGCAATTATTATTAATAGACTAAATCTATTTCTGACGGTAAAAAGACATAATTAGTTTTCTAGTCAATTAATTGAGGCTTGGATGGTTTGAATAAACTAAAATTATTAATAGAAAAATCTGCAGATAAATTAAAGAATGTTTCCTACAAATTGAAGTTTAATAATATTAAAAAAAAACATACATTGATTTTTATGTTTAAAAATTGTATTTTAGTTGCTTATGGTTCTTAAAATTAATTAAATTAAATTAAATTAATTTATGATATTAATAATTTTTAAAAATTAAAAAGTAAACATGCCAATTTTTTCTTGGTCAGAATAGTAACTTTTGTCACACTGTATATTAAAAGTAGGCATAGATGTCTACTTTTAGTATATTTGAAATTTAATTTATTTAAAATTTAATAATGATATTAATCATTTTTAAAAATTAAAAACTTAAAATATAAATTATTTTTCTATGTCAAAACAGTAGTTTTTGGTCCACTGTATATAAAGAGTAGGGATATGTTGTCTGTTTTTAGTATATTTGGAATTTAATATATTTGGAATTTAATATCTTTGGAATTAAATAGTATTATTAATTTTTTAAAATTAAAAACTAATCATGTACATTTTTTTCTTTGCCAAAATAGTAACTTTCGTCACACTGTATATAAAGAGTATGAATAGACTATTTTTATATATATTTTTTAGCTGGTTCTAAGAACCAAAAGCAACTAGAATAATAAAGAAATAAACAATAAAAATCAAGAAGTTTTTTTTTTTAATTATTGTTCATATTATTTGTTCCATTTATCAATAGATTTACTCACATTTATATTTATAGTAAATTTTCTAAATATATTTCAATTACTTAAAATTTTTAGATGCCTATATAAATTAATTATAAATAAAAGCAAACAATTTTCCATGCATTTTCACTAACTTTCTTTTATTTTCTTTTGATATTTTTCAGGTAAGTTGAATGCACAATTAATCAAGCCACGTGAATCGCAGTCGTATCAACTTAAATACTATAAACACATTTTGCCATTTACACTTTATAAACAAAAGGTGAGGAGATGAGAGGAGAGGAGAGGAGAGAGGTGAGTGTGGGAAGAGAGGAGAGGAGAAAGAAGGGAAGGAGAGGGGTAGATGTCTGTTGCCGGCATTGCAATTGATGCGTTTATTTTTATAAGCCCTGTGCATTTATTATAAACAAAAGAAATATATTTTCAAGCGTTGGAAAATGTGCGATGTTTATAAAGTTGTTGTTGTTGTTGTTGTTTCTGTTTTTGTGTTTATGTTAATGTTAACATTGACTGCTAGCAAGAAGTAGCAAGAAGAAGCAGCTAAAATGAAATGAAAACTCATCTTGACGCATTTCCTTGGCATTCTTTTTCATGGATTTTATTTGTGTTTAGTAAACAGCACGTCGAATGGATTTCAGATTCCAGATTCCAGACCACACCCACAGTTTTTATATAGAAAGAGGGGCGGTTTTAACTTTTACTTTTGGAATCGTATTGAATTGAAAAACGAATCAATTTCTGTTTTGATACGCAAAATGCGTTTATAATTCTCCATTATTCCAACTTTGGATGAATTTCCGCATTTCATTTTGGCACTTTCGGTTTTCATAAAGTCTGTATATATGTATATAACTGCATATACTATATAAATATTGTATAAATATGTTTATTGTCTCCTCCCAACTTTGTTGTGCTGACTAATGATAAAGTTGCTTCCCCTCTTTCTTTTTCTCGCATTATTCATCAGCATAATTAACATTACAAATCATAAAAAAAACGTCAGTCAATTTGCATTTTCATTGTTTACAACAGCAGCAATAATAAACAACTGAGAATACAGCAGTTGAGAGACTAAGAGATACCCTGTAAAGTAATTTCTTAAGAATAGGAAGTAATTAAATTTAAAAAAAATATTGAAAATTAGATTTATTGAATTAAATTTAATTTTGAAATTAAAATATAAATGTAGATAATATTTTACAATTTTTAAATTCAAAATTATTATTGAAACAATAGGATATAACAGTTGAGAGACTAAGAGATGGCCTATAAAGTAATTTATTAAGAGCAGGCAATAATTAAATTTAAAAAAAAATATTGAAAACAAGATTTATTAAATGGCATTTGATTTTTAAATGAAAACATAAATGTAATTATTACTTTAAAATTTTTAAATAATTAAATTTAAAAAGAAATATTGATAACAAGATTTATTGAATGATATTTGATTTTTAAATGAAAATGTAAATTTAGATCGTGAAATTGTATTTATTTTTTAATTGGTTTTCTAATTGAAAAAAGAAATTGTTTACTTTAAAAAACATATATCATATTTTCTCATTCATCTCGTTCTCTTTTTTCGGGTTTATAAAATGTATAAAATAAAAATTAAAATAACTAGTTTAAATTATGAAACGTTAAAAAAATTAAAGAAAAGAGAAAATTTTTGAAGACTTAAAGCCATTTATTTTAATTACAATTTTTAAATTTTTATTAAGAAATGAAACTTATTTTTTTATTTTAAATAAAAATGTCTTTCTTCGGCTTAAATTTCAATAATTATTTGCGATTACTAAAACTATCATAAGCTTGTCACAAGTTTTCCTATTTAAATTTCTTGTTTCTTATAGTTTCTACAGTTTATTAAACCCTTTTGAAGCACATTCAATGAGTATATCAAGTTAGATATTTGAAGTTTTGTCTTGTTGGTTTTTTCTTATTTGTTTAGAAAATTATCTATGCATTCTTTTGCGGCTCTTTCATAATTTCACACAGCAGACAAGTTGAGACAGGTGCTAACCGGTTTTTAAGGTTTATCTACCTTCTCTTTCATCTTTTCTTTTTATTTACCACCTTTCTTGTCATTTCATGTGACTGCATAATTTGTTTTATTTATTTTTTTTCATTTGTGGTATTTGATTTGATTTTGTTTGACTTTTGTGTGCATTTCCATAGGAAAGTGTATTTCGTATCTGTTTCTTAATTCTTTTGTTAATTTGCGAAAGTGAAAACATCATTTTTATTGCTACACACAACAAAAACAACAACAACAACAATAACAATAAAAATTCAGCGTAATAACACAAATGATATGCAAATTACTCAGAAAAATAGAAAAAAGAAAGAAAACAAAGAGCAACAACTGTTGGATCATAAAGTTTTTCTGAATTGGAACTTTAAAAATTACCATACTCATATTATCATGATAATGTTGGTTTAAGAATCCCAACTAACGGCAGCTAGAATGCATTCTAACTGTTGATGCAACTGTTTTTGTTTGCCAGAAAACTTCTGAGAAACGTCGTCAACTTTTGTGATTAATCCATGATTAATATGTTTATGACAGTTATTCTGAGTTGCAAGAATTTTTTGAGGTAGAGAATGTATTTGAATTTATTTTCTTTAAAACAATCTACAAAATGTACACAGAAATTTATAACTCATTAAATTATATTTTCTGGCCATAATTGTAATGAGAAATAAGCAAAAAAAGTCATTTTTGTGATTATTTAAAGATGTTTATTTTATAAATGAAATTTAATAATTTTTTGAGATTAAAAAAAAATTAAAAATTATTTTTTTTATTGATTTTTATTTTTTCAGTCTTTTTTCTTAAATTAGTCTGAATTTTTTTATCAATAACAATTATTTTCAGTCTCTGACATAAACATTTATAAAACATTAAATTATATTTGTTAATAAAAATATATTTATAGTTAATTCATCATTAATATGACAATGACAGTTATTCTGAGTTAGGAGAATATTTTCTGCTTTTAAGGAGAGTACAAAAATACTTAAATTTATTTGTAACAATCGACCAAATCTACTTACAAAATATATTTAAATTTATTTATAACAATCTACAAAATTGACATAAAAATTTATGGTAAATTAAATAATATTTGTTTTTAAAAATATATTTATGATTAAATCATATTTAATATGACAATGACAGTTATTCTGCATTAGAAGAATATTTTCTGCTTTTATTGGGAGTACAAAAATATTTCAATTTATTTATAACAATCGACAAAATGTACACAAAATAAAAGTATAACAGATAAAAATATATATATTTTGCTGCTCTGACTAAAAATATAAACCACAAAATTTCCTCTCGCTGTTGGCTGGTACACAAATATAATTTGATGTCTACATCGAAAATGGCCACTTGGAAAATGTTTTTCTCATAGGAAAATAAGCAGAAATCGCCCACGCCAACAGCCGGCGAAAATTAAGAAAACACTTGAAGAAGAAATAAAGCAAAATAATAAAAGAAAAACAAATGTATAAAAATGATTTTAGGATCGTTCATAAATCGTTTGCTTTATTCGCCATTTGGCAATAATTGTTATGAAATCATCAGCCCCCACCACACCCCACCCTATTGCTGGTCTGGTCAGGTTTTTTCTCATTGTGTTGATCATTTTCAATTTTTCCAAAAGGCGTTGTCCGACTTCACTCCACTCTTAACTGAAATTGAACCAGGCCAAAAACAATGGAATAACCCCAGACTGACTGGCAGCTTGGCGCCAAAACTCGTTTAACTATTTGATGATGGAGTTGCACTCTCTTTTCTCCCCCTCTCTCTCTGTCTCTTTTCTCTCTTGCCACTTAACGTCGTCAAGCAGCTGGAACAAACAGAAATATCTCGGCTAAACAATGGCAAAGTCCCCGTCTTGCCACATCGTGTGTTAGTTGCACTCAACCAACCATACACTGAAAAAAAGACCAACTTCTAAAATCAAGAGCATTCATCTTAAATATTTTGTTCTTAAATTAAGAATCAAGAAAAAAAACTTAAAGAAGTAAGTAAATTTAAGTTAAAAAAACAGCATTATTTTTTTTTTTTTTTTTTTTTTTTTGATAGTTTGATCTTAAATTAAGAACTTATTCTTATTTGAAATGTTCTTAAAATCAAGATGTGTTTTCTAAATTTAAGAATTTTATGTTCTCAACGCATTTTTCAGACCAAAATTCTAAGTTCTGAGACCAAAATCTTGATTTTAGAAAATTTTTTTTATCAGTGTAGAAAAACCAAGTTATAACAATTGAAACCAGAATTTTCATTTGGTTTAGATTTTCACTTTTTTTTTATTTTGCGGGCCTGTCGGTTAAAACTTCACACCCTCCCACTGATCTCCCCTCTGTCAATTCACTGCCAGCTTCGTTTTGCCAATCCTCCATTTGGGTCTGGGCCAGGCACGTGTTTAAACAGCCCACAGCAGCAGTTGGATGGCCAATTTTCTCTTTGTTCTTAGGCGCATATTTCCTGCTTTTCACTCGTTTAATTGAAAACGTTCCTCAGCCCCAATTCTCAATCTCTGTCCCTTTCCAATTGCAATTGCGATTGTCCACAATGATTAGCTGGCAGCTGCTCAATTGTTGACTTTGATATTGCTCTTTAGGTATAGAATAAAAAGCCTTAAATTGCATTCAAATTTAGCTAAACTGGAGCTTATTTTCCAGGTGCGATTTTCTAAAATTTAAAAACGATTTTATTATTTTAAAATAAAAAAGGAATGCTTAAATTCAACTTTATTCTATTTATAGTTGACAAAAAATTAATTTCAATTTATAATTCAAGTTTTGCTAAAATTAAGCTGATTTAAGTGTGATTAATTTAGTAAATTATTTAAAATTTATAATCAAATTAGAAAATATGATTTAAAAGTGTTGGGGAACTCAAAAAATTATTAAATGATCCAAAAATCGTTTTCTGTTTTATTTGATATTGAAAAATCAAAGAGTTGAAAAATTTTATTCAAATATAATATAAATCTATAAAATAAAATATATTAAAATATTTTAAATTTTCCAACAGATCCTGTCTATTTTTTGTTTTTATCTATTAGTTTTTGTTCAGAAGTATTATTTTAATTTTTATATCAGCATAGGATCTTAAAAAAATTATGTTCTTCATATTTTCGGCCTAGATTTTAATGATTTTTCGCCTTTTAATTTAACTACATGCAGCATTTTATTATTCCTATATCTTAAAAGGGATTTCAAAGAACTTAAAATAATTTTTGTAGTACTTAAATTGTGCAAAACTAAACTATTTATACTTTTTGGCAAATCTTCAGCAGAATTTTCAACTTTTCGCTACAACAAAGTGATAAATTTGAATGTTTTTCTTACGAGTCTTTTTCTCTAGCATAAAGAAGAAAGAGATTCTTCTGGTTATTTGGCAGCTTCTTCATTCCGTTCATCTTCTTGCAGCTTAATTATCTCATTGCAATCTTCTGCTTCGTCTTTTGTTTTTAAGACATAACTTAAAGTTAAGCAGAGTTATTTTTGCTGTTTTAGACGAAACTCTCTCACGTTCAAAAGTCCAAGGCAATTTAACCTTTTGAACTGACCAAAGAGGCAGCTGTGGCAACTTGTGACGTCAGTTTGTGGCATGTCTCGAGTGTCTTCTGCTTTATGTTGTTAATGTTGTTGTTTCTGTTGCTTGTTATTAATTGACTTTTGAGTTGACTTGCTGGGCGAAATGACAGCGTTTAATTTATTGCGCATACGCCCCGTTGTCTTTGGCTGTGAATAGCACCCACAAGATCCGTGTTGTTGTTTTTGTTGCTGCTTCTGGTGCGGAAGTTGCTGCTTAAGGAAGCTGTGGAAAACACTGGAAACGGGAGAAAACTGCAGCCAATTGTCGAGAGGTGTGAGGAAGACTCGAATTGCATTTTCATGGCTCATAAATATTGCATTATGGCATACAGTTAGTTGTTCACACTGTCATCTGTTCTCTGTCAGCGAATACCCTGTAATTTATCTAACAAATGAACAGACGTATTCTTAACGAAGTTATGAACATGCATTTTTATATTTATTTATGACTTAAATTCATTAATAATCGCTTTTTTATTTAATTACAAATATATGAAATAATTCAATATTTATCAATAATTAATTCTATATTTATATATTTATTTTTATTGAATACATATAGTTTTAAATGCATTAAATTTATTTAAGACTTAAACTAATTAATATTTGCTCCTTTTATTTAACTAAAAAATATGCAATTATATAATAGTATATTTATATACAAATTTTATATTTAACAACACATAAATTAATATTGGGTTCTTTTATTGAACTAAAAAAATATGAAATAATTTAAATATTTAATAGAAAATTTTATAGTTTATCAAGACTAAAATAAATAAATTTTACACTTTATATAACCAAAAAAAACCAATAATAATTCAATATTAATATTATTATATTATATTTATTTTAGACTTCCATAATTAGCTCTATATTTTTATATTTATTCTTATTAAATATATAAAGTTTAAAATGTATTAAATTTATTAAAGTTTTAAAAAGGTAATATTTGCTCCTTTTATTTAACTAAAAATTAATAGTCAATAAAAATTTAATATTTGTAATGTATTATAACTTTAATTTCAATAGAATTTGAATATTATTATGCACATTATTATGCATATTATTTCAATTTTTTTTTTAGTATTTAATAAAGAAGCTAAAATAATTGTACTTAAATTTTAAATAACTAAATTTCATGCTCTGATTATTTATAATGTTTTCATTTTAAAAATTAATATCATTGCATTTATTAATGCTCATTTAAAATACCCAACTATGTTTGTTATTGTGCGTGCTGTATAAACAATGCACCGCCTTCCATAAAATAAAAATGGCAAAATAATATCATAAAAATTGCAGCGAAAGTTGCGCTCATTTCCGTTTTCAGGCTCAAAACTCGCCTCTTGAATTCTCGCATAAAATATTTCATTAGCTTTTTGTTTATTTACTTTGAGTATCTCTTGTGGCATGTGAGAACAAGCTGTGTCTCCCCTCTCCCTCTCTCTCTCTTTTAGTCACTCTCTGTCTCTTTCGCCCAGTCTTTTCGCAGTAATATAGACTTGTTAGTTCTTTTCGCTTTTACTTGGTTAATTGCCTCCTTGTCTTCCACGAAACGTATCAAAAGCGTATGTAAATATATATGTGTATAATTCGTGTACATATCTGTGTGAGTATTTTAATTACAGAGTCAGACAACAACTAATTACTTACATAGATACAACGTATATGAATGTACAGTGACTCACAGCTTAATTGACCCACTACATTTTTGACTAGGTTCTGTTTTTATTGCCTAGTTAAAATATAATTTATAAAATATATAAAAAAGATCAACTAAAATATAATATACATATATAATATTTAAAATATAATATACATAATATTAAAAAAAATAAAATACATAATATTAAAAAAAAATAATATACATAATATTAAAAAAATAATACATAAAAACATAATTAAAACATAATTAAAACATAATTAAAACATAATTAAAAAATAATTAAAACATAATTTTAATAATACTATTTTTTATTTAATTTTAAATATAGAAATTAAATGTTAAAAATATTCAGAATATTCCTGGGAAAATCCAGGAAAAAAAATATATATAATTAAAAAAATATATTTATAATTAAAAAAATATATTTATAATTAAAAAAATACATTTATAATTAAAAAAATATATATGTAATAAAAATATATATATATATAATTAAAAAAATGTATATAGATAATTTATAAAATAAATATATGTGTATATAAAATATTCAAAAAATAATATACAACAAACTAAATACAATAGTTTTATATTAATTAAAAAATCTGAGTTTAAGTTGAACTTTATCTGCTTCAATAAAAGTTTGTAATTTGCAATAGTATGGTGTGTCAAATAAGCTGGTAGCCACTGTATATCTCTCGCCGCAGAGATTAATGATAAGTTGTAGAGAGGCGAAGAATAAGTTGAGTGCATGGGAAATTACTTACTTGGAATTGTTGTTGCTCTAGTTAAAGAAAAGCTAAAACAACAACAAAACAACCACAATATCAACAACAACAACAAAACAAACACTATAATAATAATAACAACATTGCATTTCTTGACGTACATGCAACGGAAATGCAACAAATTTTTTGATGTTGTCTACGCTTGAAAACAAGGTGGAAAAGCGAAACTATGGCAAGTCCTGTCTATGTCCCCATGTCTATTTATAGTTAGCTTTTCCTCTCTCTCCACACTTTTCCCCTTGTGATAATGCTGCTCTCTATATATGTATGTGGAGGCTGATTCTAGCAATGTCCGGGGCTGAGTTGTTGTTGCATTGGGCAATGCGCATGCGCCACATGGCCAACAACAACAACAACAACATGGCCAACAACAACAACATGGCCAACAACAACAACATGGCCAACAACAACAACATGGCCAACAACAACAACATGGCCAACAACAACAACATGGCCAACAACAACAACATGGCCAACAACAACAACAATAACAAAGTAGTTCAACCTGTTCGGCGACTTCTGAGCCAAACCAAAAGAATGTGGCTGCGAATTTATAGCTCTTTTGCTTTCAACTTTACAGCCGGCTTACAATGAAGACTTCTTCATTATACACACACATATATACATAAATATATACACACTTATATATATAAATACATGTATTTATCTAAGCAACAAATTTTGTAAAACTTTCTTGGCAATTTACGTGCAAGATTTACGCAGAAAATGTTGCAGCTCTAATGTTCATGCCACATAAAGATGCAAACAGTCAGCTCAAATGAGCAGGGAGGGAGCAGGGGGAAGTGAGGGGGTTAAGATCTAACCTGAACAAAGGTTGTGTAGATGATATGATGCCACAGGTGGCTGAGTTTTAAATTAAGTTAGTCATCATGAAAAAGGGAAAAATAAATTGTGGAAAAATATAAAATGATAAGGAAAATTCTACAAATTAAAATAAAATAAAATACATTATTAAAATATATAAAAAACATACAAATTACTTATGCTCATAAAGTTTAGTCAAAAAATAAATAAATATATATTTAAGAAGTTTTCCTAACTTCCACACCACCACAGTGGTAAAGGATTAGCCGCACTTTTTAAATTGTGGTATTCCCAATAATTTGCATCCGATTGTTCCTATGGCAGCTATATGATATAGTAATTCGAGTTCGACCAAATTGGCTAAGGATGTAAGAGACAGTCCCAAACATATAATCTGTAAGTTTGGTTAAGATATCTTAAGAAACAAAAAAGTTTTTCATGCAAAGCAATTCCATAACCTCTGACCTCAATTTGAGGCACTTACAGGTGAAATTTCTCAAAATACAATTTCTCATAAATAAGATATACAAATAAATAAAATAATTTATTGCTCAATAAATAAAGTAAATAAATAAAATAAAGAAATATAATAAAGAAATAAAATATAGAAATAAAAGAAAGAAATAAAATAAAGAAATAAAATAAAGAAATAAATAAAATATTTAAAGTCTGAATAAATAGATAAATAAATAAATAAAATATTTAAAGTCTGAATAAATAGATAAATAAATATATATTTATGTCATAAGATCTACATTTAAATATGGTTGAATTTTTTATTAGAAAACTTTGTCTTTAAAAAATATAAAATGAAAATTTCTTCCAAAAAGAGTCAGAATGTGATAAATTTAAAAAACAAATCTCTTCATCTATTGTAATTCCCTAAAACAATGATGCGATTGTTAGCTTCGTATTAAATAAATAAATATGGAAAACAGACTATAAAATACTTTGATGGCATTTCTGATCAGAAAAGAATCCAAAGATGACAAGTTATAAGAAAAACGCTTTTAATAAAAGCATCTTAAGTAGTTCTCTGCAACAATAAAGCGTATTTAAAGTTCGTCTATAGAGAATAGATCTGATTTTGCATATGAAGTGAATTTAACAACGCTTAAATGTTAAGTGTCAGCGAGATCCGTTGTCATTCAATCAGTCAGTCATTCAGTCAGTCATTCCTTCATTCATTTATATATATTTAATGCAACATCTTCAGCCTTTTGTCTTAAGTTTCGTTTTGTTTCTTTCGGCTTCTCTTCAGTTTCTCTTGAGATTCTCCACAGCTTCTCTCTAGAGCTTCTCAATTAAGTTTAATGAGCACATGGGCATTTTCATAATTGGAGCAAATTAACTTGATGGCGCTTCATCAAAACTATATAGTTTAAACGAGTATATATGTATTTATGTACATATGTATATATATTAAGTATATAATATGTGCTTAAAGTAGCCGGAAGTTTTGTGTTGGCCAACTTAAGTTGAACTTAACAATTGAATATTATACGTATTTTGTTGAAAATTGTTGTTTAGTCACTTTGACTTGACAATTGTGTGTAATGAGAAGCAATTGTTAACTGTTCAACTGGACAACTGGCCAACTGAACAACTGGTTAACTGGTTGATTCTTTTTGGGCCTGGCCAAGAGCGTTTTATGGTCACGTTTCGAGGTCACTTGGCCAACGCGTTATCAGCGCAAAAAATAAACCAAAAATAAAAATATAAAATATTAAATAAACGAAAAATACAAATAAAATTGTAAAGAATTTAAATCTGCTTTTTCGTCTAAAATAAAAATTAAAAATCTTAAATAAATAAAAGAGAATTGCAAATAAATGAATTATGAATTGATATCTGCTTTTTCTGCTGAAATAAAAATTAAAAAATATTAAATAAATAAAAGAAAATTACAAATAAAATTGTTAAGAATTTTTATTTGCTTTTCTGTCAAAATAAAAATTAAAAATCGTAAATATAAAAACGAAAAATACAAATAAAATGGTTAAAAATTGATAGCTGCTTTTTCTGCTAAAATAAAAACTAAAAATCTTTAATAAATAAACAAGAATTACAAATAAAATTGTTAAGAATTGATATCTGCTTTTTCTGCCACTTCTTCTTCTTCTTCTTCTTCTTGGCTGATACACTTATGTTTATTGAAATTCTTGGCTTATCGAAACTGAAATACAAATATCACTTTTGGGCCACTTAAGCTTTTGAGATGCTGCTTGGCACTTGGCCAATTAGTTTGCATTTGGCTTTCAACATGAGCTGCCTGTTTGGCCATTTGACGCTGGCTGTTACACATTTCAGCCACAAGGATTGGCAGCTGGAATTTTTGGTGAGTGCCACAACAACAACAACGTTAACCACGTTAACAACGTTAACTAGAACTGCACCACAGGTGGTTAACTGGCTGCTAACCGTTGACTGTTTTTACATGAATGTGGCCAACCAGTTTGCAATTAAATGTCGCCGTTTAAATGTGCTTTGATTTTTGCATAACCAAATGCACCACCAAGTGGTTTCACTGTGCACTGTGGTGCCAAGCTGCGCAAATATTCAAATTGCTTAAATACCAGCTGAGAAAGTACAGTCCAACCCAAGGAACCAATTGAAAAGTGTAGGAAAGTGTAGTGAAAAGTGTTGGGAAAAGTTGAACTAAAAATTTAAAGTGAAGCAACTAAAATGTGACCTTAATTGTTTGGGAATTGTAAACGAATTCAAAACTAGTGTCAACTGAATAAATATTTAAATATAGTTATGTGTTTTTGGTTTATATTTATTTTTTTTAAATATTAATTTATATTTATTAATACTTATTTATGAATATATATTTTTTTAAATTTATATTTATTTATTAATTCTTATTTATTAATATTTATTTATTGACATTTATTAATGTTTATTTATTAAAATTTATTAATATTTATTGAAATTTATTAATATTTATTTATTCACATTTATTTATATTTATTTAGTAGTATTTATTAATAATTATTGACGTTTATTAATATTTATTTATTAGAATTTATTAATATTTATATATTAGTAATTGTTAAATTACATTTATTTCTTATTTATTATTTACGAATATTATTTTTTATGAATTAAAATTTATTTGTTGATTTTTGTTTAAATATTTTTGGAATTTCAAAGGCACTTATTTCTGAATATTTTTTTATTGAGATTTATTTTTAAATTATCATTTATTAATATTTATTTATAAGTATTTAAAGATATTAATTTATAAATATTTATTTATAAGTATTTAAAGTTATAATTTATAAATATTTAATGATATTAATTTATAAATACTTATCTATGAATATTTATTTATGAGTATTTACTCATATTTTTTTTTATTAGTATGTATTAAATTACATTTTATAATTAATAATTATTTTAAATATTCTGAAATTTCCTCAATTCTGGCGACAAATGTTGGAACTATTTAAATTGTTTCCATTGTTTTTATTTAATCTATTCTGTTTTAAATTAAAGCATTTTAAATTATTTTAATATATAACTACAAATATATATTTTTATTTTCCATTTGAATGCCAAATAATATTTTATTTTCAATAATAATAATATATAAATGTATTTATGAGTATTTATATTAATTTCAACAACTTGCATCCTAATCAAATCAATTATTTTGCTCGTTTTATTAGTTCGTGTCACGCTGTAATTTAAGCACGTCACGTGCACATCTCTAGGCCACATGCATTGGCCACATTCGCAGCTACCAACTGTTGCTAGTTGACCAACTTGCTTGACTTGGCCAGCAAGCAGCGCTTAAAGTTAAAGTTCAAATAAACGGCGTTGTTCAAGTATTTTTATGATTATTACTTGGTCTTAACGCTCTAGCCACTAACGGTTTCACACACATACATAAATAGATGTATCTGTGTATCTATGTATATAATATATGTATGCTTATTATATACTTTTGTAGATCTTTTCGGTTGCTGCTTTTCAGCTGCTTCCTGTTTGGTCTTTTAACTCTTTTTTGGCTTTTATCAGTTGGTCATCGTCATCATTACGAGCGTGAGCTTCTGCTTCTGGCCAAGATCATGTAGCTGTATTTGTATCCGTATCTTTAGTTGTTGCTTAACGTTGTTTTTGTGCTTTGGCTTTCAGTTGATTCTTGAGATTTGTTTTTTTTTGTTTGCTAGCGGCTGTAACTTTGCCTCCAGAGTTAAAACTGTGATTTATTCATTTATTCATTCAGCTGCTGTTTATTATCTACTATATGTACATATATATACATATATACTTACATACGTATGTACATAAATTGTATATGTAATTAATAAAGCTTGTAAGACGGCAATTTGTTGTTTGCAAGTTATTGTACACATGTTTTTCTTGGCTGGGAGACTGTGAGTCGGGCAACTGTACCTATTCATATACCCTGGAATTGTAACATGTGTATTAAGGGTATGCTCAAGACAAATAAGCTTATGTTAGAGACAATAAAAGACAAATTTGTTACTATAAATGTGTAAATCAGGAACCGAAAGTAATGATTATTTTTTTTTAAATTATAAAGGGCCTAGAAAAAATAGATTTACACCCAAATTTTTATTATCTTACAATTTTTGCATTTTCACCATGATTTTTCACCAATATAATTGCATAAAAAAATAAAAATCATTGATAATCATTTATGAATATGGTCTAAGTTTTTTTTAAGTTATTCAAAACTAATGATTATCACAAACGAAAAACGTAAAAATTGTAATATATTTATTACCACGTAATTTTTATAATATAACTTATAATGATTAATGATAATGCACCAGGGACGCAATTAAAAATCATAAATCTTGATATATTTTTTAAATTCATTTAATTTATTGCATTTTATTGGTTCTCATCGTATTTTTATTTTATTTTTATGCGTATGCCAAGAATCTGAATATTTCAAGATTTTGTGTGCCTTGTATTCTTCTAATTATCTTCAAAACTTTCAATAAAAAATATTTGTTTATATTTTTTATTGACAACCATTTCTATTCAAAATATACTGATTGAAATAAAAATAAGAGAAATAAAATTGAGATTTAAATAAAAATAAGATAAAAAATAAGAAAAAAATAAATGAATAACAAAATAATAATAAATGAAAAGTAAATTCAAAAAATCGAATAACTAAATTAATTGTTATTTAAAATTAAATAAATATTTATTAAAATATTAAATTAAAAATTAATGAATTAAAATGTCTGGTTCTATTTATTTCAGTGTAAATAAATGAAAAGTGAATTTAATGCAATCTACAGGGTATCGCTTAGTTTAGCAAACACTTTGAACTTGTTTTCTTATTCAATTTTTTCCATTAGGAGGTATCTGTATTTTGTATCTTGTATCTGGTGTATGGTTTATAATTGGATAAAGGCGCGTTGCTTTTGATGTTGTTGTCGGTTAAGTTGTTGTTGTTGCTTAACGTAATATCGATATTGGTATCGATTTATGTGCGCACATTGCAAACTTATTTAATCAATAAGAGCAACAACAACAATAAAACAACAACTAAAGACGTGACACACAAAATGTGGCAACAACAAAAAGTGGCGCTGACAGCAAAACGGCAGCCAACAACGGGTTAATGTGCTAATTTTTGGTACGCTGCTCAGCAACAACAACAACAACTAAAGCAACATTTGCATGGTATAAATAAAATAGTTAGAAAAGGGGTAACACACACTTATACATATATATAAATATACACACATAAATAGCATTTGACAGAGAGTGGAGGGGCAACTAGGGGTTAAGAGGTACACAAAGAGTAAAAAAGTCGTACTAAAATTTAGTTCGAATGAACTCGAATTAAATACTTTCGATACTTAAAAATAATAATTTATATAAATACTTAAATTTAGCATTAAAATTCAATGACCAAGTACTAACAATCTTGATTTAAGAAGAAAGAATCTTCAATCAATTAAAACTCTAAAATTACTATTTGAGATTCCGAGATAAAATCAATCCATTGCGGTGTCAGAAGTACGTTAATCCCGAATTTTCTTAAACCAAGTACAAAATACTTGATTCAAGCACGATTTGTCTTAGCAATATTTGGAATTTCGGGTATCTGTACAATATATTTTTTTAGTTAGATCAAATATTTTGCCATTTTAACTGCATACTGTCTTATTTAATAAAAAAAATATCCTGAATAAATACTTAAAAAATACATGCTAAAATCAAGAATTTTAAACATGAATTTTAGAATGATTTTTGTTTTCTGTGTAGAAATGAATACGTAAATTCTTTATATAAATTCGGAACTCAGTTTTGACTCACAGATCAAGTATGTAAAATCTTAAATTAAGTACTTTAACTCTTAAATCTTTTTAGCGTTCGCTTGATTTTATAATTTCCAAATATCGTACTTGAAATAAGATCGAAATACTCTAGTTTAGTAATTTTAATCTTAGTGAGAAATCAAGTTTGAAATGTGATTATTTAAAGTAGGAAATACTTGATTTTTGCTCTCAGTGTAAGAGTGGGAAGAGTAAAAAGTGGGAAGTGGGTGAATTTAACAAGTGGCAAACCGATATTCACACAATGTTTGCCCACAAGGGCTTCGTTGTTGTCATTTGTTGTTGTTGTCGTTGTTGATGCGGAAAATCGTTACAACAAATTAACTGAAAATGTGCAACAACAGCAACAATGTGAAGTAAAAACAAAAGCAGCTTATAAATAGCTCAAGAAACGGGTCAGGAGTTGATAAATGTTGTTGTTGTTGTCTGTTGTAGACTGTTGTTATTTTCTCTTGAGGTTTTGCCTCTGAAATCAAAGCAAATTAGTGGAAAATTGCGGAAAATCGTATGAGACAGCTGGCCAAAATTGTTACACTCAGAAAAAATATGCCAGCCTTCTCTGTATCTGTATTACAAATCTGAAATTAAGTATGAATCGATCTGAAATTTTAAATTCCGACTGATTATTCCTATGACAGCTTTCCGAAATAATAGTCAGATTTTTATCAAACTTATTCAGAATATATATGACCTTGACAAATAAATATAAAATCTGTGAGTATCGTCTAAAATACCTCTAAAAACAACAGAGTTATTTATACTAAACTAGATTCAAGATTCAAAATTCAAGATTGATTGAAAGGAGTCTATTTTGGGATTAGATCAAGATTTTTGTGTACTTAAACTAGCATGTTTCGAACTTTTGCGTACTTGAAATAATCCCAAAAGTTACTTAAAGTATCTCAGAAAAATTTAATTTTCAGATATCCAAAGATTTTTTATTTTATTTATTTAACGTCAACTTTATTAAATTTAAAATAAAGAATTAAATTATATTCTAATACATTTTAATTTATAACTGAAAATAAATTACAAAATTTAAGTTTAAGCTGGGGGTTATTCAAAATATATTAATTTAGCCAACATTTGTTGCAAGGATTGGGGAAACCCCAGAAAAATCCAATTAAACTTTTACACGTACTTGAAATAATCCCAAAAGGTACTTATGGTATTTTAGAAAAATCTTATTTTAAGATTTCCGGACTTGCGAAAACCGAATATGATTTTTGTTGTCTGTTTTAGAAATTCCGAACTTATAGACAGCTTTTGAGATCATTTTTATTTGAATATCCGCTGTTTAAATACGAAAATCTTAATTTTTTTTCTTGAGTGTAGTATTACTTTTTCCTTTAGTTTTCTGATTTTCTTTCGTTATTTGTTGCAAATGTTTGATATGTGTGTTGGTTCATTGAACTTGCCCTGAAAGCAACAACATCAGGAGCAACAGCAACAACAACAACAACAACTGTTGCTGTCGCCGCAACAACAACAACAACTGAGTCAACAATGAAAGCATAATGATAAAAAAAAAAAGAAAGAAAATATAATGCACTTCATGATGAGTTTGACAGTTTATAGTCAAAACAAAGGCGCCGCCGTTTGTTAAATAAATTGTAAAAAAAAGTACACACACACACACACATCTGGTCACTCATCGGGGGGCAGTGAGAGAGGTGGGCGTGGCAGCTGGCAACATGAAAACGCAGCCAATGTCAATTTGCGAGGTTTAAGGCCCCGACGACGACAACTCGGACCAAGAGTCATCATTTAAATGTCAACTGGGTGCAGCAGCAACAACAATATCAGCAACAACAACAACAACAACAACAACAACAACAACACACAACAACAACAACAACAACAACAACTGATAAGCAGTGCAACTATCAACAACAATAAAGTTGAGCATTGCAGCGTGTCGCATTTTTTGTTCCTTGTTGTTGCTGTTGTTGCTGTTGTTTTTTCATGAATGTTGCTGCTGCTGTTGTTGCTGCTGTTGTTGTTGCTGTTGTTGTTGCTGTTGTTGTTGTTGTTGTTGTTGGAGTACACAGAAAAAATATTCGGGATTTCGGAATAAAATTAACCCAAAAGAGGTGTCAGAAGTCCGGTAATTCTGGATTTTCTTTAGTAAGCACAAAAAAATGATTCAAATACAATTTTTCTTAGGAATATTTTGATTTTCGGGTTTCTGTTCAATATTTTTTTTAGTCGTTTTCTTATTATTTATTTATTTATTCATTCATTTATTTCTTTATTTATTTATTTGTTTGATTATTTACTTCTTTATTTGTTTGTTTATTTGTATTTTATTTATTTGATTGTTTATTTATTTACTTATTTCATTATTTATATCCTTATTTATTTATTTATATCCTGATTTATTTATTTATTTATTTATTTATTTATTTATTTATTTATTTATTTATTTATTTATTTATTTATTTATTTATTTATTTATTTATTTATTTATTTACTTATTTCTTTATTTGTTTGTTTGATTATTTATTTATCTTAAATGCATTCTTAAATTAAGAATTTTAAACTTCAATTTTAGAATGATTTTTTTTCTGTGTAGTCGTTGTTGAGTTTGTTGTTCTTCTTATTAATGTTGTTGTTGTTGTTGTTGCTGCTACTGTTTCTCTTCATCTTCTTTATGTTGCTGCTGCTGCTTTTCCTCTTGTTCCTGCTGTTGTTGTTCTTCGTTTTCTTCTTCTTCTTCTTCTTCTTCCTCTTCTCTTCCTATGTTGTTGCTGTGACATTTTTCCACGTCCGTTGCAGATAAAACGCGTGCTACGGAACTTCCATTCAGAGTCATCCGACAGTTACAATTTTATATTTCTTAAAACATTTTATTTTGTTGTAATCATTTTTTAATATGTACATATTACAATGCGTCACCAGAAGAATCTACTGAATTTTTCGGAAAATTCGTTGTTATTTTAAGGTATAACCAGAGTCCGATAGGACAAAAGTAAAGAGACAGACAGAGAGAGAGAAAGAGAGAAGTTATAGATAGAGGGAAATGTTATAAAAAAAAGAAAGAGAAGTTATAGATAGAGAAACAGGAAGAAGTGAGAGTAAAGATGATAGTATACGAGAAGTTAAGAAAATGATGATACGAGATTTCGGAACAGAAGATATAGAAAAATGAGAGAGGAGGCAGAGAAAAATCAGAAATGAGATAGAGAAAAATTAAAGAGGAGATAGATGATAGACAAATGAGAGAGCAGATAGTATAGGAGTAGATAAGAGATTGAGAAGAAAGAGACACGAGAAGAAAGAGACACGAGACTTTGAAACAGAATATAGAGATAAATGAGAGAGAAAAATGGAAGAAAATATACAGAGAAAAATGAGAGAGTATATAGAGAAAAATGAGAGAGTATATAGAGAAAAAGATGAGAGATTAAGGGGAGAGGGGAAATTGAGTAAGAGAATATAGCTAGAAGAAAACGAAAGGAAAAGAAAAGAGAATACAAATGATAGAGTATGTAAAACAAGAGAAGATAGAACAAGAGAAGTTAAAGGATTAAGAAGGAGAAGAGAGAATGTAAACAGAAATGGAAGATACGAGTTGAGAGAATAAAGACTGGAATTCAAAATTTTTGCAATTCTTTGATACTATTGATAACATCAAGGATTATATGCAAATTCCAGTTTAAATTACAACATATTATTATTATTATTATTTTTTGTTTTTTTTTTAGACAACTTCCTGAGTTAACATAAACTTTTATTTGTTTAGAGTTTTCACGTAATCCTGTTGCACAGTGTAATTATTGTGGCATGCCTCAGGCAGACAACGAACATAAAAAAATAAAAAAATAGCCCCTGACTCCACCCCCCTCATTATTCTCAGTGGTTTATGGCTTCCAACCACAATGCGAATTGTTGGCTGTAAAGTTGTTGTTGTTTTAGTTGTTGTTTTAGTCGTTGTTGTTGTTGTTTTAGTTGTTGTTGGGAATTGGTAAGCAAATCGTTGTCGCTGCTGCTGCTGCTGCACCTGTTACCCAGTTTCTGTTTCTGTTAGCCACTTTTAGCTGTTGGCCAAAGCTTGGTTAGTCGGTCGTCAAAACTGGGTCTAAACCAAATTGAAGAAAATGAAAAACAGAAAAATTGAAAAACTGAACACTGTAAACTGAAAACAAAAGCCTGAAAAAAAGGAAGCCAATGTTTCTGGTCGAGTGAATCCGTCGACAATTGTAATGGAAAACAGGAACCTTATTTTGTATGCGTACACAGAGAGAAAAAAGTCGTACTAAAATTAAGTTCAAATGAACTCGCATTAAGTATTTTCGATACTTCAAAATAATAAATTTTTATTTAGTTAGATCAAATATTTTGCCATTTTAACTGTCTTAAAAATCTGTCTTAATAAAAAAAATATTCTGAATACATACTTAAAAAAAAATACATGCTAAAATCAAGAATTTTAAACTTGAATTTTGGAAAGATTTTTGTTTTTCTGTGTAGAAATGAGTGCGCAAATTCTTTATATAAGATCGAGACTTAAGTTCGACTCACAGATCAAGTATGTAAAATCTTAAATGAAGTACTTTATTTCTTAAATCTTTTTAGCTTGTTTAGAATTCCCAAATATCTTACTTGAAATGAGATCGAAATACTCTACTTTTTCTTAGTGAGAAATCAAGACTTATTTTTATTATAAAAATTACTTTTAACTCTTTTTTTTTAAAATAAAAATCAACAATAATAATTAAATTTCAATTTTTATTTAAAAATCAAATCTTTTCAACCTAAAAAAAATAATAATTAAATTTAAATTTTTATTTAAAAATCATATCTTTTCAACCTAAAATATCCTTATAATACGTGTGATGAATCACATGAAAGTTATTTTGTAATTCGTATTTTAAAAACTATAAGTACGAAATACTTGATTTTTTCTCTCTGTGTGTGAGAGACATATGTATGCTAGTTGTTGTTGTTGTTGTTGCTGCCGCTTTCTGCTTCAATTGACACCCTTCAGTTGCAGTTGTTGCAGTTGCAGTTGCAGTTACATAAAGACAAACATTGACAGACCGACGACTTGCAGCTCATTTGGCGGCCATCGCATTGTTGTTGTTGTTGTTGCTGCTGTTGTTGTTGTTGCTGTTGTTGCTATTGTTGTTGTTGTTGCTGTTGTTTCCCCTTCACCTCTTGCACAATATTTGATTTGGCTTTAAGTGTGCTGCTTTGTGGTGTCTCATACACCTTCTGTGGTTTACCATTCGATTAGATAAGCCCGATTTCCCCCCCTAGATGCCATTAGAATTGAATTTATGAGAGGCCCCGCAGCAACAACAACAGCAACAACAACCACCAACACCACAACAACAGCAACAACAACCACCAACACCACAACAACAAAATTAACAACGTTAACAAAGTGCTGTAGTTGTGACTTGGTATAGAAATAATACATGTTAGATTTAACAAACAAGTGACATTTGAGTTTCTACCAGAGATCGTAACGATTTAAATATTTTTTTTAACAAATATAATTTATTAATTTTAAATAATTTGCTAATTTTTATTAACAAATATATTTAAAGTAAAAACTTATGAAATAATTATAATTCTAATTTTTTAAAATTATTGTAAAACTTATTTATATAATACAAATTAAAGCAAAAGCTCTTTTTCAAATTTAATAAAAATAAAAAAATTTATTAAGAAATGCACTTACAAATAATTTAAACAGTTATCAAAATTACCTAAACAAAAAAAAATGTATTGAATTTTTGGTTTTATTTGCATTTCTTGAATTTTCATAGTATTTTGGTATGTTTATTCCATTTATATATTTTTTTTAATCGTTTAAATACAAGCTTTTCTTAAAAAAATTGAACGAAAAATAATAAATAGTTAATTAAGATACAAAGTATAATTAAAATTACCAAAAAAAAAAGAAATTTATTTAGTGCTCATTAAATTTCTGGTATTTTTTTTTTGTATTTTTGGTATTTTTTTGTATCTGGTTTTCATTTGTATTTCTTGTATTTTTGTTGTTTGTATTTCTGATATATTTCTTTTGCATATTTTTTATATTTGTTTAATGTTTTTTTAATATTATGTAATATTTTTAATATTTTAGTATGTTTATTCAATCAATATTTTCGGCAATGTTATTTTTAGATTATCAATTTCTGAGAATTAAGCAACATTTAACATGGATTCAAAAAAACTGCTAGGCTCTCAAATCTCACGCTTATGCTCAGCCGAGAACAATGGAGCTTTCATTAACATTCAACTGTCAAATAAATGCTTCTGGGGATGAAATTTATTAAAATACTAGCATTTCAATTCCTTGAAAAAGCTTTAAAACTGCGTTGGGCAGCCTCTTCCTGATTTAAAGCTCTCTCTTTAAACGTTTACGCTCTCAAGAGAGCATTTAAGCTTTCATAAACGTTTCACTGGCAGCATTACAATAAAGAGTATTTACTTTTGTGTAATTGCAATTTGTACAGTTTATAAAAGTACACGTAATACGACTCGTCATTTTCTCGTCTTGTGCATTGCACTTTATCTGGTTTCTTGGGCATTGATCAACTGTCACGAATCGAATCGAATCGAATTGAAAGAAAACAAAACAAAATACGAAACTTAACGAAACGAAACGAATCGAAGCAGACACACGATTAATTTAATGAACTTTGAGCGATTGCGTTTGCGAGTACTTTAATCAATCGCTCAAATTACAATCTTGACCCAGTCAAATCTTTGAGGTCTCTTTTGAGAATCGTACACTCCAAAAAAAAGCAGTACGTTTCGTTCTACAAAAATGAGTTCTTGAATTAATCCCGATTCAGTCTAGAATTTTTTTAAGAACGGTTCGGTCTTGAATATTCTTAATTAAAATATAAGAACAAAATTTCTTAATCAAGTTCTTTAATTCTTCTTAAATATTTGCGTTTGCTTGCTTAGAATTCACAAATGGTTCTGGCTTGTGTGCAATAAGGAGAAGCTCGACAGTCATTAAAAAATTGAGACTTTATTTGAAAACTTTGATCTTTCCTTACTTTTGATGATGCTTTATGATTTTATTTTTTTGTAATATGCTTATAATACTTATTTCATGTTTTTATATTAAGACGTTTTTGTTCTTAATTATAGAGTTTAAAGGACTTAACTCAAGTATGAAGCCTGAAAAGTGCTTAAATTAATTTCACAAAAAATCAGTTTAAATCTAAGTAATTTGATATTATATCGAGACCATTAAATTCTCTCTTCTTGATATCAAGAATTTCAAGAAATTCTAAAATATAGAATTTCGTTCTTGAATCAAGAATTTTCGAGCTTATGACACCGGAAATTCTTGATTCAAGTACGAAAGTACTTGATTTTTCTCTCAGTGTATGGGGGTTAATGGAAATGGAAACACACGCCCTTATAGATGGATCGCTTGGAATGTGGACTCTGTGATGAGGTCGCTTCGATACGATACGATACTTTGATTGCTCAGACAATCGATGACAATCTTCAATCGAATTTAACACTTTTCGTTTTTATTTCTGTTTTGTTTTTCTTGTTGTCGTGTTTTTCATTTGTCGTATTTTTGTTATTGTTATTGCTCTTGGTTTGTTAATTTCTTTATTGGTTTTTATTGTCATTGTTTCTATTTCTATTTGTCTTTTGAGTCGTGGAAAGTGTTTAGTTATTGTGATTGTCATTAGATTCTTATTGTTACATTTACTTGATTGTCTTTAGTGTTAAGTTTGTGTTTGTGTTTGTGGCAAGTTTCAGTGAAAGCGTGTTTTGGGATTGGCTTTGACTAATACTCGACAACTCGATAGATTTGTGGCATATACAGTTGGTCTAGTAATTCTTTTGACACAATTAAGCAATTTAAATATTTAATTTTTATTTAAAAAAAAAAATTTAATTTTTACTTACTCTCAAAATAACACACTATTAAAAAATATCTAATTCTAAAATGACGAATATTGGTATAAGTTTGTATTCATCTTCTTTTTTTTTCGTTAAAAGGCAATCTTCAGAGGAAAATATATTAATTACAGTTTTATCAAAAATACATTTTTTGCATTAAGAATTTTTTAATATGTATATTTTTCTCAGAAAATTTAGAATTTTAGATAAAAAAAATGCGAGAAAAATTATTTTTCTTAACAGTGCAAGCAATAAATGTTTTATTTTATTTGTTTGTTAAAATGACTACACAAAAAAAATATATATATAAAAATTACAATTTTACCATAAATACATATATTTTTATACATTAAAAATTTTGGATTCTCAACGCAAATTTTAGACAAAAGGTTATAAATTAAATATTTTTATCATCAAATTCAGAATTTCCGATTAAAAAATGCGAGAAAAATAATTTTTGTAGATATTTTTATCAGCAAAAGAGAATTTAATTAAATTAAATTAATTTAGTTAATTGTGTAAACATTTACTTGACACACTGTATATGCCTGATGACATTTGTTGCCCCCATGTCTTGTCTAACTTTCGCCATGATTTATTGGCCAACTTGTTAGCCAGCTGAAGCATTTTTTGGTCACATTGCGACATTAATCTTGTAAATAAATATTATTTAAATGTTTATCTTTTGATTACTCATATCTTCAATATCACATATGTATGATTGTGTGAGGAGGTTATTAACCTACTCATAAACTTGTAGCCACTTTGTAACTTTGTTGCCATCTTTCATTCTCTGCTCATTTGGCATCGCGTGCATTCGATGCCACATGCCACATGTTGTTGTGTTGTCCATTCAGCTTTTTTTTCGGACAGATCTGGCGTTTTTCCTATGTCAAAATTGTGATCTTGGAGGATTACAAGATGCCTAAGTTTCTGTACAAATAAAAAAAGCGGGAGACCTGGATGGCAGCTATATGATATAGTTATTCGAATTTAACCAAATTTGGTCAGAGTGTAAGAGACAGTCCCAAACATAGAATCTGTAAGTTTAGTTAAGATATCTTAAGAAACTAAAAGTTTTCATACAAAGCAATTCCCTGACCTTTGACCTGAATTGGACCCACTTACAGGTGGAATTTCGCTAAACGCCGTGAGTGAGTCAGGACAAAGAGTTCTATATACATAGATATGGATTGCGCAGGTCAAATTAATATGGCCATAATTCTGAAATGTCTTTAAAATATATAAAATTAAGTGGGGCAAATCAATCCTAAAGAGCTGAAAGAAATTAAGGTTTTGTTGAGATCGAAAATAAAAATTGCAATGTCTTTAGATCTGGATGTTTTTAAAATTGTTCGAGCCTGGATTCTGATTTCTAGATTTTTAAAATTATTAATATAGCTTTTTTTCGGCCCTGAAGAGTTGACAACTCTGGCTACATGCCACATGCCACACAGGGGAGTCTCTACAGTTGTTGAGGCAGCATGCCATACATATATATATTTTTTTTTTAAAACCCTTGCCCCAATGCTGTGTTTGCTCCTTATAAGTATACCATGTGCTGCCTTTTATAGTCGAGTTGCGCGAATCATTTGCTCTGCCTGCCTTATAGCCTGGTCAAGGTTAACAATGCAATGTGATTCGATTCGATGCGATGCGATGCGTTGAGACTGGCAAATAACCTCCAGAGTCGTCTGTCAATGTCAACCATGGACTCATCGCATCGCGCATAGAAACGAACTCTTGATTGCTCAGTCGAGCATAACTTGAGCAGCATTTTAATCTCTTGATCAGTCGGCAGTTGAGCAAAAGACAAAGACAAGACCTCTTATGTAATACTAAAAGAGGTTACACATTTAATATAAAAATAAATGTAAATAATAAATATATAATTATATAAATATAAATTATATATGTAATACGAAAAGAGGTTACACATTTCATTTATAAATTGCTATAAATATTATTAAAATTTATCTTTGTTGCTGTCCTTCAATTAATCACAAATATTTACCTTTTGCTGATCAGCAATTAACTTTATATTAATTTTTATAATTATATTATTATATTATATTATTATATTATTATATTATTATATTATTATATTATTATATTATTATATTATTATATTATTATATTATTATATTATTATATTATTATATTATTATATTATTATATTATTATATTATTATATTATTGTATTATTATATTATTATATTATTATATTATATTATTACATTATTTTATATATATATATTTTTTTTAAAGAAAAACTTTAAATAAATTGGTATTTAATCCAAAATTAAATAATATTAATTTGCATAGAGTTGTCAACTTATTTTTCGAGCAGAAAGTTCACAGACCTTTTAATATTTTTAAATATTTATAAATATTTTCAATAAAAACTGAGTTATTTTTTATTTTTTTTTTATGAAGACACGCAAATTAAGTAAACTACAAAAATTGCTAAAATTTAATAGTTGTAATAAGCATAGAGCTGTGAATATTTGTACGAGGCCTGCCAGCATTTTAATATTTTTAAATATATATATATATATATGTATATATATTTTTTTTTGTAAAGACAGACTAATTAAATAATCTAATATAAAGTGCAATAAATTTAAAAATTGTAATAAGCATAGAGTTTTTAATGTTTCAACGCGGACTAATTTTGTTTCTACATTAAAACCTTTATAGAAAATTCATTCAATTCGTTAACTTGAGGTTAAGAAAGCATACAAACGATTTAACTTGACGACAATTACTTAACATGAACATGTAGAAATACGATTAAATCACAGTTTAATGTTTAAAGAGACGTCGCCGGAGTGGGTTTTCCTCAATTTTCAATTATCGCTGTTCTCCGACTCGTAATTTGAATGCAATCTTATTAAAACAATTATTGATTTGCCGCTCACCTGGTTATTAGCTCTTTATATAAATCAATGGCGTTAATGGCAACTTTCCTGCCCAGACACAATTTAATCAATAATAAAAAAGAGAGAAAAATACTGGCACAGCATTTATTAAATTGGAAAAACAATTTCCCGCTGGCAAAGGATGTTGCGCAAGCGTCAAGACAAATACGAAATTGGAAATAAAAAAAGGCACGATTTGGTAACACACTTTTAAACAGGTCTAAGTCTGAGAGTCCCTCGGGTATTATGTAAAATCCGAGCAGTGACAGTCCACCCACATGGCATCCACATGCCGCCCACATGGCATCCACAGGCAACCAAAAATGCATGCCACAGTGGCAACTCAATTATCTGACAAACGCATTTACCTGATTAGTTTTTGGTAAGCCACAAAAATGCCACACCCACAAACACACACACACACATTCGCACACACACTTCAACTGGGTGAAAGTTGTGGGACAAAACATTCTACAAATGCCACTTAAAATTGTTTATTTTACTCTTGCAAAAGGTGCTATAATTTGGTTATAAATTGTGCAACGTCTTAAAGTTGTTCTTATTTATTAATGACGTTGAAATCAAATTAAAGTTGGTTGGCTTTTAATAGGAAAAATGTTGGAAGAGTATTTAAGTTTCGGCCTTCCGAAGTTCGCAATTATTTCTTATTTATTTTTGTTTAATTAATTGCGTGCACGTCGCCTTCAATATCAAGAGAAAATCGAATTCAAACTCGACGGCGACATTGCTAAATTTCACTGATTGAAAACATTTAAATTCGCTACACATTAAACATTAAAAAGAGCAACAAAAGAAGGGGAAATTGGGAGGAGAATGGCATAAAAAGAAGAGACCCAAATAACGTAAATTGATGGCCCAAATAGTTTTTGGCTAGTTGGATCGTGATAGCGGCATATTAACTGTTATTTTAGTTAAGTTTATTATGTAATTGTTGTTAATTTTTTTGTGAGTCTTATGCAAATTTGCATGTTTGGGGCCAACAAGAGATTTTTGTCTACGAGTATTTAAAGTTTTTTTTTTTTTTTTTTTTTTTTGTCTATTTTGTTAACTGCTTTGAATTCAGTTTGCAGATGTCTTGTTGTTCCTCTCTCGTTGTTGTTGTTGTCTTTTGTGGGCGTCTTTTGATGTTACGTATTTTGTTTCTCTTTTTATTTTAAGCATATTATGTATTTCTACTTTTTTTTTTATATTTTTTTCTTTCTTTTTGTTGCGTGCAAAAAATATATAGAAAAAAAAGTGGAGCGCAGTTATTGTTTGTTTGTTTTTTGTCTATTGACAAAATGTATTGAATGCCGCATTGCAAATTGGCATAGCATAACTTAAACATTATGTCACACGGCAATTTGTGTTGAGGAAGTTGCAGACAACGACGACTTCCATATTTGTGGCAAACGCTTAATGACAAATGTTTATATATGACAAATATAAATATAAATCGTTTGCAGTAGCTCAGCTAATGAGAGGCCCAGTTTCAGCTCTCTTTATGGCACTTGAATCGTTTAAATAAATTTCACTCATTAAACCAGGGAGCGTAACGCTTATAAATTTTTAAATATACATTTTAAAAGAAATATGTGTGGATTTTCAGCAACATTTAAAAATATAAATCTTATTTTTAGAATGAGAAAAATAAACTGAAATTTAACTCTTATTTTGAATTTTTTAAATAGAAAATATCAAATAAATATTATTTGTTTATTTTAAGCTAAACTTTAAAATATTAATCTTAATTTAAAAATATAGAATAAGAATAATAATTTTTTTTTTTCAGAAATATGGCATTTAATGAACAAATAACTTTTATTTTTATTTATCTTTTATTATTTGATTTATTATATATGTTTTGAAAGTATATCGCGTAACGATTATAATTTTGTTTTAGATAAATATATAAAATAAACATTATTTGTGAATTTTGAAATATTTTGCCTTTGACATTATACCAAAAAAAAATTGATTTTATATTTATTTTGTATTATTTGATTTATATATTTTAAAAGTATTAATCGTTATGGTACCCGCATTAATCATATATCTTTTTTTTTTATGAGTATACACTCGTAGATACATTTATATATAATTTCTGTATATATAATTCAATTGAATTTAATTTTGTTGCGTATACGCCACATTGGCTGACGCAGCTGCTGCCTATTGCTCTAATTAAATACGAAATTCGATTAATTTCAAGAGATTTGCTGCTCAGCAACAGATACAGATACATTTACAGATACATATACAAATGTAGAGATACACAGATACTTGGAACACGCAATTCCGTTTCGCTTTGTTCGCTCAATGTCAAGTTTGAAAATTTCTTTTTATTTTACTTGTTTTGCGTCTTAAGAAAAAAAAAGAAACTCGTAATCCGTTTCATGTGTCGTCTTATTTATATTCACATTTTTACTAATATTATTATTATTATTTTTATTTGCAGGATCAGTACGATAATCTGTCAATACACACAAACAGAGGCATTGATGTGCTCGATAAATATGCCAATTTCTTACGAGATCGAGTGGCCATAGAAACCGAATATGCCGGCAAATTGAGGTGAGTTAAATAGAGTATATAATCTATTTAATATTATTAATATGCTTAGATTTAAATCTTATAATTAAGAGTGAAAAACAGATTTTTTTTAGAGCTTAAATAAGTTCAAATATCACTTTAATTTCATATTTATATTCCGACTAAAATTCGAATTTAAATTTAGAATCAGGTAGTTAATTTACACAGTGCCTTCCAAAATTATGCACACAACTGCGAGAAATAAATGAATAAAATACAAATAAATAAGCTGTAGGCAAGTGTGCTCGACTGTGAGATACTCTACTGTGAACTGTGAATTGTAATGATTAAAATATTAAAATATTCCTACTTAAGTATAGGCTGTAAAATTCATGAAAATTAGACCAAATATCAAGCAATTAAGAATTAGGAGTTTCAAATTTAATATAATTTTATTAATTATGTATAATTTAATTTAATTATATTACATATTTTGTCTAATTTTCATGAATTTTGAAGCTTTTATGTAAGTAGGAATATTTTTTTAAACTAGATTTAGAAAAGTTTTATTCTATATCATTAAATTACAATATTGATATTAGACTTAAACATGAATGATACTTTAATAGAGTCTATATTTGGTGTTTCTTCATTTTACAGCCAGACAAATTCGATTTACGTCCACAGAGTATAATAAAAATCTTAAATCCAAACAATGCAAACACTTTCAGTATCAGATTCAACTCGTCGCTTAATTTGCAGCTTTGGTATTAAAAAAAAAAATATTTGGTGAATTACAAAAGCTTTTAAAGCCTCCGAAAAATGTGTAAATCATTTGGCGCCACTTAATGCCTATATATGTAAGCCAATTAAATGGGAATTTTGTTGGTTTGTTTGTAAAAAGCTGTATTAATTTTGTATGCGATTGCATCGATTGGTGTCACAGGCCGCGCCCGTTAAACTGGCCACATAAACAACAACAAACAATTCCTTACAAGAAACAAGACACATTAAACTGAATACAAGTGCAATTCTCATTAATGTTAAATCTTTTTTTTTCTATATATATAAAGTTAAAACCATAATAATAAGCACAAGGTCAGCAAGTTGTGGAGATTGTGGCACATTGCTTAATTCCGGGGCAGTAAAATCAATTTATTTAGAGTCACGGAGATTAGAGAGAGAGGGAAAATAGAAGGTAGCTACACAGAGGGAAAATATCAAGTAATTCGTACTTAAAACGACACATTTTGAACTTGATAAACGATTTAAGAAAACTTTAATTTTATATTAAATTAAATAATTATGGCTTAATACTTTTAACTAATTTATGAAAGATAAACCTTTCAAAGAAAACAGAATGTTAAATCTTATAAATAATCTAAATAGATGTTTTTTTAGATTTAACAATATCTCCTTAAGATTGAAATTACTTAAGTAGAGTATTTCGATCTTATTTCCAGTACGATATTTGGGAATTCTAAACAAGCGAACGCTAAAGAGATATAAGAAGTAAAGTACTTGATTTAAGATTTTACATACTTGATCTGATCGAACCTGAGTCCCGAACAGAAAAACAAAAATCATTCTAATGTTCAAGTTTAAATTTCTTGATTTTAGTATGTATTTTTTAAGTATGTATACAGGATACTTTTTTTTTTACCTAACTTAAAATAAAAAATGGTACAGATTCCCGAAATTCAAAATATTGCTAAGAAAAATCGTGCTTGAATCAAGTATTTTGTACTTAATTTCAGAAAATCCCGGATTACCGTACTTCTAATTGATTTTATCCCGGAATTCCGGAATTTTTTTTCCTTGTAGTAATTTTAGAGTTTTACTTGATTCACGATTTTTTGTTCCTTTATCAAGATTATTAATATGTGACTTCTCGTACTTATATCCAGTATGATTTTTAAGTATCAAAAATACTTAATTCAAGTTTATTCGAACTTAATTTTAACACGGCCTTTTTTCTCTCTGTGTAATCGTGCGACTTGTGGCAAGCTCATAAAATAAATATATATTTATGCTTATTTTACACAGTGTCGCACTTCAATTGTTGCCCCCTTTAGAAGCGACTGTTGGGGTCACTTGGCGACAATGTGTTGAGCCGCACCTCTCTTGGGAGCAGGGGGAAGGGATTGGGGGAATTGGGGACCCATCCCATTAATATGCTCCATGTCTGTGTCCACTCGCTGGCTAAATTGCGCAATGGAATGACAACTGAATAAACAAGAGAAGACCGCGACCTGCCCCACGCAACTGACACGCGACTTTCAGCAGAGAATGAGGGGGAAATAAAATAAAGAAGAGAAGTAGACAGGGAGGGAGAGAGAGAGTGAGAGGAGCAGGGAATACTTGTCGTAATTCTACCCATTTCATATATGATGGAGCTTGGATTACAAGACTGACAAACTGACAGACACTGGGCGTCATAATTGTTTAATTTACTTCATGATTATATTGCTGCTGTCGCTTTGCCCAAGGTGTTCCAGCATTTGGAAACCTCTGATCATCGTTAGGCTGCTAGTTTAGGTATACCCTGTAAATAAGTAAATATCTGAAGGGAATATGCGATTTAAAAAAGAAGCCAGCTTTCATTCTTTATAAAATAAATAAATTGTCCGATTTGCAATTGTTTTTAAGATATATTTTAAATAATATATATATTAAATGTATTATGTAGATAAACACAATTTTTTCAATTCAACAATTTTTAAAACAAAAAAACTATCGTTAGTTTTATGGGTTGATCCAAATGTGCGGGTAATAAATTAAAAAAGTCGCCGTCAACGCGAAATCGTACGTATGTTGTTATTTAAGAATTTTGCTTGTGCGTCTCTGTGGCACCAACACTGCAGATATTTTGCTATTTTCAGCTTGCTCGAGAGCGACACCTGTTTTCTCAAGTGCTTATGCGTCTCTCTGGCGCCATATTCCAACACATAATGGATGGAGCACAAATAAATAATAGAATTTGAATATCTTTGTCAATTTATTTCTGATTACAAACAATTTTTTTGAGTAAGAATTTTTTAATTTGCTCGAGTGCTTGTGCGTCAATATGGCGCCATTTTTCAAAACATATTAGATTGAGCACAAATAAATAATAGTCTTGGAATATATTTGTCAATTTATTTCTAAATGCAATCCGTTTTTTTTTTTTTTTGAGTAAGAAGTTTTCAATTCGCTCGAGTGCTTGTGCGCCTCTCTGGCGCCATTTTTCAAAACATATTAGATTGAGCACAAATAAATAATAGTCTTGGAATATATTTGTCAATTTATTTCTAATTGCAATCCGTAATTAATTTTAAGCTTCATATTATATCCAGAAAATTTAATAAAATTGTCTAAAGCAGTTCTAAAAAAAACTTTAATGTTTTGTTAGGTATCTTTAATTCGAGCACACTCGTTTGCTTAGTTGCTTACTCTTCATTTTTTCTTGATGGAAACCTTTTATTTCTTAACGCGGTGGCGTCAGTTCCCACAATTTGAATGCCGCAAATGACGGACTGAACTGGGTTGAACTGTGGCCTCTGCCTGAAGCTACTGTTGAGGGTTGGGAGTACCAGTAATGACATTATCATTGCGGGAATTGAGTCTTCCCAGGCGTCTTCCCAGGCGCCCAACTAGACCACAAATAGCGGCCACATGAAATGGAAAACTTAGCTCAAAACTCTCTGTGTATTAAATACGAGTACACAACCCAGTGAAATCTGTAGACTGAAGACTGTAGATTGTAGACTGAAGACTGCTTTGCGTGTCTCGCAATTCCAAAATGAAAAGTCTCGTGTTAATGCAAATACTTTAACTTGTTGTTGTTGCTATTTCTTTGTATGCATAAACAAAATTTCACTAATTCCATGTTATTTTTGTTTCTTTCTTGATTTTCTTTTTACAGGCGCTTAGTGAAAAATTATCAGCCCAAAAAGAAGGAGGAGGAAGACAATGAGTAAGCACAAAAAATACAAAAAATATATATAGTTATAAGCATAATAATCATATAATAAGAGCAACGAGAGAGAACTGATAATTGCAGCTGCTCAACTGTGAGCTACCCTGTATTTAAGTGCGTGTGAAATTACACGGGGATATAATTGTAAATTATACAAAATTACGATTTTTGCTTCAACACTACGAAAGAAAAAATTATTAAAAGAAAGTCTTAATTGTATTCGTTTTTTTTTATTCTAAAATTTATTTTAAAACAACATATTATGACGAATATTCTTGATTTAGCAACCTTTCTTTTTATTAGTGTAGTAGGCAAAGATGTGCATGTATTAGTGAGCTTTTATATTAAAAGCTCTATTTGCATTGCCTCACATACGCAGAGCTTTAAGCTCTCTCAGAGTCAGCCCAACTGTGTGCTCTGTACATGAGAGTTGAAATGGTAAAAATAAGTTTTCAGCTTATTATTTAATAAAAAATTACCTTTTACAACTTTAAACAGGGTATTATCAAGTTTTTTTTACGTATTTCTCTTTGCTTTAACACGATTGCACAAACTTTTGTTAAATCTTTTGGAAAATTACCTTTAATTTGTGCGATTTTGTGTGTTTGGCAAATTTGTTAGCAAAGTGTTAAATGAATTTTGGACTACGCTCATATGACTCGACTATAGGGTATATAAGAGTTTACTTATGCGTGAGATGTGATGTGAAAGATGACTGTAACTACTCGCACTTTATTATTGTGCGTATCATATGTGTGGTCTGTGAATATTTGCGGCCTGGCCCTCAGTTTTTAATTACATGCGAGAAGAGGCAATGCTCCATTCTTATAGTATTCTCAAATGGAGGCCTGACATCATGCCCTGCAAATAGCAAATAACAAATAAGAAATAACTAATGGAAAAATGCGCCACAAATTTGTTGGCATTTGTAAGAGTCGTAAAATAACAACGAAGCCATTGAGACTCGATGGTCTCAACTAGGGATGGGTATGAAAATAGTCGTATCGATAATGTATCAATGCACAGAAAAAATATTTAAGTGAAAGGAAAATAAACTTTATATATTTAATGCGATTTCTTATTTTGAATTATTGATTTATTAATTAAGTTAGAAAAAATATGAGTCTTTTTTTATTTAGATATTTTTATTTTTGTATCAAAATTTTTTATTGTTCCTGCTGTTTTTTTATTTTACTTGACTTGGTAATATTTGAGGAATTATTACACTGACACAAAATATCTGTTTTAAAACTCGAGAATATTTAAGTTTAATTTAAAATAAAATTAGTATATTTTCTATTTATTTATTTATTTTTTAATCACAATGGTTTATTTGTGAAAACTGTTCCTCCTATTTTTGTTTTAATTAACTTTGCTAATATTTTTTAGAATTATTACACTTATAAAAATAGATGTGTTTCTAAACTCCAGAATATTTGACTTTAATTTAAAATTAAATTTGAGTCTTTTTTTATTTATATACTTGTGAATATTGTTCCTATTGGGAAAATTGTTCCTTCTAGTTTTGTGTTACTTGACTTGCTAATATATGATGAATAATTACACTGTTAAAAAACATCTGTTTCTAAAATCCAGAATATACGACTTTATTTTAATTAAATTATAGTCTTTTTTACTATAATTTTTTTTATTAATATGTTTTATTTGTGAAAATTGTTCCTTCGGTTTTTGTTTAACTTGATTGATTTATTGATTTGATTGTTTCTGAATTTATCTGATTAATCGATCCAATATTTATTACATTGATAAAAAATATCTGTTTCTAAAGTCAAGAATATTTGTCTAAAATTTTATTTTTAAATAAGATAAGAGAAAAATATAAAATAAAATGGTCTTACAATCTAGATATTTTCTCTATTTTTAAGAACTTTTTTTCATGATTTTTTTTTATTTGGTATGAAAATTAAGAATGTGTGTTGAAAACAATATTTTCCCAAATCGATATATATTTTTTTATTTTAATACCCATCTCTAGTTTCAATTGGCAACTTGAAGAGTTGGTAATGAAATGACAGGCAGGCAGTCAGCGAGTTAGTTCGATATGTTTGCCTTATACAGTTGTAAAACCTATAAATTTATTCATGATTGCCTGACTAAATGACTGACTGACAAACCGACGACAAAGCGACTGTGGCGTGGGCGGCGTGTCCAAGTTGAATGAAGCTATTGGAGGTACAGAGATAGGGACAGAGGGACAGGGACGGGGACAGGGAGAGACTTGGTCAGGCGCGAAAAGGCGTGGGCTGGTTTCGTTTTGTTGTAAACTGTAAACCCGTTAACTGATTGACTTGGCTCTGTGACTTGGATTTTGACTTGACTTTGACTTGGCTATTTACAGATTTACATCGAGGCAAGCGTTCCGCAATCTGCTCAAGGAGGTGGGCGATTTGGCGGGACAGCGCGAGGTTGTCTCCGAAACCCTGCAACTACAGATAATACAGGGTGTCACGTTGCTATCAAAAACACTGCGCGAGGATCGTAAGGTAAGTTATCAAGTCATTAAATATATTTGAAATTAATTTAACTATTTAAATTATATACAAATTTAGAAATTTTGATGTAAATTGAAGTTAATTCATTTTATGAATTGAAATATAAATATATATTAAATTAATTAATTTATTTTATAAAATATAGTCAAATTTAAAAAAGCTAAGAAGCCATTAAATGTATTTTAAATTAAGTAATTTATTTTATAAAGTTTAGCTAATTTTAAACATTTTTGTGATTCTGAAAATATTTCCGATAAATTAAATCTGATATTTCGTTCAGTTGTTTTCAAAAGCAATTCTCTTCAAATGGTTACTTAAAATTTTCCGTTAAATATATATAAAATTAAAAAATTTATTATCTGAAATATAGCCAAGTTTAAAAGGTTTATTGTGATTTAAAATAAATTTATTACAGCCGATTCTTTTGACTCCGAAAATATTTCCGAAAAATTAAATCTGATATTTCGTTCAGTTGTTTTCAAAAGCAATTGCTTAATCAAACTTTCCCAATTAAATTCAATTTTAAATTAATTTATTTGTTGTATATAATATGCCAATAGTTAATAATTGGTGGAAATTATAAATAAATAGTTTATGCAGCTTTTGTTTGCAAAACATGAGCTCGAACCCTGGAAAAGTATTCCAACTCCTAAAATAAATATATGAAAAAATAAAGAATTTTATTTATTTATTTTATATAATATTATAATTACATCATTTTTAACTCATCCTTTTTCCTTTTCCCACCTTTTAGAAATGCCTCAATGATGGCACGATGTTGCAACAAACCCTCAGCGCACAGTTGTCGTCATTGGAGCGCGCCAAGCGCAACTATGACAAGGCCTATAGAGATTCGGAGAAGGCCGTGGAGAATCACAAGAAGGCCGACATGGATTTCAATCTGAGTCGTGCCGAAGTCGAGCGTTACAAGAACATTATGACATCGAAGATACAACAGTCGGACGATGCCAAAAACGAGTACGCCAATCAACTGCAGAAGACAAACAATTTGCAGCAACAACACTATGGTATTCTTCTGCCCGCCGTCTTCAATCGCCTGCAGGAGCTGGACGAGAAGCGTACACGGGGTATCCGTGAGTTCATCATTGGCGCCGCGGATGTCGAGTCCTCGGTGGCGCCGATCATAGCGCGTTGCATGGAGGGCATTGTGAAGGCCGGAGAGTCCATCAACGAACAGGAAGACTCGTTAAAAGTGATCGAAAGGTGAGTTGATTTTTCTAATAATTGAAATATATATTATTAAAAATTATTTCTTGATTTTTAACAGAAATAATTAAAAAATTAGTCTTTTTTTTACCTAAATAAATAAATTAAAAAAGAATAAATAAATTTTAAATTATATTTAACTCTCTTAAGTTTTTCGGTTGTCCAAAATAAAAAGCGTTATTCATTGGTTTAAATGAAAAAAGGCTTAATGCTCTAATTAGCCTGGAAAATAATGTTATCTGGTTACTGGAATGGTCCAGCGTAATGTCGATTTAATTATAATTTGATCTGAGATAAATTTTGTTCAATTGGTTTGAAAATTTCGATTATTTTGATTTTACTGATTTTTAATAACTTCGAACTGCCATAACTTTGTCAAAACTCAATCAATTTCCATGCGCAATGTAAATTTTAGCATAATTTTACCTCTTAATTCGTTCTGCATTTAAATTCTTTCCATATTGAAAGTTCAAAAATTTCGAAATTTTTAGAAAATTTACAGTGTTACCCCTTATAATTTTTCAAAAAATTTCGAAATTTTCAAATTTTCAAATTGAACAAAATTTAAATGCAAATCGAATTAAGAGGTAAAATTATAATCAAATTTACATTGCGCATGAAATTTGATTGAGTTTTGACAAAGTTATGGCAGTTCGAAGTTATTAAATTTGCTCAGAAGCTGCGACGGCCATAACCGAAATTAACCCTTATAAATGAATCGGATTATGAGTTTCGGTACAGCGGAAGAAATTTTCTTCGGTTACGGTTTCATTACGGTTACAAATATCAATCGGTTTTCATCGGTTAAAGGTTACGGTTTCGGTTAAGGATTTAATCACTGCTCTTAAATTATATTATAGTACTAAAATTAAATTATAAAAAATAATAACTCCTAATTTATATTTTTTTTAAAACTTCTAAAGTAAAGATTATTTTTATAAGCAAAATAAAAAATAATAACTGTAGACTCTTATTAAATATATCAAAAAAACTATATTTGGTAATATTCGTATTTTTTTATGTTTTTGGTATGTGAGTTTTATTTTTATTTTCATTATTTATTATTTGTAATATTTAATAATCTTCTAGTATAACTTACTTAAGACTCAAGCAATTTTCATGTGGAATGTAATTATGTTATTTTTACTCCCCCCTTTGCCTATTTAAAAAAAAAATTATTTTCCAAAATTTTAAATATCGAGAATAAAAATGAGTTTAACATATTTTTGTTAGATTATAAATAAAAGCTAAATTTTATTCGTATACACGTGCTATAAATTGAAATTCGGGATATCTAAGATTTTTTCCATTAATCAGATAATGTTTTTCAGGTTTAATTTTATTATCTTCATATCTCTTAATTGGAATAAATGCTTTTAAGTGGTTTCTAATGTAATTTGTATGTTTTTGCTGCATTACAGATACCAATCGGGCTTCACACCACCACCGGACATACCATTTGAGGATCTGTCAAAGATGGATTCATCGATTGCGCCGCAATCGAATTACAGCAATGTCACCTACAATCACATGACCATTAAGGGCACGATCAGCGGTCCCAAGTTTAAAAAACCACGCGGTGGCATCTTGAACAGCATCTTTGGCAGCAACAAGGTAAGAGAATCCGTTGACGATTCCCGGTTTGGGTTAAATAAGAAAAGAAATACGAAAAAAATTACAAACTTAGCTGCAAGTTCTTTTTTTATCTACTTTGAAGTTGTTTTCCTGGTCCTCGCTGTCTATCTATTTATCCCATCATTGCCTGGCACTTTTGACCTCTCTCTCTCTCTCTCTCACTCACTCATTCACTCTCTCTCTCTCTTTCTTTGTTTGTGTGAGAGAGTCAATCAATCAGTCAATCAATCAATCAGTTGCCTCTTGTGTTTGTTTGCTTCTCGTTTAGTTTTTAAGTTAAAAATCTTAAGTCGTAGGCATTCTCTGTCTTCTTTTACTCATGCCGTCTCTATCTCTCTCTTTCTCTTTTTTATATATTTTTCTGTTTCTTCATTTATCGATAAATCGTTATGCCATTTGTCTTTTATTTATTGTATGAAACTAACGGACGGTTGTTACCAACTTTGCTGTAAGTACCAAGTGTCAAACTCGGCTCACATCTCAGCTCCGTTATCGTATCGTATCGTATCGCCTCGTATATCGTATCGTATCGTATCGTCTCGTATCGTGTTCTTCTCTCATGTCTCCTCAAATATGTTTAACTACAACTGATAAAAAACAAGATCGTTTCAGTCTTTTCATAAACCATATAAACTTTTTCTCTACTCTGTTTGTATCTGGGAATAGTGATTAAAATTGGATTTGATTAAATCATTTGGATTAAAATTGTATATGATTAAATCATTTAACTTTGTCGTATTTTCCAGCACAACACAAATATTTAATTTAATTCAATATTTTAACAAATACTTCAATATTTTAATTTTTTTTTCAAATTTAAACAAGCAATTTGAAAGTTGGCTGATTTAAAATTAGAAAAATGCTTTCGGTTTTTGTGAATTTTTGTAAAAATATTGATATAACTTCCATTGATTTAAATTACAGTTCAGATTAAATTTAAATCAATTTCAAAGGAGTTTAGTGATAGTTAAAAAATGCAACTAATTAAATCGAATATTTCTTGATTTTTGGAAAAACTTCAGTAAGGAAAAATTTTTTATTTGAGATTAGCTTAAAAAATGATACAAAATTGTAGTTGATTAAATCATTTGATCTTGAGAATTTTCCAGCAGTACATAAATATTTAATTTTATTAAAAACTTCAAAAAATTCTTCAATATTTAATATAATTAAATATTTCTACAAATACTTATTTATATTGAATTTTAATTAAATTTAAATTACGCATTTAAAAAATAGCCGATATATTTTTGACTAAAAATTATAATTTGTTGTGAAAAAAATAAACTAAATTGTAATTGATTTAAATAACAATGCAGATTAAATTTAAACTAATTTCAAAGGGATTAAGTAATAGTAGAAAAATGCAGCTAATTAAATCAAATATTTGTTGATTATTGGAAAAACTTCACTAAAAAAAAATTGTTTATTTAAAAGCAGCTTAAAAAGTGATTTAAATAAGGTTTAAATAAATTATTTGATCTTGAAAATTTTCCAGCAATACACAAATATTTAATTTAATCAAATATTTCAAAAAATACTTCTCATTTAAAATTTTATTTAAATTTCAACTACAAATTTTAAAATTAGCTGTGAAAAAATCAACTAAATTTCCATTGATTTAAATAACAGTGCAAATTAAATTTAAACTAATTCCAAAGGGATTTAGTAATAGTTGAAAAATATAATTAATTAAATCAAATATTTGTTGATTGTTGGAAAAACTTTAGTAAAGAAAATAATGTTGTAAATAAATTTAATCACTATCTAATCACTATTCCCAACCTCAGACTCGTACTTACAAATCTAACATGCGCTATTAAAGAAAACTCCATTGCTTGTTTACGCTTTTCCACTTTTCGCTTCTCATTGGCATCTCGACAAACAATTAATAATTGTGTTTAATTCTTGAATTCTTTTATTTACTGCATATATATATATACATACATACATACATATATTTGTTGCTGTCTGTCACACACACATATAAATTTCTAACACAAATGCTTTTACTTACAACAAAAACACACACATACATTTTACATCCGGAAAAATAAACAACAACAAAATGTGATACGTTATCAATAAAAAAAATAAAATATGAAACTGTATAAATAATATAAATGATTAACTCAATTCGCTGCCAATAGCAACGGCAGATAATTGAAGCCTGTATCACAATGAAGGTATGATGTATGATATTCCTCCAGCTCAACTAACTAACTTAACTAACTAACAGCTCCTAACACATGTACTAATATCTATAAGCTATCGCTATCAACAATCAATCAATACTAATCACAACTGCTAAACTTAATCGCATCAACTTCTTTTCATCGAGTCACATTTCACTCACGATTCCTCAACTAATAAAACTATGATAAAAAAACATATCATTAACCATTTAACTACTTAGTTAATTAATTAGTTAGTTAGCAACAAGCCAAAAAAAAAAGCAGCACACTCACACAACGCAAAAACAATTAAATTTATTAATTAAATTGATTAGCATGTTCTTATGTTTAATTAATTTCCCATTCAGCTTTTCAATTTGTTTATAATTTATTATGAAGTGTTTAGGTTCAGTTTATCTTTGTTGTGAATGTGTTTGTTTAAAGTGTTTGTTGTTCCGCCTTGTAAAGTACATAATCATTGCACATAGTTCCCATAAAAAACTATATTTATTTTTTAACAAACTCAATTAATGTTTATTTATGTAAATTTTCATAGAATTCCCTGACTGCGGACGGACAAAAGGAGGATTATAGTGATCTACCACCGAATCAACAGCGTAAAAAGTTGCAGGCAAAAATTGCTGAATTGCAACATAAAGTGGATCAAGAGACGAATACGCGGGATGGACTCATGAAGATGAAGATTGTCTATGAGGCGAACTCATCGCTGGGCAATCCAATGACCGTTGAGGGTCAACTTAACGAATCCGAGCATGAATTGGAAAAACTGAAAATTGATTTGAAAAAATATCAAGGCTTCTTGGACAAGGCCAATCAACTGCAGGTGGTCAACAATAGTCCGCAATCGAATCGCAATCAACTGCAAAACGGACATCGAACATCAAGGTGAGATAGACCATTTTTTATTAGGCATATTCCACAAATCTCTAATCCAAAAGAAATTGTCAAAATTATATTTCAAATTTCTTGAATTTAATTTTAAGCTGAATAAAAGGGCTTAACATACATTTAAATTAATTTGAAATACATTTTTCGCAGCTTTTAAATGTGCAAACATTTGTTGTTAATAATAATTAAAATTTATCAAATTAAAATCGAAATCGAATATCAGTAATTATTAATTTGTTTAATATTTAAAATAAATTTATGGCTGCTGATATTTGTGAATTCTAATATGTGTAAAAATATGAAATCTTTCACATTTAAATTAAATTAAAATTTATATTTAATTCTAAAAAACTTATTGCAGTTTTGTTAAACTCTGAAAATATATCCGAAATTAATCAAATAAAATTTTTAATTTAATAGAAGGATTAAAGTTAATAATAAATTATTGCAGTTTTTATTGAGACTCCAAAAATAAATCCGAAATTAATTAAATTACATTTTTAATTTAATAGAAAGGCATAAAATAATTTTTATATAGATTGACATACTGTACAAAATGTATCAATAATTACATTTCTTTATGTTTATCGATTTTTATGAATCCTAAAACTACGAACCACGAAACCACGAAAATTTAATTTCTTACATTTAAACGAAATTAAATTTTAAATTGCATAAAAAACATGAAAGAAATTTAAAATGAGTTTATTTATTGAGTATACACTAAGAATTAATATAAATAACCATTTTTGATGACTCCGAAAATGTTTCCAAAAAAATAAATTTCTGACATTTAAATGATATAAAATTTTAAATTGCATAAAAATCATTAAAGAAATTTTAAAATGAATTTATTCATTGAATATATACTAGGAATTAATAAATTAAAATGTCAAAAATTAAATTTCTGACATTTAAATGAAATAAAATTTTAAATTGCATAAGAATCATAAAAGAAATAAAAAAAAATTACTCATTGAATATATGCTAGGAATTAAAAAAAATCATCATTTTTGATGACTCCGAAAAATTAAATTTCTGACATTTCAGAAAATTCGATATTCCTTTTGATTGTCATTAAAATTTGAAGAGATTTGTGGAACATGCCTATGTATATCTATATAAATCTGACTTGATTACTAATTTGTTTTATTTTTTAATAGACATTCCAATGGCAGCGCTAGCGCTGATGATCATAATGATGGCGATGATCAGCCCGATGATGCTGGCAGCTTAAGCAGGTCAGATTCTGAGGATAATGTGGCGCAAATACAAAATGGGCATAATAATAACAATAACGGGTACACTCATAAGTCTACGTTCAATGTTTATATATTCACAACAACAACAACAACAACAAAGACACATCTACACACACACACCCAAACTCACACACAGAAACATAACACACATTATTGTCATTATTATTATTATCGTATTGCGCTTATGATTTGGCTCGTTTTACTCATTTTGTATAATTTCCTTTACCTTTTACCCTTTTCTTTATCATTGTACATTGTTTCTCATGTTTGTTGGCATTTTTCGGTGTTGGTTCTTGTTTTCATTTACTTTATTTTCGTTATACTCATCAGCGAAATTGTCAATTAAATAAGTGAAGCCCAGAAAAAAGTCCACAATATGCCAAAGAAACAAACAACGAAATTTTAAATTAATTTATATACATTTTTTTTATATAAAAAATTTAAATTTATTTATAATATTTAGTTGATTGCTTTACACCATACATAAGACACATAATTAATATTCAAATTGCAACTTCTTTCAAATATTTCGTTTCATTTTGCCTTTTCCATGGTGAAATCCAGCAGTTCGGCAAGTCCCGAGAGCGGTCTAGGCACCTCGCATACCTCACTCCCCGGCTCCGGACAGGGTAGCGCCAATGAGAATGCAATTGGCGAGGAAGCGTGCTATGAAACGGAGGTGGAGCTGTTGCAACCCCTAGGCACATGTCGTGCACTGTATCCCTTCGAAGGTGAGTACCCATTAAACGTACCTTTTATTCATTAAGTCTGCGCACCTTAAAAATAGATAAAATTTAAGTGAAAAAAATAGAAAAGTGTCTGAGCAGTAACAGCTGAGAATAACACTCTTGTAGTAGCTCATATTTTTCAACTAGTTTGCTTTGAAAACTTTAAAAACAGATAAAATTTAGGTGAAAAAAATACAAAAGTGTCTGAGCAGTAACGGCGGAAAATAACACTTTTATTGACAACACATATTTTTAAACCAGTCTGCTCACCTTAAAACAGATAAATTTGAAGTGAAAAAATAATACAAAAGTGTGTGAGCAGTAACAGCTGAGAATAACACTTTTATAAAAGCTTATATATTTTATACCCTTAGGTATAAAGGTACCAACGCATATTTTTCAACTCAAAACAAAGAATTTAAGTGAAAAAAAATTCAAAAGTGTCTGAGCAGTAACAGCTGCGAATAACACTTTTACAGAAGCTCATATATGTTATTCCCAACACATAATTTCAACCAATCTGCTCACTTTAAAAACAGATAAAATTTAAGTGAAAAAAATACAAAAGTGTCTGAGCAGTAACAGCTGAGAATAACACTTTTATAGAAGCTAATATTTTTTATACCCTGTGGTATACACATTTTTTTAAGTGAAAAAAAATACAAAAGTGTCTGAGCAGTAACAGACGAGAATAACACTTTTATAGAAGATAATATTTTTTATACCCTGTGGTATACACATTTTTTTAAGTGAAAAAAATTCAAAAGTGTCTGAGCAGTAACAGACGAGAATAACACTTTTGTATAAGCTCATATTATTATACCTTGAGTTATACAAGTAACTGACAAAAGGAGATGTGGCAGATATTCCTAAATACCAGGCGCAGTTCAGGTTTATTTATATTATTAGATCGGTTTACTATATTATAAAGCTGCCATATAAACGGTCGTTCGAAAATCAAGTTTTAGTACGAAAAACTTTGGTTTTTTTATATCAATTGAATCAATTGGTTATATCAATTGAATGTGAAATTTTGTGTTTATTGTGTATATTCTGTGCCCTAAAATCTCAACTATTTGGCGGACAACCTTAAATTACTTTAATTTATTATTCTTATACAATGTACATACTGTTCTTGTTAAAAACTTTGATATTAAAATATTTTATATGTCACTTAAATGCTGTACGAATTACAGGGTCTTAATATTTATCCGGAAAATTGTGTACACTCAAGAGCAATTCTACCTATATGCAACACTAAATTTTAGCTTATCAAGAAGGACTTAAAATATCGACAGTTTTAAATTCAAGTATTTCTGCACAATAAAAAAGTATATACAGAGAAATCGGATTTGTTATCGTATTAAAGTCACATTGCAAGACCTTGTAGGAACCACATAAATACAAAAATATTTAACTATTTAATTTAAATCATAAGAATTTAAATTTCTAGAAATAATATTCAGAGAAAATGTAAATGTATTTGTAATAACTTCTAAATGTTAGTATATAAGTTCAATTGTTAACAGGGATTAAAAACGAAACGAATATCGATTTCAGTTACGGTTTCGGTTATGCTCGAATTAAGGTTATCGGTTATGCAAAATCTTTCGGTTTAAAAATACCGGTATGGTTTCGGCTCTAAAAAAATTAAGTTTTTTGGTTGACCAAAATAAAAATCGTTGTTCATTGATTTACATGAAAAAAAAACTTAACGCTCCTTTTAGCCTGGAAAATAATGTTATCTGGTTACTGAAATGGTCCAGCGTAATGTCGATTTTATTATAATTTGACCTCATATAAATTTGGTTCAATTGGTTTAAAAATTTCGATTATTTTGATTTTATTGGTTTTTAATAACTTGTAACTGCCATAACTTTGTCAAAACTCAATCAATTTCCAAGCGCAATGTAAATTTGATCATGATTTTACTTCTAAATTCGTTCTGCATTTAAATTTTTTCAATTTTGAAACTTCGAAATTTTTCGAAATTTTTAGAAAATTTACAGTGTTACCCCTTATCATTTTTCGAAAAATTTCGAAATTTTCGAATCTTTGAAATGAACAAAATTTAAATGCAGATCGAATTTAGAGCTAAAATTATGTCCAAATTTACATTGCGCATGGAAATTTATTGAGTTTTGACAAAGTTATGGCAGTTCAAAGTTATCAAAGTTGATCAGTAGCTGCGACGGCCAGAACCGAAATTAAGCCTTGTAAATGAATCGGTTACTAAACGGTTATTTCGGTTTTAAGAAATACGGTTTATGGTTTTCGGTACAGCGGAAAAAATTATTTTCGGTTGCGATTTCAGTTACGTTAAAAATTTCAATCGGTTTTCATCGGTTGAAGGTTACGCTTTCGGTTAAGGTTTTAATCCCTGATTGTTAATCTTATAAGATTATAAATATTATAAATAGTACTACTGTGACTAGAATGAAAATACAAATAAATAAATACAAATTTATTTAAAATTATTAATATTATAAAATTATTAATATTATAAAATTATAAATATATTATGAATATTATAAAATTATAAATATATTATAAATATTACTACTGTGACTAGAATGCAAATACAAATAAATAAAAACGAATTTATTTCAAATTTTTAGCTACCAGCGAGGGCAGCATACCGATGAGCGAGGGCGAGGAGCTGCAGGTGATTGAGAATGATCAGGGAGATGGATGGACGCGAGTGCGACGAGCGAACAACTCAAATGGCTGGGACGAGGGATTTGTGCCCACGAGTTACATCAATTGCACGCTCTTTGCTTAGACAATGGGACAATGGGACAGGATAAAGGATAAGGAAGAGATCCCTAAAGGAGTATAAACAGAAGGACAGCAGGAGGCAGTTTTAAATGTTAACTACTTAACAGCATTTTTGCATATGTTCCATACATTTTGGTGTACTTTTGTCATAACTTTGCGTTACTCTGGACAGCCATAAAACATTACAATCACAACACACACACTCTCTCACACGAACACACGCACAACCATGTACATTTGTCTTAAGATAAGCTAAAAAATTTCGTTTTCTATACAAAAATGTTGTATACTATTTACTATGATTTTAAATGTCATTGATAATGAAGTAGATATATCATAAATAATAATAAAACATAGTTAATATACTATATACACTATATATATAAATACTATATATGTATATAGTATATTTATATGCACCCCACGAGCAGACCTCACCTAATTGTAAGCCCTCTTCACATCCAAAAATCAGAACAACAATTTAAAACAATCATGTATTAACTATTTATATATACTATATACATATGAAAAGTGTAATTTAAAGCATATTTCTCACATTCAACATAAAAAATAAGCTGGTAAACATATTGAAGGCACTCTAAAAAAGAATTCGAAATGCACTTTGCAATATGCTTACTACATTTATTTTTTATAATCGCATTTCATATTATAAAAAATAGAAAATTAATATACATACATACATATAGCACCTGCTACTTTTCGAGCTGACCAAGAAAAGCAACAGATTCTGTGGCTATTAGATTGTAGAGAGCACATTTAAAATCATTGATAAATATACGAATTAAATGAGAAAACGCTTCCAACAATTTAAAATAAATAAAATAAAATATCGATCTAATGTATGGCAAAAGTTATGACAATGGCATATGCAAAATTGGCAAGAAATTGGAAAGCAAAAAACGCGCTAGCTTGTTATATATGAAATAGCAACAATTGTACATTTTACTTTACAAAAACTTAATTATAATTTTATACCTAAATAACTTTTGTATTGCTTTTTTGCCTTGTACATTTTCACACACTTACACTTACACACACACATACATACATACATACACACATTTATATATGTATTTAAAAAATGGAGAAAATGATTTGATGAAATTTCGAAATTAATTTCGTTAGTTAAATAAGTTAACAATCATTTAAGGCTTAAGTCAATGCAAAGCCGGGCGGCGCTACCTTTTGTTATACATATGTGTTGAACGCCACTTTGCAATTATAATTTATAATTTACATAATATACATAAATATATATATATGCTATATAAACAAACATATATATATATTAATAATTAATAACCGAAATCAAAAGATATAAGTCTGCGGCAAATGCAAAAATTTAGCTGACCAGGCGAGTAAATTAGAATTTTAGTTAGTTTCTTCATAACTATCTCCGATATGTCTGCAGTCTGGGAGTATTACAATGAATTGAAATACTCTACTATATATATTTAAGCAGGTTGTAAATATGTTGGAGATACTTCTTTTCATCTGATCAAATTTTTGTCTTAATTTTTCCATTTCATTTTCATACAATGCAAACGAAAGAAAAAACTGAATACTAAATGCGAGCGCAATGAATTTAAATACGCGTAATTCCAAAATTCTTAAATTTATATAATTTATCTAGTAACTAATGCCGATAAACAAACAGACACTTGATGAGAGGAACTGAGATAATGTTTTACATAAAAAAGAGTGTGGAATCAGTTATGAAATTAAGTGGCAAATGGTGTCATATGTGAAAGTGGTCAATTTTAAATGAGCATGACAACATATGTAATAAAAAGTAACGAAAATAAAATGAAGATTGAATAAAATAAAAGTTGCTATTTGAATTAACGTCTTTTGTGAGACTGACTAAAAGCTCGCTTGTATTTGATGCCCATTAAGAGCAGCTTGCTATGAAATTAAAGTGTAACTGCTTGAAACTGCTAATCTAAAGCTGTTTAATATGTCACTCACAATTTCATGGCAAGACTGGCGCCATCTTGAGCTAAAATCTTGCACTGAATACGCCCATTAAAAGCTGCTTTCTATGAAGTTAAAGTGAAACTGCTTGAGTCTACTAATTAAAAGCTGTTTAATATGTCACTCACAATTTCAAAGCAAGACTGGCGCCATCTTGAGCTAACAACTTGCACTGCAAACGCAGCGCCCTCTTTTGTTCATTTTTTCCAATAAACTTTAATTGTAAAACACCTCAATACAAGTAAATAATGTACGTTTATTAAATATAAATTTGATATACATATTGTTGTGAGTGTTAAGTTTGTTTGACAGCAGTTATATGAATCAAAAGCTGTTTATTATGTCACTCATAATTTCATAGCAAGGCTGGCGCCATCTTGAACTCAAAACTTGCACGGAATACGCAGCGCCATCTTTTTTTCATTTATGTTAAATAAAGTGAAACACCGCAGTCCAAATAAATATTGTATGTTTATTGAAACTCAATTTGATATACATATTGTTGTGAGTGTTGTTTTTTTCTCTTGCTACATTTAAATATATAATAATATTTGTATATGTTATGTGTATATATATATATTTATATTGTTCACATCTGTCAATATATATTTTAGTACAGTTTACTAATGTTTAACAAAATTTTTATAGTTAAGTTATCATATTACAAACTCGTGTAATCGGTAAGCCTTGCTACACACACAAATACATCCGTTCCCTCACACACACACATATACACTGACACCCACACACACACATACACAATCGACACTTTTAAAGCGCGCTGTCCTTAATCCTTAACCCATGCTAACCCTTGTCCTCAACGCTACACGTTGATATGGTGTTATTTTTACAGTGTTTAAAGTACTCGTTGCAATTAGTATTAATTTTCAACCAGTTATAAATATCGTAGTAATAAAGAGTTAATATAATATAGTATAGTATAGTTAAAGTAGAGATCGTAAATAGACTTAAGTTTCAGTTACAGCAATAGTTGGTAGTACTCATAGTATTACCTATGATACGTATAGTACCTAAAGTTTAGCCTTAAAAGCCGAAAATAGAGTTTCAACAATGATTACAACAATAGTTTCTTCTCATAGCACAACCATTAATTTTTTTTAAGTTATCGTTATCGTTTTCGTTAAGTTTTCGTTTAATATAAGTAGTTTCGAAAAGAGTTTCGGCCTAAAGCTAACAGCCAAAATGTGAAGATTAAGGTAATTATAACATAGTTTTACCCAGGGATCGTAAAAGAAGTTATTGGTTTAAAAAAGTCAAATTTAAAAAAATAAAATAATAATAAAAATTAAATTTTTTAAATCATATAAAAATGTTAATATATTTTTTATTTTTATAGAAATTATATACATTTTTAAATATCTTTTAAGCATACCATAAATATTAAAGTAAAATTTGCTAAACTTTTGTTATAAAAATTAAAAAATAACTTTTATTTGAAAAATTAATTTTTTCTTATAAAAATTGAATATAAAAAAATTTTAGATTGTGTTTTTTAAAAATATATAAAAATTTGAATATAGTTTTTTATTTTTATATAAAAAGATATACATTTTAATATATATTATATTAATACATCAAAAAATACCAAAAATATTAAAATAAATTTGGTAAGTTTTTATTATAAAAATTAAAAAATAAATTTTATTTTGATAAATAAATTTTTCCTATAGAAATTAATAGTTATATGATTTAAAATAAATAAAAAATTGAAATTAACTCATAGTTATTTTATAAAGATTAAAAAAATGAAAGGTTTAAAAATTTGATAAAATTCAACTATTAACTATTATTTAATAATTTATATTTGACAAAATTAAAATTTGACAAGTTTTTATTTTAAAAATTAAAAAATAACCTATTTAGATAACAAATTTTTTCATTCAAAAATTTTAAATACAAATTATAAAATGATTTTAAAATAAAAATTTAAATTTATTTGTTACATCATAATTAATTTATTAAGATCAAAAACTTAGAGTTTTAAATTTTTTTGATAGAAATCAACTAATAAATATTGTTTAATAATTTATATTTAACTAAATTAAAATTTAACAAATTTTTGTTTTAAAAATTAAAAAATATCTATTATTTTTTTCTTATAAAAATTTAACATAAAGGTTATAACATGATTTTATTAATTTATTATATTATTAAATAATAATTATTATTTTAAAATATACATATGTAAAGTTGACGATCCCTGGTTACAATAGAAATGTATTATTTAGACACCTCTCTGTCTCTCTCTCTCTCTCTCTGTCTTTCTCTATCTGTCTCTTTCTGCTTTTCTTTTTTACCCTGTTTACCTGAACAATTACAGACAAACTCATAATTTAAGCAGTTGCGTTTCGCAGGTTACAACAATGATAATGATTTAGTTTTCTTAATTAATTTGTAGTAAGCAACATTTAAGATTAACCTGGGAAATCGAATTTTGATAGCTCGAAAATGGCTTAAAGTCCTTTCGCTAACTAACGGGTAAAAAGTGGTAGAAACAGTTAAGCGAGTTTGCAGTTCGCAGTTTTGTAGTAAAAAGTTTTTGACTTAAAAAGTACTCTAGTTTCGTATTTATAATATGACACAAGTACAAATAAAAACGTATGTGTGTATAGTTTAATTTTTAGCAATTTGATTTGATTCGTTTTTCACTTGAAATTTTTTCAAGTTTGAAACGAGTTTTCAACCTTCAGTTTGGGTTAAGTTATATTTTTCATTACAAGAGATTGTCCTATTGAAAGTCAAATTTTGAAGCTGAATAAATGGGGTTTTTCTGGCTAGAAAGAAGCTAAAAGTTTTTAACTGTTTTACCAAAAACTGACTACAGTAAATTCGTCTTAATCACACGTTAGTCTCACTCACTCACACACACACACATACATAAGTAGATTGTCATTTTAATTAAGTTTCTTTTTTTTTTTTTGTGATTTTTCTTCTTTTTTTTGTTGTACATTGAGAAAAGTTTAGCTTGGGTTTTCTTAACTTTTTTTTTTATTTGCAGTTTTTGAAACCTTTGCGGTTTTTTTGACTGCTTTAGATTGTGGTTAAAATTGTTCTGTATTTAATTAGATTTTTGGGCCTTTTTGGGCTTAAATAGTGTGGTTAATTTGCGCAACATTTAGCTAACATTTAGTTAAATATATTATATATATAAATATTTAGTGTATAGTTTTTAATTAATTAACTGCCTTTCGTTGCCTCGCAATTTACTTTCGATTTTATTGTTACTTTCCTGGTACAAACACAACAACAAGCATTAAACACAACAATGACAACAACAAGCAAAAATATATATTTATTTATATATATATTTTTAATTTGTATTGTTTATGTTTTTTTTTTGGTACTCTCGATTTCTCATTATTATTGTGCTCTCTAAATGTACCTAACAAAGCTCTCTCTATCTCTTTCACAAACTCTATCTTTATCTCTATCTCTAACTGTCTCAAGCTCTTTTAACTATAACTATTATAGATTATGTATCATTCGGTTTGGTGAATCAATTAATTAATGGTGTAAACAAACTTATGAACTAACAAATTGAGCTTTAAGTTGTAAGTAATATTCGCATATCGTTAAATTTTTTGGTGTTATGCATTTCATATTTATTATTGTTTCTGTTGTCGGATTTTTGTGTCGCGTTATTCGTCGCGTATTCGGTCAAGGAGAATTATCCGAGTCGGAGCCGCCATAGCTGTGCATGGGAAATAATGGATACCATCCATTGATGTGCTGTCCAATGTTCACCTTATCCAGATTCACCTCCGTGCCGCCAAGTCCCTGATTGTGCTCAAAGCCCACACAACGCTGCCACACCATGATGACAATATTCCTCCCAAACACATCAGCGCTCTGCCAGACAGAGATAGCATATGCAGAGCGAGAGAGGGAGAGAGAGGGAGGGAGAAAGAGAGAAAGTGAGTAAGTTTATTTGCATACAAATTGCGTTAATTTTACTCAGTGTGCGTAATTACTTGGCAACATATAAATAAATGCAGAATATCAAAGGCTGACCAAAAAGCCAGTGACTGCTTCCATTGCACCATGGCACAATTTAACCAAATATTGTACACTTTTTTATTCACTTGAAAATTTTAAATATTTAAATAAAAAAAATATACATACAATTATAAATATATCCTTTTTCGAAATATATTTAACTGTAAAATAATTCCAACACTAAAAAAAATTATTGTTGCATATTAACGAAATTAAAATACCGTATTAATTAAGCGGTCAAATAATAATCAAAAATTGTACACTTCTTACCAGGGATTAAAACCTTAACCGAAACCGTAACCTTTAACCGGTAAATACCGATTAAAATTTGTAACCGTAACCGAAAACCATTTTTCCGCTGTACCGAAACGCATAAACCGAAACTCTTAAAACCGAAATAACCGTTTAGTAACCGATTCATTTATAAAGGTTAATTTCGGTTGAGCAACTTTGATAACTTCGAACTGTCATAACTTTGTCAAAACTTAATCAATTTCCTTGCGCTATGTAAATTTGAGCATGATTTTACCTCTAAATTCAATCTACATTTAAATTTTGTTCAATTTTAAAATTCGAAAATGTTGAAATTTTTTGAAAAATGATAAGGGGTAAATTGTAAATTTTCTAAAAATTTCGAAAATTTTCAAAGTTTAAAAGGTGAACAAATTTAAACGCAGAACGAATTAAAAATTAAAATCATGCTCAAATTTACATTGCGCATGGAAATTAATTGACTTTTGACAAAGTTATGGCAATTCAAAGTTATTAAAAATCAATAAAATCAAAACAATCGAAATTTTCAAACCAAATTAACCAAATTTATATAAGATCAAATTATAATAAAATCGACGTTACGCTGGACAATTCCAGTAACCAGATAACATTATTTTCCAGGCTAATAAAAGCATTAAACCTTTTTTCATGTTAAACTATGAATAACGCTTCTCATTTTGGTCAACCGAAAACCTTAATTTATTTTTGTGAACCGAAACCATACCGGTGTTTTTAAACCGAAACTTACAAAAATCGATAACCGTTACGAAACCGATACTCCAAGATTTTGCATAACCGATAACCGAAAACCTTAATTCGAGCATAACCGAAACCTTAAATGAAATTGATATTCGTTTCGGTTTTAATCCCTGGTTTTAACAATGTTATGAGTTTTAAGTTTTGAAAAAATTACTAAGGGAGAAATTGTAAATTTTCTAAATCAACAAAATTTAAATGAAAAATTAAATTAGAGATCAGAAAGACAATGGTCATTAAAATCATTATTAAAATGAATTTAAACAAAGTAAAAAAAGGTAAACATTAATAAACACCTTGAAATTCGTTTTTAATTAATATTTTAAAATCTTTTTTAATATTCTAATTAATTATTTTTATATTTTGTATGACAACTGGCTCCACTGTGCTTGTGTCATTTCATGCATGGCAAATTGGCTGCTCGCCACATTTAATGGCATTACAATCACAACGAAAACGGAAACGGAAACGGGAAGAGGAGCATGTTGTCATAATTTGAATCATCATCATTATCATTATCATCATCATCATCATTATCATCATCATCATCTCACCTGATATTTAATGGTCTGCTTGTAAATGGGCTCTGCCGCATGTCGCACCACCCGCGTCTTCTTCTTGTGTCGCAGTCGATCGCCATCTTTGATGTAGCACTTCACATACGTATCCGGAGGCGTCTCGCAATCGGCATTCACAATATTCCGTGCACAAATCAGCTGAGATCAAGGTAAGATTATTTTATTATTTTATATACTATACATACGTATTATTTATTTAAAAAAATGATTTAAGTTCTATTAAATTCAATCAGGGATTAAAACCGAGTGTAATGTCGATTTTATTTTAATTTGATCTCATATAAATTTGTTTCAATTGGTTTGAAAATTTCGATTATTTTGATTTTACTGATTTTTAACAACTTCGAACTGCCATAACTTTGTCAAAACTCAATCAATTTCCATGCGCAATGCAAATTTGAGCATGATTTTACCTCTTAAATCGTTCTGCATTTAAATTTTGTTCAATTTAAAAGTTTTAAAAATTTCGAATTTTTTGAAAAATGATAAGGGGTAACACTGTAAATTTTCTAAAAATTTAGAAAATTTTCGAATTCTCAAAATGAACAGAATTTAAATGCAGATCGGATTTAGACGAAAAATCATGCTCAAATTTACATTGCGCATGGAAATTGATTGAGTTTTGACAAAGTTATGGCAGTTCAAAGTTATCAAAGTTGCTCAGTAGCTGCGACGGCCATAACCGAAATTAAGCCTTATAAATGAAACGGTTACTAAACGGTTATTTCTGTTTAAAGAGTTTCGGCTTGTGGGTTTCGGTACAGCGGAAAAAATTATTTTCGGTTGCGGTTACAAATTTCAATCGGTTTTCATCGGATAAAGTTTACGGTTTCGGTTAAGTTTTTAATCCCTGATTATATTGAATTTTTTTGAAAATAAAAATAATTAATAAATTGTTAAATATAATGTAGTAGAGTTTATTCTATTTGTTATTTATTTAAAAAATATTTAAAATATTTAAATATTTAACATTTAAGAAAATAAAAATTTTAACATTGATATTATAAAATTAAATTTTTGAAAATAAAAATAATTAATAAATTGTTAAATATAACGTAGTAGAGTTTATTCTATTTGTTATTTATTTAAAAAATATTTAACATATTTAAATATTTAACATTTAAGAAAATAAAAATTTTAACATTGATATTATAAAATTAAATTTAACATTAAACAAATTAATATTAAAATTGCGTGTATAACTTAGCACAAGTTTTCAAATTGTATGATATTTAACAAAACTAAAAAAGAATGCATATTTTACTTTTACATTCGATTAAATTATATTGCAATGATAAATTAAAATTATAAAAAATTTAGTTACTCTTTTCTTAATCAATATGATTATATATTCATTATTTAAAATTAAATAAAAATTAGTTACTCTTTTCTTAATCAATATGATTATATATTTATATTGATTAAAAAAGAGTAAAAAAAATTTAGTTACTCTTTTCTTAATCAATATGATTATATATTCATATAAAAATAAATAAATAATTTTTTATTTATTATTAAAATTTCTCATGTTTTATTCTTTCTATTTGTAGATATTTGATGAATCCCCAAGGATAATTTAAGGATTCTCACCTCGACTTCGACATTGCCCTTGATTTTGACAAAGCCCATTTTGAGTTCGCCATAACGGGCTGTGGTGAGTCGATAACCCTTGGGATGGATCTGTGATGGGCCGAGTTTTAGGCCATAGCTGGACTCGCTGCCCGTGATGGCAGCGACGTTGACGTAGCTGCCGCTGAGCGTCTTGGCCACACTCTGTTTCCGCTGTGGACTCTCGTTGCTGCTGCGTTGATAGATGCTCCCCTTGCGCTGTGGACTCTCGTTGCTGCTGCTGTCCACACTGGGACGTTGATAGACACTCCCCTTGCGGGTGGGCGTGCCCATGGGAGGCGTTTCACTCGAGGAATGCACATACATGCTGCCCTTGCGTTGCAATTGAGATGGAGACTGAGATTGCAACTGCAACTGTTGATCTCCCAGTTGGAACATGCTGCTCTTGCGTTGTCCTGCCGACAATGTCTCTTGACCTCTAAGGTTTATCATGCTGCCCTTGCGTAGATTCTGCTGATGTTGTTGTTGTTGATTGCCATCATTTAGATTGCTGCCAAGCATTTGATTCAGATTCAGATTCTGTTTCTCCTGTGCCACATTCGAAACGGAGGCAGCCTGTTTGAGTCTGGACAATGCCTGCTTGGCGCTCTGTGCCGGCAACTGGTTGCCCGATCCCTTCCAGCGTGGACGAAAGCGTTTATCTTCATCATCGGACGGTGGACTGGTCTCTGTGTTGCCAACGCCAACGGGCAACTGTTGCTGTTGCTGATGTTGTTGCAGTTGCTGCAGCTGCAACTGTTGCAACTGCAATTGCTGTTGCTGCGACAGATCGAGAATGGAACTCTTGCGACTATTGGGACCACTTGGCAATCCCACGCGACTAGCACCTGCATCAAGGAACGAAGCAAATCACGGAGATCAGTAAAATATATAAAATAATCAAGTATATCATAAGGACAAATGTCGCTCAACTGAATTCAACGCCAACTCAAAGTACCAACGATTTTACTGGGCGAAATTTGAAGAGAGTCACAATTACACTTTCTAAGACTAAGTTAAAATTCAAGTATAGGGAGAAAGTAATGCTCAAAACAACAACAAAACAAACATGCAAAAAAACAGCTAAATAACATACATACATTGCGTATACGTAATATTTGAATAACTTACTAGGAGTAAAAAATGATCTTCATTTAAATTAATTGTTTGTATTGAATTAATTAATTAATTGTATAGAAGAAATCAAATTAAGTATTCATAGGTAATATGTAAAGGACACACACTGCGTATACGTAATATTATATTTGTAATATTAATATTTGAATTAGAATTAATAAAATGCTGTTCTTTAAAAGAAATTAATTGTATAGAAGAAATTAAATAATGTATTTAAAAGAAATATGTAAATGACACACACTGCGTATGCGTAATATTTACAAAATAACAACTAAATGTCTTACATTGCGTATACATAATATTAAAATAACTTAGTAGGATTAAAAAAATACATTTCTTTTAAGAAATTAAATTATGTATAAGTCAACAAATTTGTAAATGATATACACTGCGTATGCATAATATTTTTAAAACTTAAGCACATATTTATTTTAAAAAAATAATTGCATAACAAATTTTAATTAATCATGTAAATTAAATTTAAAAAAAAATATGTAATATATATATTTAGCTAGGATTTTAAGAAATAAAAGTCAAGAATATTTATTTAACTAAAAAAAATTAGTCTTTTTATTTGACATCAAAGGAGTTTTTTTTTAGGAAATTAAAATTTCAGAAATTTCAGTCAGAAAAATGATCAGAAACCGGCGGAGACACACAAAATCCAGGATAACTCGGAAACCAACAGGACAATTTGAATGTCCTTTGGTCAGTCAATAGTCCTTTTCAAGAGGCATCGATTGACACTAAATTTATCGATATCCTTCAAAGGACTTTCGAGTAATCGCTTCACAAAAACACATAAAAGAAAAAAACGAAAAGTGCGTTTAATTCTGATCCTGTAAGGACTTTCGTCCTTTTGAATATATATTTGGATTTGTCAAGCCAAGGGCTATCTGTAGGCCAAAGGACATCCTCATAGTCCTTGAAATGGCGGAGCTACAGGCGATTTTCTGTTTTCAGGACCAATTTTCCATGCCTACCCCTGTAAAAATTTGAAGGAAATTTTTTGTAAGGAACTGAAAATCCTTGAATGCAGATCGATAGTCCTTTTTCTTGTGAGTCTAAAAATATATGTCCTTTCGAAAATCGAAAAGGATTCGGAGAGCAGGAGCTCGAAAAAGTGCATCCTTTACTGAAAATTAATGTTGTTGTAATGGTTGTTGTTGTTGTTGTTGTAATTTTTGTTGTTGTTGTAATTTTTGTTGTTGTTGTTATTGTTGTTGTAATTGTTGTTGTTGTTGTTATTGTTGTTGCTGTAATTGTTGTTGTTGTTGTAATTTTTGTTGTTGTTGGAATTTTTCTTGTTGTTGTTATTGTTGTTGTTGTAATTGTTGTTGTTGTAATTGTTGTTGTAATTTTTTGTTGTTGTTGTTATTGTTGTTGTTGTTGTTGTTGTTGTAATTGTTGTTGTTGTAATTGTTGTTGTTGTAATTTGTTGTTGTTGTTGTAATTTTTGTTGTTGTTGTTATTGTTGTGGTTGTAATTAGTTTTGTTTTAATTTTTGTTGAAATTTTTTTTCAAGTTTTTTGCAGTGGAAGTCAAAAAAAATTGGTCCTGATTACACAAAACCCGCTCTATCTCCGCTATTTTAAGGACTAGCAAGATGTCCTTTGGTCAGTCGATAGTCCTTTCAAAAAGCTATCGATTGACACAAAATTTTATCGATATCCTTTAAAGGACTTTCGAGTAATCGCTTCACAAAAACACACAAAAGAAAAAAACGAAAAGTACGTTAAATTCTGATCCTGTAAGGACTTTTGTCCTTTTTATTATATATTTAGATTTGTCAAGCCAAGGGCTATCTGTATGCCAAAGGACATCCTCATAGTCCTTAAAATGGCGGAGCTAGAGGCGATTTTCTGTTTTCAGGACCAATTTTCCATGCCTACCCCTGTAAAATTTTGATGAAAATTTTTTGAAAGATAATGAAAATCCTTGAATGCAGATCGATAGTCCTTTTTCTTGTGAGTCTAAAAATATGTGTCCTTTCGAAAATCGATAAGGATTCACGGAGCAGGAGCTCGATAAAGTACATCCTTTACCGAAAATTAAAAAAAATTGCATCCTAAAAGTATGCTACATAAATAATATTTTTTATTTTAAAATAGCCCCCTAAAAGTATGCTACATTTTAAATGTGCACTTGACTTTTTCTATTTCCCCCTACTGCAGATTTCTGTTCGCCTGGTAGATTTCGTCGTATTTTCGCTTTTTCAGCAACAGCTCACTTTGGGCAAAAAAGATCGTTCGACCCTAAAATATTCGACCTTTTTTTCGACCTTTCTTGTTTTCGATCTTTCTAAATTTCGACCTTATTTTCGACATTTCTTAATTTCGGCCTAATTTTCGACCTTTATCAATTTCAACATATTATTCGGCCTATCTAAATTTCGACCTAATTTTCGACCTTTCTCAATTTTGACCCAATTTTCGACCTTTCTTAATTCCGATCAATTTTTCGACCATTCTTAATTAATACCTTTTTTCGACCTCCTTTAATTTCTGTTCCCCTGATTATTTCGACCTTTTGACAATTCTCTCCCTAACAAGAAATAAAAATCCATTTTATTTTTCAAATTTAAAGCTTTTTTATTCTTAAAATTTATTGAGTGTTACTTGACTTACTGAGAAGTTTCGACCTACTTTTAATTACGACCTCTTTTAATATAATACTAAATCCGAAGTCACAAAACAACTGGAATTTGATTGAATTGAGATAAACTTCAATGTTACGAGTATATTTAAATTTAAATAAAATATGCCAAGATACAAATACTACAAATTTATAGAAGATATTAAAAGTTGAAAAGTATGCCTGACCCGAATATTGATGATGTGTTGAATACGCTTGGTAAGGATTAAAATATCCATAAAAATAAGATTATTATAGTTATTTCTCGACAGGCTTTGGCCGTATGCAGTTTACTATTTTCTTCAGTTGTGCGATACTACAAATGTATATATCGAATGAACAGTTTGGATTGGGATTGGTATCTGTGGCGGCGAGTTGTGACTTTGAGATGGATGAGCATCATATGGCATGGTTAATGTCAGCTGTGTTTATAGCACAGGTGGGATCGAGTCATTATATGGGCTATAAGTCGGATGAGATTGGGAGACGTAAGCTGATTCTCATCTCATTGATGCTGTCCATGTTGACATCATTGATATCATCTTTTATGCCAGAATATTGGTCATTTCTTGTCGTGCGATTCATTACGAGCTGCTTGTAAGTCTTGAAATGTGATTCCAGTGGAAAATTCATTTCTTTGTGACAGTCTCCCAGGTCCAGGCTCTACGGTGATTACCTACATGAGTGAGTTTACAAGGATCAAGCTGCGACCCGAAGTCACTAACTTTGTCAGCTATGCCATTGGTGTTAGCATGATCTATGTGCCACGTAAGCAATCCCTTTAAAAATCTCTACAATGACAAAAAAAAAATAAAAGTAAAAATAAATAATAAATATTTCATTTATAATATAACACAAATTTAAAAAAAAGAAAAATATAGGAAAATTATCTAGTTTTTAAAAATTTTTTGATCTTGAAAATGAATTAATTTATTGATCAGATTTGAAAAGATATATTATACATTTTAGAAAGTCATTGTTACGCTAGAAAAAACATAAAATAAATTAATTAATAAAGAAAAGTATAAATAAAAATATTTTTTTTAAATAAGAAAATTTAAAAAAAAAGAAAAATATAGAATAATGATCTAGCAAAAAATGTAATTTCCCTGTTATTTTGATCTTGAAAAATTGTACGAAAAAAATGTTCATCTAATAAATTATTTGACTAGATATAAATTTTAGAAAGTCATTGTTACAATAGAAAAAAATATAAAGTAAATAAATTAACAAAAAATCAAATTTAATAAAGTCTTTGTTGAGCTAGAAAGAAGTATAAAATATATAAGTTAACAAAAAATAAGAAAATACGTAAAGAACAATTATTTTTTGTTCAGTGAATATAAATTATTTGTATATTAATATTTAACTTTAGAATACAATAAACATAAATAAAGATTTCGTCTATAAGAACGTTTATTAATTAATTATATAGAAATTATTTTTCACACTTATAAAAACCAAAAAACTAATAAAAGTATTATTATAAAAATTTTTTTAAAAATAAAATTTCAATTTTTTAAATGTGCAGAGATCTTAATTTCCGATTGTTCCTCAGTTATGGCCATGTGGTTATTCCCCTTGAATATACGACTTATGATATCTGGCAATTATGGTCTTACCGGTTGGCGTACTCTCATGATTTTAAATCTGTTGCCTGGTGTAATTGCCTGGATCATGATCTTTTGCTTGCCCGAGAGTCCCAAGTATTATCTATCTATTAATCAGATGGGAAAGGCTTTGGAGGTATTAGAAAAATGCTGTCGATACAACAAGGGCAAGAATGTCACCCTCAAGAGTTTGGGCTTTGAAACTGTATCACAGCCACGATTACGCCGAGATTCCTTCATACAACATAGATTGTAAGTAACTGTTTGAATTCTCGCTTTTTTAATCCAAAATTAAAGTGATCCTTCAACAGGCTTGTGGTTCGCATGTGGCAGGAAACGAAGCCTCTGCTGCAAGGCATTTATCTGCGATATATGCTGCTCATTGTTTCAATTCTGTTCTTCGAATTTGGCGCGTGGGTAGACAGTTCTTATAAACATACCCCTTTACTTATCGTATGTTACAAAATTTACGATGTTTTCTACTTTTATATAGACATTTTTAAAATTGCTTTAATTAATATTTTGGCATTTTTGAACGACTAAATAATACACTAGAGAGTATTGAAAATCAAGGCAGGAAGGAAATTTTTTAATCTAACCTCCTAGAACCAATTAGGTTTTTTTTTAGTTGTATAAAATTGTAAATTTTGTTTAAAATATTTTTCTATCAATATTTTGGTTTCAGCTTGCAGTGCAAAATTTTTGTTAATATTATTAAATTAATATTATAAATATTATTCTCATAAGATTGATTACCTAAAGTAAGGAACCTTTTAATTAAAGAATATTTTAGTATTAATAATTTAAGAAAATAATAGCAGTTTTCTAGTGAACCTTTTCCAAATTTTGGAAACTTGCAGCCTTCATTGAAATAGTAATATTTTCTACGAAAATATTTATTTATAAATAGTTTCGCAGTCTTAAAAAATCAGTTAAATTTATTTAAAATTTTAAACTATATTATCTTCGAAACTATTGTCAAAAAAAAGACATCAAATTCATCTATTAAGATTTATGGTTCGATGGATTTATTTATTAATTTACAGGGGCTTTGGTCTGACTGTTTGGATGCCACGCATTTTAAAAATGCAGAGCGATGTGCCCGATCCAATGATACTCTGTGATTTGGTATTAGCAGTTGATGCCTTAAATAAAACGAACGTCATCTCAGAGGTATGTGTCAAAGGTATATGTCAAACAATTATTTAATTAATTACATAATTAATTAATTATTTTTGTTAAAATCTTTCTGTTTTTCAGTGCGATGTGTCAACAGAGTTTCTGGCTTATGCAATATTTAATGGCGGTTGTGCTTTGGCCATGTTTATGTTGATCAGTCTACTTTTGGTTTGCATTAATCGCAAGATTATTTTGTTGGCTTTTGCTTTGATCGCTACCTTTGCGGGTTTTATGCTCAACTTTGTGAGGACACATTTTCTGCTTGTTGCGTGTTTTGCATTTATGAGTGTGCCACCTTTGTGTAGTTTGAGATTGCTATTATCGGTGCTAATTGATGTGATACCCACGCATTTAAGGTGAGTCAAACAGAAATTAAAGAAAATCTGAGCTGAATGGGAAACTCTTTAATATACTATTTTGAATAAACTTAAATTATCAATTTAGTATTTAAAATATATTTGAAGTCTAATTATTTTTAAAATTAAATAACAAAAATTATGCATTAATAATTGTTTTTGACATTTTATTTAAAAGTCATAGAATAACCTGTGTTTTCAGATATTGTCAATTTTATTATTTAAAATTGATTTTAAGTCTTTTACTTTTAAATTTATTTAACCAAAATTATGCAATAATAATTGAATTTGATTTATATTTAAAAATCATAGAATAAATCCTGTTTTCAAATAATATCAATTTTATTTTTTAAATTAATTTTTAGTCTATTATTTTTAAATTTAAATAACCTAATTTATGAATTAATAATTGAATTTTAATTTTAATTTATAAATCATAGAATAACCCCTGTTTTCAGATATTATCAATATTATTATTTAAAATTGATTAAAAGTCTATTTTTCTTTTCATTAAAATAACAAAAATTATGCAATAATAAATTTAAATTTTACTTTATAGTTAAAAATCATAGAAGAAAACCTGTTTTTAAATTTTATTATTACTATTAAAAAATTTCCAATAAATGTTAAATATATTAAATAACATTTATTGGTGTTTTTAGTAGGCAAATTTATTATTTGTTTTACATTTAAAATAATAATATTATAGAGTTATTCGATGTACGCATTTTAAATAATAATTTAAATGTAATTTTTTAATAATTTTATTACTTAAATAACATAGGATTAAATAGGAGTTATTTTAACATTTTCAAATAAAAGCCTTTGATTAATTTTAACTTCCCAAATTTAAATAAAATATCATACAGATCGAAATCTGTTGCCCTGTCGATGATGATTGGTCGCATTGGAATTTTGTTTGCCGGTTTATTTGTGGGCTACACTCTAAAATGGAATTGTTTAATCACATTCAATACATTCGTTGTTTCCATGTTAAGTAGGTATCTCACACTGCGTATACTTGATATTAATAAATGCTTTTGTTTGCAGTAAGTTTCATACTCATTATTCGTTTACCCTCGCAAGCGGAAATCGATAGATTATCAACAAAATAATTTGTTCACAATTTGTAAAATTGATTTGTATTCTATGTCAAGTTACATAAATAAAAATGTTGAAATTAATATTGTTTAAATCAAATTATTTGTTAAAATGTCCACGGATATAGATATTGTTTTGGATCTGATTGGTAAGCAATTATTCCTGACTTTATTGGGCATTATTTTAAATGATTTTCTATAGGTTTTGGTTGGACACAGCTATTGATGTTTTTGAGTACATCGATGACCATGATCTATATCGTCAATGAGATAATGGGCATCAGTATTATGGCCATATCGATTGCCTGTGAGTTTAATTTAACTCATACCGAACTGTTTCTATTAACAAGTGCTGGATTTTTGGGCATGATTCTATCCTCTCATTATGTTGGCTACAAGTCCGATCAAGTTGGAAGACGTAAAACGATGTTATACACATTGGTGCTATCATTGATATCATCGATTATTTCTCTAGCCATGCCCATATTTTATTGCTTTCTCTTTTGCCGTTTCCTGACTGGTTTATTGTTGGTAAGTCGACTTTCTTCAACTGACTCATTATGCAGTTTATTACTTTTCCTAGTCTCTCCGGCATAAATGCGATTGCCTTCACCTATCTTATGGAGTACACCAAAATAAAATTACGTCCCACAATGGCCAACTTATTCACCTACGCCGTTGTCACTTCCTCAATTCTTGTGCCACGTGAGTATTTCCAATGTTATCAGGGATTAAAACCGAAACGAATATCGGTTTCAGTTACGGTTTCGGTTATGCTCGAATTAGGGTTTTCGGTTAACGGTTATGCAAAATCTTGGAGTGGCGGTTTCGTAACGGTTATCGGTTTGTTTTTGGAAGTTTCGGTTTAAAAATTCAGGAATGGTTTCGGTTCACATAAAAAAAAATATTTCGGTTGACCAAAATAAGAATCGTTATTCATTGTTTTACATGAAAAAAAACTTAATGCTCTTATTAGCCTGGAAAATAATGTTATTTGGTTACTGGAAGGGTCCAGCGTAATGTCGATTTTATCATAATTTGATCTCATATAAATTTGGTTCATTTGGTTTGAAAATTTTGATTACTTTGATTTTACTGATTTTTAATAACTTTGAACTGCCATAACTTTCACAAAACTCAATCAATTTCCATGCTCAATGTAAATTTGAGAATAATTTTACCTTCAAATTCGTTCTGCATTTAAATTTTGTTCATTTTTAAAAATTTTTAAAAACGAATTTTTTTGAAAATTTACAGTGTTACCTTTTTCTTTTTTGATTTTTTCGAAAAATTTCGAATTTTCAAAGTCAACAAAATTTAAATGCAAAACGAATTTAGAAATAAAAAAAATAAATTTAGAATAAAAATAGAAATAAAATTGCGCATGGAAATTGATTGAGTTTTGACAAAGTTATGGCAGTTCAAAGTTATCAAAGTTGCTCAGTAACTGCGACGATCAGAATCGAAATTAACCCTTTTAAATGAATCGGTTACTAAACGGTTATTTCGCTTCAAAGAGTTTCGGTTTATGGGTTTCGGTACAGCGGAAAAAATTGTTTTCGGTGATGCTTTCAGTTACGGTTATAAATTTCAATCGGTTTTCATCGGTTAAAGGTTACGGTTTCGGTTAAGATTTTAATCCCTGATTGTTATATTTAATTTATATTAATTTAACATCTCTAGTTTTGGCTCATGTGTTTGAGCCTTTGCATTCTGTACTGTGGAGCATGGGCAACTTTCATGTGCGTGTCTGGCGACTTTGCATGCTCCTCAATTTGATTCCAGGATTTCTGGCTTTTATCGCATTTTATGTGTTGCCAGAATCAGCAAAGTTTCTGCTCTCCGTGGGAGACATTGAAGGTGCCTACAAGACACTCAATCGTCTCTGTCTGAGCAATCGGAGAGGGAGCTTGGAGAGTTTCAATGTGACCAGAGTCACCCAACCAAATATTCAATTGGTTTTTGAGAAGAAATCAAATTTCTTTTATCGGTTGTGGTATGAAACGATTCCATTGCTTAAGCCACCCTATGTGAAAACCTTTCTGATCATCACCTTCATTACCTGCGGCTATTTCTTTGTGTGAGTCAAGTTCTTTTTACTAAATACCATATTTTTTATATGCTTGCAGAAAGTATTATAATTAATAAAATTATTTATATATTTGTATTTTTGGAGGAATCGGACAAATCTTGAATAAATAAATTTTTTGATTTGAACCCATTTTATAAAATAAAATAATATTTTCAATATTTATTTAAAAATCATTAAATAACTCTTATTTTCAACTTCGATTTTTGGTAATTTTTTTCATATTTAAATAAAAGATATATTTTAATTGAAAAATTAAATTAAATTATGAAATGAAAACTAATTTGAGTATTTTATTTTAAAATAACTCTTATTTTCAACTTTGTTTTTTTGTATTTCATTATATCCAAATAAAAGTTATATTTTAATTTTCAAAATAAAAATTAAGGTTATTCTATGATTTCTAAATAAATATTGAAGTTAAATTATTGTTTCACAATTTTATTTATTATTTTTTCAACTTTAAATTTTGGAATTTTTTGATATATGTATATAAAAAATTATTTTTTAATTCTCATTATAAATATTGAAAATAAGGTTGTTCGATGATTTGTAACTAAATATTGATCACATTTTTATATTTTTAGCTTAGATTTTTGGTTTCTTTTTTATATTTTAAAAGTTATATATTAATTTTCAAAATAAATGTTTCAAATTTAGGTTATTCTCTGATTTTTAAATAAATATTGAAATTTAATTATTTCTCTAAATTTAAAAAAAAAAATATATTTGAAAAGTTATATTTAAATTTGTATTATAAAAATTGAAAATGAGAGTTATTGCTTGATTTTTAAATAAATATTGAAATTTTATAATTATTTAAATATTTACTACTAATATTTTTTGATAAAAATCAACAATAAAATTGAATTTAATTGTGTTTTCTGCAAGGAAAACAAATCAAAGATAATCTTTCTGTCTTTCTGTTTTTAACAGCGGAAATGGCTTTACATTGTGGTTTACCAAGATTCGTTATCGCCTGTCTGATAAAGAGAGTATAATGTGCGATCAATTGAAATATGGCCATAATTCTCAGAGCGACTCGACGTGTACAACTAAACCCATTAATTATACAGAGGGCATAGTTCTGGGTATCTCTGGCCTCTGTACTTGTACTTGGATTACAATATTGCTTTGCTTTTTGAGTCGACGCAGCATTATGTTTATTAATGCACTCATTTCGGCAATTGGTGGACTGAGTCTTAATATTGTTAGACATCAGATATTGCAGCTATGTGCTATGGTGATCTTTATATCGATGTGCACCAGTACCATTTCACTGGCTAGTTCAGCTATAGCCGATTTGGTGCCCACGTATTTGAGGTGAGAATTAATTAATTTACTTCTTCTTTATATTTTAAATATTTTCTTTATATTTAACTTTAATTTTCAGGGGTAAAGCCATCAGTTTAACCCTCACAATTGCACGTTTATCGGTCATTATTGCCAATAGCCTAATTGGACACTTTCTGTACGATTATTGCCTGATTACTTTCAATCTATTTGTGCTTGTAATAATTGGTAAGTTTTACACGTTGCGTATACTTAATATTTGTATATGTAATTTATTTTATTTAATTGCAGTGGTTGCCATTTTGACATTATTTATGCACTTGTAATAAGCAGACAAAATGGGACACATTTTCAGATGTATCTTACTGTGCGTATACGTGATATGTGAAATTATTTATAACCAAACTGGTCAAACTCTCCGCCTGTCCATCCAGCAATCATTTAATTTGTTTCGAGTCCAAATTGCGTAGCAGTAACTCGATCCTGAACTCAGATTTAAATCAGAGACAGAGACGAAGCTTTATTATTAGTTAATTATTGTATGTACGCGTATTTGTAAAATATACAATTATTATAAAATCAATGCCAATTCTTCTAATTTATTAATTTATTACATTTCTTCTTGTTTATTAATTTATTATGTATTTGTAAAATATACAATTATTATAAAATCAATGCCAATTCTTCTTGTTTATTAATTTATTATGTATTTGTAAAATATTAAATTATTATAAAATCAATGTCAATTCTTCTTGTTTATTAATTTATTATATATTTGTAAAATATTCAATTATTATAAAATCAATGCCATTTCTTTTTGTTTATTAATTTATTATGTATTTGTAAAATATACAATTATTATAAAATCAATGCCAATTATTTCTTATTAATTTATTATGTATTTGTAAAATATACAATTATTATAAAATCAATGCCAATTCTTCTGATTTAAGTGTGTCACACATTGCGTATGCTTGATATGCCATTTTTATCAAGTGTCTAGAATTCATTTGGAAATCTTTCAAATTCTAGTTTTATTTATTTTATATTTTTTTTATTGTTTGTTGTTTTTATTTTTCTTGTAAAGCATGGAAGATACCGATGTTGACGATGTTTTGGACCTCATCGGTAATTATTATATCATTATTTATGATTTATTTAAATTACAGATAAGTTTTTCTTTAGGTTTTGGACACATGCAGTTTTTAATGATGTTTACCTGTGCCATGATTATTCTCTATCTCAACAATGAATTAATGGGCATTAATCTAGTCAATATATCAATTGACTGTGAATATTCAATGGATAATTCACAGCTCTCGGTTTTATCGATTGCTACTTTTGTGGGTTTAATTCTTTCCTCACCTTATGCTGGTTATAAGACGGATCATATTGGAAGACGTACCATGGTCATTTATTCACTTTTGTTCTCCTTTGCATCAACTTTTGTTGCCTCACTTATGCCCAATTTTTATTCGTTTCTCTTTTGGAGATTTACAACCGGATTGTGGTCGGTATGAATAATTTTATTATATTTATTTTTTTATATAGTTTTTGATTTTTTTTTCGTAGTATTTCCGGTGCTGGCATTAATAGTTTGACTTATATAACGGAGTACACAAAGATCGCATATCGTCCTCGTGTAGTTAATTTTACATCTCATGCTGTGGCTCTTGGTTCAATGTATATGCCAGGTAAATAATATTATTTTCAAGTTTCTTTTTTAATCAGTTTTAAATTAATATCTGCAGCTTTGGCTACTTTAATGCGTCCCTTGGGACGAGTTCTTTGGAGCATGGGAGAATTTAATGTGCGCGTTTGGCGATTCAGTTTGTTGGCTCATTGTTTGCCGGGTGTTATTGCATTTTTTGGCATGTGGATCTTGCCAGAAACGGCCAAGTTTATGATCTCCGTGGGAGACTATGATGGCGCCTATAAGGTACTGAATCGTCTCTGTCTGAGCAATCGCAAAAAGGATCTAAGCAGCTTTGGTGTAGTTGGTGTCACACAGCCACATTTGGGTCCCAGATTGTCACAATCGAGGCATTTCCATTTACGCATTCTCCAGGATTTAAAAAGGATCTTTGGTAGAACCTATTTAATGCCCATTTTGCAAGTAACTATCATTCTCAGCGGTTTCTCTTCTGTGTGAGTATGTTGAAAATATCTTACAGTATGTCAAATAATTGTTTTGACAAAGAAAACAAGAACACATTTAATTTCATTTAGCAAATAACATAATTAATGAAATAATAACTATGTTTTAACTTGTCAATCAATCAATCATATTAATATTATTTTTTATCTAAAAGAATATATTTATTAATTTTTATTTATTTATTTATTATTTTATTTATTTTATTTTTGTTTGTTAAAACAATTACTTTACATGCTGTATATAGTATATCAAGTAATTGTTTTGATAAAATATTTACATATATTATTTTGATAATAAAAAAATTATTTTTCATTTATATAATTTTTTTTGTTGCTATTTTACTATAGTTTTTTATGTAGGAACTATAAAATTAAAAAGAAAAGATTTCCAAAATATTTTTTAAAAATGATTAACTTTGTAGAATTTTTGCTTGTAAAAACAATTACTTGACCAACTGTATATTTTTTCAGGGGCAATGGCTTCACGTTGTGGTTCACAAAAATGCGAAATTATTCCACCCTAGACAATGCAATTCTTTGTGATTCAATTCATTATTGCCAGGCGAGAAATGAGTCAAGTGAAGAATACGATTGCTGGAAAACGCCCATTCAATATAAAGATGGCATTATTCTTGGCGGCAGTGTTTTCTGCTGTTGTGTTTTCACAGGATTGCTGCTTAAGTTCCTAAGTCGTCGAGCTGTTCTCACTTGTAATGCACTTCTGGCATCAATGTTTGGTTTCATACTCAATTTTGTGAAGCTAAGGACTCCTCAACTTATTTCCTTGGTGCTCTTTATAACGTTGTGTACCAGCAGCATTTCATTGGCTGGATCTGTTATCATGGATATTGCTCCAACTTATTTAAGGTGAGTAGGATTTATTTATGTCTCTATTAATAAGAGATTGCAAATCACAGTCGAAAAACAAGAAAAAAAAAATCGAAAAAATGTGTCTTGCTTGGGCAATGACAGCAGAATACATAACACAGAATTTATTTATATGACTCAATTAATAAGATGTTGCAAAAACAAGTCAAAAAAGCTTTTAAAGGCAAATTCTCATCGACAGATAAGTAGGAAAAAATCTAAAAAAGTGTGCCCAAGCAGGCAATGACAGAAAAGGCATAACACAGAATTTATTTAAATGTCTTTATTAACCAGAGGTTGCAGAGGACAGTCAAAAAAGATATTGTAGGCTAATTCTCATCGAAAAATAAGTAGAAAAAAAGGAAAAATGTGTCTTGCTTGGGCAATGACACCAGAAGACATAACACAGAATTTATTTATATGTCTCTATTAACCAGAGGTTGCAGAGGACAGTCAAAAAAGATATTGTAGGCTAATTCTCATCGAAAAACAAGTAGAAAAAAATCGAAAAATTGGTCTTGCTTGGGCAATGACAGCAGAAGACATAACACAGAATATACTTATATGTTTCTATTCACCAGAAGTTGCAGAGGACAGTCAAGAAAGATTTTACAGGAAATTCTCATCGAAAAATAAGTAGAAAAAAAGGAAAAATGTGTCTTGCTTGGGCAATGACAGTATAAGATATAACACAGAATTAAAAGTGATAATTTCTTTGGTATATTCTGTGTCATTATATAACTTAAATTTTCCATTTCAGAGGCAAAGCTGCTGCCTTGACTTATATGTTTGCACGATTAGCCATTATTATAACAAGTCTTTTGCATGGCAACATAATGTGTAATTATTGCTTGATATTCTTTAATTTCTTTGTCAACATTCTATTAGGTGAGTTTCACACGCGTCGTATACTTAATATATGTATATTTATAATTTCTATTTCATTGCAGTGGTCGCAATTTTGTCATTCTATCTACCCGTTTAATGAAGCGACAGCTCTCTTCGAAAATACTTTTATATAATATTATTTATGAATAAAATTTCAGTATTTTCTGTGGTACTGTGGCGTATACGTGATGTGCTTAATTATTTGACAGGCATGCTTCATTAAAAGTTTTGCTTACCAGCAACAGAAAAGAGGGGGAGTAAGGGGGAGGGGGAGTCTGTATTATCAGCGGGCACAATCAGTCAATCAATCACTCAATCAATTGAGCGCACACACATTTTGTTTGTGGCAAAAAGGATTATGACAAAAAGTTCAAATATTTTTCTCAAGGCCCATCAGCCAAAAATAAAATAAATGTCAAATAAACTTTGGCAAAAGCGCTGTGTGTATCTGTGTGTGTGTGTATGTTTGTGTGTGTGTGTGTTAGCCGGATATGAATGTGCGTTAAATGTTGAAAGCAGCGGGAGAGTCAAATAAAATTGAGCTGAACGAAAAGCGGCTTAATGTGAAGAAAGCAGAGACACGAAACATATTGAAAGCAGAGTCAGCAAACTTGTTTAACTCCCGCTATAATAAGGACACTCGATTTAAGGACATAAGCAGCTAAAACAAGACACGCGGTCAGTGTGGGAGTGGAAACATGGTTAGGAGTAGAAAGAGGAGTAGTTGTGGGAGAAAATAGTAGTTAGAGAAGTAGGTGTAGATGTAGAAAATCGATTACAAATTAGAATAGGAAGTGGAATGTAAGCAACTACAAGACTAGGAGTAGAAATGGGAGTAGAAATTGGAGTAGAAATTGGAGTAGAAATGGGAATAGAAATGGTAGTAGAAATGGGAGTAGAAATAGGAATAGAAAGAGGAGTAGAAACAGGAGTTGAAATAGGAGTAGAAATAGTTGTGAAAAATAAGTGTAAGTAGGAGTAGAAATAGGAGCAAACATGTAAGTAGGATTAAGAAGACTCAAATAGGAGACTAAATACGAGTTGGAGTATACGCAGGAATACGACGACAGTGAAAGTTTGAATATGAGGAATTAGGAGTAGAAGTAGGAGTAGAAATAGGAGCAGGTGTAGGAGTAATCCATCAGTAATACGAGTAAAAGTAGTAAGATGTACAAATGTTTACAAGAAGGGATTTAAATTTAAACAGAACATCGATGACAAAAATCGACAAAAAAATATTGATGTATCATAACATCGAAATAATTGTCAAATAACATAGTTAAAGACGGATGATATTAACTTCACAAAAAGTCTTTATAAAGGAATGCCAAAGAAATCGAAACCAACTAAAAATCTCCCAGAACTCCATACATTTTTGAGATGATAGATTCTTTCTAACAATATTTATCCACATAAAATCTTAAAGTTTCTTTGAAATATTTATAACCAGGGATTAAAACCTTAACCGAAACCGTAGCTTTTAACCGGTGAAAATCGATTGAAATTTGTAACCGTAACTGAAACAGTAACCGAAAAAACTTTTTTCCGCTGTACTGAAACCGATAAACCAAAATTCTTTAAACCAAAATAACCGTTTAGTAACCGATTCATTTATAAGGGTTAATTTCGGTTCTGGCCGTCGCAGCTACTGCGCAACTTTGATAACTTTGAACTGCCATAATTTTGTCAAAACTCAATCAATTTCCAATTGCAATGTAAATTTGAGCATAATTTTACCTCTTAATTCGTTCTGCATTTAAATTTTTTCCATTTTAAAAATTCTAAAATTTAAAAATTTTTCGAAAAATGATAATGGGTAACACTGTAATTTTTCTAAAAATAACGCGAAATTTCGAAGTTTCAAAATTGAAAAAATTTAAATGCAGAACGAATTTAAAATTAAAATCAGGCTCAAATTTACATTGCACTTGGAAATTGATTGAGTTTTGACAAAGTTATGGCAGTTCAAAGTTATTAAAAATCAGTAAAATCAAAATAATCGAAATTTTCAAACCAATTGAACCAAATTTATATCAGATCAAATTATAATAAAATCGACATGACGCTGGACCATTACAGTAACCAGGTAACATTATTTTCCAGGCTAATAAGAGATTTAGGCATTTTTTCATGTAAAACTATGAATAACGCTTCTTATTTTGGTCAACCGAGAACTAAAAGTAGGAGCAAAAGGAGTCATTAAAAAAAGGAGTAGAAGCCACTTAACGGCTTTCTCCCTTTGCTTTTTAGCCTTATTTTAGTATCGTTTGTTCTTTTGATTTTGCTTTATTTTCCATATGTTTTATGCGCCTTTTTTATATTTTTTTTCAAAGTTAATTTCAAGGTTGAGCTATTTTTGGCCGTTGAAGACGCCGCTGAAGGGTTAAAGGGAAGGCGTCAAGCCAACAGGTAATAAGGCGTCGCACTTCACACATGTGTGTATATGTGTGTGTGGCTTTGCATTTTAAATAAAATTTGTTGAGGCTGCTTTGTTGCTTTGTTGTGCAAATAGCAGCAATAAGCCGAAATAAGCCCAACCAAATGATGGCATCAAAAGTTTTCATGTGTCCTGGGAATTTTCCTGACTTTTCCTTTATTTTCCTTTATTTTTTTTTGACACGCCGCGACACAGGATTAACCTGTGTGTATGTGTGTGTGTGGCTTAATAAGATGCCAAAAATGTGTAGAAGAAGTTGAGAAGGAGAAGGAAATAATTGAAGAGGCAAAAGAGATTTTTGAAGCTCAGAGGCAGCGTGCATAATAAGTAAATGGTGTGTGAAAGTGTGTGTTAATTAAGTGGCATGCAACTAAATAGAATATGAGCATTATTTTTAAAGGGGGAGGGGAAGAACAATCAACAAATCTAAATCAACAAAGTGTGGCAAGCAACAATTTGAGTAACTCAAAAACGCAAACAAAAGTACATTTTGCATTCTTACCAGTGGGTGACTTGGTTTTATTATTATTATTATTATTTGTGTGTTTACAAAATACTTTTGATTTGCTTTGTTGTTGTTGTCATTGTTGCAGTTGTTGTTGTTGGTATTTGTTTATAAAATATTTTTGCAATTACGTGTACATCAACATTTATTATGCCAAGCTCAATTTGCAGTGTGGTTTGCATTTGTATAATTTACAGAAATGAAGTTATTTGTGGAATTTTTTGTGGTTTTTTTTGACTACTCGCAAAATGATTTCATTGCGATTTACAGCCGTGCAAAGATATATATTATATATATTATTTAATATAATATTATTATAGATAGAGACTTTTTGAAATTGAGGTGCATTCGTTATAATCTTATTAATTTAATTTCAATTTTATTTAAGTTGCATTTAAAATATTTTTAATTTAAATATTTTGATTGCTGTAATTTCATTTATATGTGTGATTTGTCCAGTTTGTGTAAGGAGTGTCAAAGCTTTGATAATGCGACACCGATATTGTGGCTAATACGTGTGAGAGAGAAGGAAGAGCAAAGAAATTAGATAGACAGTTGTAAATAGTAGTAGAGGCCAAGGCAATAGTTCAGTTGGATTATATTATATATGGTAAAGTATAGTTGCAAATAGCTTTTTAATAAGGTGAGAGCCAGACACACAGCAAGGCAGGTTCAAGTGAGAGAGCGAGAGCGAGAGACAGAGACAGAGACAGAGACAGAGATATATATGCATATATAGAGAGAGATAGCAAGTGTGTAGGTTGGTCAGAGAGGGAACACTTTTCACTTTCCCCAAGGATCAATATCACATTTATGCATTACATTTATCATATTTTTAATCACCCAGAGAAAAATGCTTTGAAATTTAAATATTCTCACTTTGATTTAACTAATAATAAATTACGCATGAATATTCTTAATTTTAATAGATATTTAATTAAATATATAAAATCACAAATTGTTAATTTTAAAATATTCCACAATTTATTCATTTACCTTCAACTGAAAACAGTTGACAAAAGATTTTATTAAATATAAAACAAGATTGGAAACTAAAACTTTTAAAATTAGCATTTAAGATACAATTTAAAATGTCATACTGAATAAAAAAAAATTTAATTGAACCAATATTTGTTTGTCTAATAATTTAATATTTTATTTAAAGACTTAAACCCAAAGGCAGACAATTTAAATTCGATTAAGAATTATAAATTGTAAAACAGTCGACAATAGATTTTATTTGAGAGATATAATTTTAAATTTCATTCTAAATAGAAAAAATTTAATTTCATCAATATTTTATGTAATATTTAATTAATTAAATAATTTAAAGATATAAATCCAAAGGCAGACCATTTAAATTCGATTGAGAATTATAAATTAAATATCAAAAATATGTGACACAGGATATTTACACAAACTATAAAAAATATTAAGTTTGGAGTTGCATAAAAAATTAGATGTGTTTAATTTATTTATTTACAATTGTAATTAATTTAAATTTTTGAAAATTTATTGTCAACTGATTTTAGTTAAATAAATTAAAGAAGTAAATAAAATCGAGTCGAAGGCCTAGGTTAGCACTCGTTAATTAGTATTTTGCTTAAGTATTATTATTAAACATAATTTTGTAAATAAATAAAATAAATAAATAAATAAATAAATAAATAAATAAATGTTTGAAAGTTAAACTTAGTGGGATATTTTAGATTTGTTGTTGTTTTATCTATATTTTTATTAGGCTTATATTAAATGTGATTTTTATTTATACATATAGTTTTTTAGTAAAATCAAAGTGTTTTATCTTAAATATTATACAGATTTCTATTAAATGATTGCATTTATTTTGGGTATGCATATTTTCTCTGGGTGTCATTATATTTAGATTTCGATACTCACGTCTTGATCCCATGCGCTGTTTGTTGTGCTGCTCGGTGCCGAGACTCATGGTGCGTCCCAGTTCGCCGCGCACAGCTTTTAAGGACTTCAAGATCTCATCCGGATCGCGACGAGCGACTGAGGAACGACGCCTGCCCACCAAATAGGATGTGGGCGGTGTGGCGATCGCATCCTCCTCGAGCCGATGCTTTTCGGCATCCTGGAAGCTCGAGCGACGCGATCCCGGCAATGAGCGCGAGAAGTCCTTACCCAGCTGATACACCTCCACCTCCATGGTCTCCGACTGCGATGAGCCGCGTCGTGAGCCGGCAATCCAAGCAGTATCCGGATGCAACAACGATGCCCCATCCCCAATCGAATCCACCTCATCCGATATCGAACGCTGCATATTATAATCGCGACGCAACAGACGTGACACATCGCCAGCACCAGCTGCAATCGATCCCCGTGGCGAGACACTTGGCGACTTGCTAATACTGATGCCCCTCAATCCCTTGGGATCCTCCAGACGGCACCAGATGGCCTGGTCATCGAGGAATGCCTGCTGCAGCTCAATGTTGCATTCCCCCAGGAAGATGGACTCCGTGTGGGGCACGAGATCCCACAGCTGGATATCGATATAACGATCCATCAGACTGTCCGCCTTCACATGGGCAAAGGTCAAGGTCGCATTCCATATGGGATTCTGGGTGGGACGACTGACCTCCGTCTGCTGCACGCTGCCATCTCCACTTTAAGAGGGAAATAGATAAAAAGAGATAGAAAGAGAATAAAATATATTATTATATTTATTTATTCATTTAATTATTAATTCAGAAACTTATTTATTTCATCTATCTCACACTAGCTTTGACATTAAATTAAATCTTGAAAATCTTCATTTTATATCATTTTAAAATGTTCTTCATTGTATTTATAACACGTATTATTCTAATTTATTACAAATATTGTTAAAAAAACGTTTAATAAAATCAAAATATATAATTTTACTAATAGATTAATTTTACAAATAGATAAAGAAAAATATGGTTTTCAATGAATTAACAGAAATAAGAATTGTAAATGTGAACAAAAAAATGGAGAAACAAATGGAGAAACATAAAATTATATTTTAATCTATAAATTTTAACTTTCATAATTGATTTAAGGTCAGTTACACAAAATGTCAGTTGCTCTACAATTTAAAAATGGCAGAATGAAACTTAAAAATCAATAGGAAAATATTGTTTAAAAAATATAATTAAACTTCTAAATGAAAAGATTGAGCAATTTTAAATCTAAGAAGTTATTTTATCAGAAGCAAATTCACATTTTAACAAAACTGTTAAATTTAATTTTAGAAAATGGATCATATTAATAGTTTATCTTAAATTTGAATTGTTTAAAAGAATATAAATTGAATTTAAAATTTAAAACTTAAAATTTTTTTATGAAAATATATAATGTTAAGAGTTTATTTTGAATTTTAATTGCTTAAAAAATGTAATTAAAATTTAAGACTTCAAAATGAAATGAAAAATTTAAAAAAAAATCTTTAATTTATGTCACATCTCTTTTTAGGATTTTTCTACTTACCATTTGGGCAATATGCGAACTTTGGCATATGCCTCTGGGAGATTTCCGTGTCCGTAGGCTTCGTCTCTCAATGCGAGATCATCGCCAGCCATGAGAGAGACAACCAACTCACTTCTCTCCGCATGATACCAAACCTGAATCTGTACACGGCCGCTCACCATTTTTTCCCGTGCAATTTGCTCCTGTGGTTTTTTTTTTGAAAGATTTATTAGCCAAAGGTTTCAAATACAAACCGTGTAAATTGTAACTAAATTAAAAATCAAATTCAAATACAGAATCTCCACTGTACAGCTTTCAATTAAATATTTAGTTATTAATTAGTCTAATGCCTACTATGCTAGTTTTAATTATTAGTTTTAGTTATTGTTGAATTCGCATATTTACAGCTGCTGTTCAAGTTGTTGTTGTTGTTGTAGTTTTATTTGTTGTTGTTGTTTTTGTATTGTTGTGTACATAACTGAACAACAAATTAAAGCAATATAAACATAAATGAAACTAATTAAACGAGTGAAAACAAGATAAAACAAAGAGAGAGAAAGAGACAGAGACAGACACAGAGAGAGAGAGAGAGAGAGAAAGAATAATGAAAGCATGCAAATTAACAGAGTGGAAAAAAATGCATTGCATATCTAGAGGCGCTAAACAAACACACACAAACACACTTACACACACATTTATACACACACACATGCAGTTCTACATGTAAATGATGCTTAAATAAGTGCATGTTTTATTCAGTGTTGCCAGAATAATTCGGAATATAAAATAGCTAAATTGACAAAAAAATGATGGCTAGAAATAGCTGAAAAAAATTAAAAAGTGCTAAAAAATTGCCATTGTTTTGTACAGATATTATGTAAATAAGACACATATTATTTTTTAACTTATTTTATTCCAACAATGGAATTTCAACTATGTTGATGACGTTACATCAAATTTTTAAAATTTTGCTGATTACTAAATCACTTATAAGTATTTATTTTTTATTTGACAATGTGCAGTATTTGCTAGTATTTTTTTGGACTTTTGGAAAATTTGTTAAAAGGTACTTTTTGTATGAACTGAAGGAAAAAGTGCCTTTTTATCAATTTTCCAAAAAATCTTAAATAATACTAGCAAAGAGATTTTTGAAAAAAAATTTTTGCTGTCACTATAAGAATTATTTAGAAAATCTTTTTGCATCAAAATATTTTTTTGTTTGACACCGAGGAAAAATGTCGAAAAGTTTGAAATTCTAATTTTTCAATGGGTACTTAATGGGTAAAGGAAAGTTTTGTATAACTCAAACGAGATTTAAATCATGTCTCCATTAATGCCGAACTTTACATGATGTAAGTTCAAATTATGAGCAAAATTAACTTTCAGTAGTGTGTAAATACTTATGACCACCCCTGTATTTATTTTTACAAATTGCTAGATTTCCAGCTAATATCACATTAACAAATTTTCCAGCTTTGCAATTGTAAAATTTTTAAATTTAGTAATAGCAATCGGAGCAACGAAAATGTGCTTAAAGTAGCTAAAGCATTTATATTAAATAGCTAGATTCAAAGCTTAAAGCATTTCCATAATGTTTCTAGCTTTTACTATTAAAAACGTGCTAAATCTAGCAATAAAATGGCTAAAATGGCAACACTTGTTGTATTTCACACACACATACACACACACATGTGCTTGTATTTGTATTTGTAGATTGACCACAGTGAAAACCGCAATTGCAATCTGCCGTGGGCAATATCTACTGTTTATTTTTTTTTTTAGAACTATGAATACCCCCCTCTTAGAAAAATATTTTCTGACCGCTGAAACGGAAGTCATTGCTGCGCAGTTGCGCATAAGAGTCATTGTTGTTGTAGTTGTTGTTGTTATTGTTGTTGTTGCCATAGTGTTGTGTTTATTATGTGTATAAACATACACATGTGGAGCATCGAGAGGAGATGGCCACATAACATATTCATAGCGTGTACATGACACAACAACAACAACAACAACAGCAACAACATCAACAACAACAATAATAACAGCAACAATAACAACAAGTAATATGAACACTAAAGTCAAGTAGCTCGACTTGATTAGATGCCCAGTAAATGTATCTTTGCAGACATTCAATGCCAATAAAAAAATAAATTAAATAAAAAAAAAATTAAATAAAAAAATAAATTAAATAAAAAAAATAATGTAAAAAATTTATAATCAAAAATAATTAATTTGTAAAATGTATAAAAGATTTTTTATGTTTTCTCCATATGAAGTGGATGGATCATTTGCGTTTTATTCTTAAGAATCTTAAGACACATTCACCTTATTTTATATAAAACAATTAAAAGAAATATTTAAAAAAATAAAAACAACGCTTCTTAGGTTCAAGATCGGATCGCTCAAATTGCAGACATTTAGTGTTAAAATACGTTATAGATTGCATTTAAAAAATATTTATGGGTTTGTTGATTTCCAATTTTTACAATATATTAATTATACTAAGTACAAAAAAAATATTTGTATTGACTTGATTATTTTAGACTTTTCACAAAATTACATTTTATAAAATAATTACATTTTTTTATTGAAAAAAAATCGAATTTTGATAATAAGCGAAGTTTATTTGAAGATTTAAACATGACCTATTTTTTATCGAAGTTTGAAATAATTTCGCAATATTAAAAGAGTATAAATATTTCGAAAAATATTTTTTTCTTTCGAAACGAATCTTTTATTTAAAAAGTGGTTCGTTCAGGTTAACGGTTAATAATTTCAAAGGTTCGGTTCATGTTTTATTACTCGATTTTTATATAAATTTTAGTTGCTTTAACTCTCAAAAACTCCAAAATCTAGGTGTTTATTCGGACAGAAATTATCACAAACCCATAAGCCTTTTTACCATTCAGATACTGGGCTAATAATGGCAACAACAATAACAACAATCGACTGTCGAACTGTCTGACATTCAGTTTCGTTTTCATTTTCCTTTTCATTTTCAGTTGCTGCAATGGCAACGGAAGCCGCCATATTGCAATAACGTGTGCCAAAAGCGGAAATGGACCAAATACACACACACACACACACACATCCGTATAACTGTTGCTCGTTGTACGTGTGTGGGTGTGTGTGTGTGTGTTGGCAACTCTTTATGGTTATGCCAAAAAGTTTATTACATTACGAGACGCATTTTTCATCTCTTGACTGGGGACCGCACATCGAAATCGAATTCGTGTTGGGACTTTATAAGGCACACGCACTTATCTACAGGTACGCAGTTACACACACACATACACTGAAAAAAAAGACCAACTTCTAAAATCAAGAACATTCATATTAAATATTTTTTTCTTAAGCTCAGACTATTTTAAGACCAAATTAATAAAACTAAGAATATTAATCTAAAATTTCGCAGTTCTTAATTTAAGAATTAAAAATCATAAATTGATTAGAACATATAATTATGTCATATTTAATATGAAGACAGTTTGATAACAAGTCGAGGGATCGAAACCCGCTCTAGCCAAGAAAAAACATACAATCGGAATATTTATAAAAAAAAATAAATCAAAAAAAAGTATAAATATATAAAAAAAAAAATAAGTTTAAAGTTTACAACACCTGCCTTATTTTTTTATTTTTGTTTTGAGAATTTAAGACTGTTTGGACTTAAATTAAGAACTTATTCTTACTTGAACTTTTCTTAAAACCAAGTTGTGTTTTCTAAATTTAAGAATTTTATGTTCTCGACGCATTTTTTAGACCAAAATTCTTAGTGCTGAGACCAAAATCTTGATTTTAGAACATTTTTTTATCAGTGTACACACACACATACATACACACACATACAAATACATTGGTGGATTATTGAAGTTTATCAAAATGGCAGGCTGGCAGGCAGCGATAAGTGCCTAAGCACTTGAAAAACTTTGCTGCAGAGAAAGATAGAGAGACAGAGAAAGAGAGAGAGAAAGAGAGAGATAGTAAGAGAAAGAGAAGGGTAAAGAAAAGCAGGCAGCTTGAAGTGCTGGGCTTTCAAAAGCATTGCCGATAATAATGACGACGTCGACTTTCTTTTTCTGCCTTTCCTGCCTTTTGCCTTTGAATTTGTTGTTAAAAGTTTTCTAATTTTCGACATTTCAAACATTTTATGCCTCCCAGCTGTCAATTAAAGGCGACAGCACCTGTTGCTGCTGCTGACAGCGCACTCCGATCTAAAACAACGCCCAGTACTAGGGGGAATTTTCTCGATTTTTTTTGGAATAAATTCATTATTTGAAAGTTGTTAAAATACGTTATTAATAACAGCAATCGATCCGGAAATGTCCAAACTGTAATGTTACATAACAGCAATTTTAACAGAGCTCGCCTCTGTTAAGTTTTAACAGAGAAAACACAGCTGATGCAACTAAAATTGTTTGAGTTTTCACCAAACTTCAGACAAATAAAACTCATCAAATTCGTTATTAATTCCGAAATCTTTACTAATCAGTCTATTGAGAGAGGTTTGTAGTATGTGTTTTAGTGCTTAGATTGTAGAATTTGGTCATATTTTCCACGTAATTATGCACAGAAGATAGCCCTCTCATTTGTAGAAATTTGAATTGAAATCTTAACTTTAAATGAATAAAACAAAAAATATAAACCGAGTTCCACCTTAATATATATGACACATTGTAGATAAATTAGTTCCCTTTTGAATGCATATAATTCTAAAGTGCACATTTTGTGAAATTTAACATTTTAGCATATAAACTCAGATTGAAAATGTAAATGTTCATTGCATTAAAAAAGAGTATATATATATATAGCAAAAAGTTAGTAATATAATAACACACAACCTTATAAAACCAAAAATTTGCAAATCGCAGAATCAAGAATAAAGGTGGTACCACGCCTACATTTCTAGGCCCTTGATATTTTATGCCTAATGCAAAAATCTAGACCAAAATATCTTGTTTCCTTCTCGAGTTATTAATTAATTCCAAAAAAATGTCAAAATTGCCCATAGTGCATTGTGGCAAAAGTCAACTGTTGCCTGGCAATGAAAAACTGACACCTGTGAGAGACAGAGAATAAAAAGAGACAGCGACAAAGTTGTAGCTGAAAAAACCGCAACTAGTCGAAGTCCTGCGGTTCTTGGCACTCCTTGAAATCCTCTTCCCTCTTCCCATTCCCATTCCCCTTCCCCATCTCCTCCCTTTAACCATAACAAGTTTGCGTGTGTGGCTTAAGTAACTAAAATTTGTAGTAAACTTTTGCGACTACGGTGCGTATGAATAATAAATGCAGTGAGCAAGAAGATGAAAACGAAATACAAACATACAAACACAATTATATATATATATATATATATATGTATATAGTTAGTTGAATATATACAGAGAGAGATGAGTTTTAAAACGGCAACATGTCGTATACGTAACATGCATAAATATATAATTAGCTACAGTATTCGCTTTCCTTTTTGTATATATCAATAATATATTTAAAATTCAATTTATGTGTGTGTGTGTGATGTGTGTATGCATATGTCAATGAAATCATTACATTCAATAAATCAATCAATCAATCATAAAGTCAGACGAGAAACAGCAAGTCAATCAATCAGCAATCAAATTGATGACAGTAATTTTACTTCTCAGTTTCAGTTTCAGTTTCAATTTCAGTTTCAATTTCAGTTTCTGCAACAGATTTTTTGTCTCATTTAACATGAATTTTATACATATATTTTTAATTTGGTATATCATATATATTTATATATGCATATTCTTTTTATCGTTTAAACTGTGCTGCAGTTTATGGTATTCAGTTTTTTAAGTCATAACTCGTGCCAGCTGGGGTTACAATTCTTGTACAGGTGAAATCAAAATTGAGCTCATACAATTAACATCGGGTTTTTCTTTATATTAATTAATTAGTAGATATATTTATTGTAGTATTTTTTGTTTTGGTTTTTGTTTAAGGAAATGCTAGTCAGTTGTAGGTTGTAGTTGGTAAGATTAAAGAGCCACTAATTAAATGCTAGTCAAACAAATTTTGTAGGCCTTGCGTACATTTTATGCAAATTAAGCAAAATGCAATCAAGTTAAAGGAAATACAAAAACAAAAAGTAAGTCAAACTCAATGTATAATTAACTTAAAGTATTTAAAGATTTGTTTTGTTTTATTTTGTGGTGTTTATTGTTGTTGTTTGTTGTTATCATTGCCAAGTTTTGCTAACTCTACAGATCTCAGAAAGTACCTGATAATTCTCCTTTATTAATCAGCTAGTATATTACATTAAATGTTATCTCAATTGTATTATTATTTACAAACAAAATTCGATAGTTGAAGGTACAAGTGTAGTAAGTGTATGCATATAATTAATTATGTTACAGGGTGTCACTTTGTTTGGACAGCTAAGGAAAGTGTTAAAACGTATGCAACACTATAAACGAGTACAGATTGGACAGACAAAGAGAGAAAAAGATAGAGAGAGAGAGAGAGAGAGAGAGAGGGGAATCATTAAAGAGTCAGGAATTATGCATAAATCAAATAGGAAGGCAGTGAAAGGAGAGTGAAGGGAAATGGCTGAGAAAGGTAAACATTTGCTAAGCGAAACGCAAACAAAAGCTCATAAATTGACAGAGAAATGGAAATTGTTTACAAGGACAAAGCGCAGCGCAAAAAACAGGGCGTATACGTAACGTACAAACAGAAGGAAACGAATCGAAACGAAACGAAACAAAACAAAAACGCAATGAAAAGAAAGAAAAATATAAATACAAAAATATATATATATATTTATATAATAATAAAAAAAAGCGCACTTTATATATTACACATTTTTTTTTTTTTGGTGGGCATTACAATATGTATAAGTACAACTTATAGAACCTTTGCTATATATTGGTTTTGGGACTTTAATTTGTTATTTTTGGGTGTGCTAAAAAACTGTACAAGTTATGTATATAGAAAGTATAAATTTTTGTAGGGGATGCTTCATTTACACAAGTATTATATACAGGGACCGTAATCATTAAAAGTTATATTATACAAATTACATGTCAATGATTATATTTATGTTTTTGCTCAACTATAATCATTATTTTTGAGTAATTTTATAATCATTATTTTTTAACCAAAAAAATAAAAATCAAAAAAAATGATAATTAAACAAATAAATGATTTAATAATGATTATTCTTGAGTTTTATTTTTTTTCGCTCAAAATAAAACTTAACTACTGCTTAAAATTTTTATTATTGTATATCCTTGTAAAGGGACCACAAAAATATATTAACATTTTAAATTATTGTTGAGTTTTATTTTGAGCGAGAAAAAATAACTCTTGAATAATTATAATTATTGAGTTTTAATTTTATATATATATAAAAAAAAAAGATTAATGTATAAGCTTTATAAAATTACTCAAAAATAATAATTATAGTTGAACAAAAATGTAAAAATCAGAAAAATAAAAATCATAGCGGAAAAGATTGTAAAAAAAAAACATTTTGGTGTAAACCATTATTTTCTAAGTCTATTTTAGGTAAGGGATTTTTTTATTAAATAAAAAGAATAATCATTATTTACGGTCCCCGATTATATATAGAGTACGATACGATATAGAGTTGATTTACCATTTGGGCATCGATTGTGATCATTGAAGTTCGTTAAATCTGTTGAATCAGCTGCTGTACAAAAGTGAGAAAACGAATTTCCCAGATATCCGTATTTCGATCTTAGAGTTTTTCAGTTTTTCATTTTGCAGTTAAATAGAGAGACTTTATTTTTCACGTTTCTTTCTTTTATATCTTTTTGGTTTAGCACATTTTGGTACGTTACGCATTACGTATACGCAATTTAAGTGTTAGATTTCAAAATAAACTGGGTGTATATAGATATCGTATAGAATTTGTAAAGTTATATATGTATACATTGGCATATATACTTATGTATATACATATATATATATAAGTATATATATATATCATTTATGTATAGATAAGCGACTGTCTTTCTGACGTTGAATTTTGCAGCTCCATTTTTGGCTTGATTTCTTTCTTTCTTTCTTTTAACTCTTATTTTTACCCTTTTAAACATATACAAAAAATGTGTGAATGCAACACAGTTACAGTTACAGTTATAGTTACAGTTATAGTTACAGTTACGATTACGATTACAGTCATCAGTTTTCATGTTTCTCATAATTTTATTTTATTTTATTTCTTAAGAGTTCTTGGATTGTACTTAAGTCAATAGCTTTGAGGGCGGGGGGAAGTTCACGTATTACATACAGTTCTATAAATACATGTACAGTACATATGTGTGTGTGTGTGTGTGTGTGAGTGTGTGTGTGTGTGATTAGGCTATACAAAAGTGTAATTACAATAAATCAAAGTTTCAATTCATATCACCCATCTGACAGGAGTTACACAGCTTTAAAGCAGCAGCTTTTTAATTAAGTTTAAGTAATGTCGACTACGATTAACGGCATTTTAAATTAACTAGTTACTCGTTAGTTAGTCTGTCTAAAAATGTTTATTGTGTGTTCAGTGTTCAGTTAAAGTTGGTGGGCTCCACGATCTCCTAAATATTTTTAATTATGTTTAACATTAACAAACACAGCACTAACAATGACATACACAAATACAAAGATACTCGTATATAAGGTATATAGTTGTATGTATGCATGTGTGTGTATACATATACATATACAAACACATATACATAGTAAATATATACGTAACTTATGATTGGGTCCAACAAATGCGCACAACTCTCTGCATCTTTTTTCAATATATATAAATGTATATATAGTATTTACAGTTAGTCAAATAATTGTTTTGACCAAACAAAAATATGCACATATTTGTTTTTTATTTTGAAAAGTTTTTAAATTTAATATTTTTCAATTTTTCATATTTTTTAAATTGTTCTAAGAACCAGAAATAATTATATTAAAAAAGGAAAGAATAAAATAAGTTAATTTTCACTTTTGTCAAAACAATTACTTGACCAACTGTATATTATAATTTTTTGGGGAGTATATATGTATATATAGTATTTATATACAGTTAGTCAAATAATTGGTTTAACCAAATTAAAAAATGCACATACTTTAATTTTAAAATTTAATGTATTTAATAATTTCATATTTTTTTAATTGTTCTAAGAACCAAAAATATTTTTATTAAAAAAGAAAAGAAAACCAGTAAAAACAAAATAAGTAAACATTTACTTTTGTCAAAACAATTACTTGACTAACTATATATGATATTTGGGGAGTATATATGTATACATAGTATGTATATACAGCTAGTCAAATAATTGTTTTGACCAAATAAAAATATGCACATATTTGTTTTTTATTTTTTAAAATTTTAAAATTTAATATTTCTCATTATTTTATATTTTTTTTAATTGTTCTAAGAACATTTATATTAAAATAGAAAACAAATTAAAAACCAGTGAAAATAAAGTAAAATAATTTTTACTGTTGTCAAAACAATTACTTGACCAACTGTATATGATATTTTGGGGAGTTTTAGGTTTTTTTGTTTCGGTTAAAAAACATTTAAACATTTCAACAACAAGCTACTTTTTAAATTTCTTTTGGTTTTCATATTTTTTTTTTCATAACGCACTTGGCGTTTGCTACTTAATTTATTTAAGTTATAAAGTTAATAACATTTAAAACACACATATATATATATATATAGTTAAATTCTGCTACAATTTGCACTAGTAACATTTATAAAGATATATATTTTGGTTTGTTTTTTTGTTTTTTTGTTTTGTTCTCTATATAGCTTTCGATATCAATACGTGTATTGTGAACTGGAGTTCTACACAATGCCGAGTAGGAAATGTTTAAAAATTCGTTACTGTGTCTTAATCGAAGGACAACTAACAATTAAAACTCTTCAAGTTCAGCTTATAACTCTATTGTTGGTGCTTTGTTCTTACTGTGTTCTTTAACTCGGTCAATTCGATTGCCCCGAAGAGAAGGATCAACTAACACAAATAACTTTAGATTAAAGGATGCTTTTATATTTTATTTATATACTTAGTTCTTGAGCATCCATTGCAATCCTTTCATTTAATATTTCTTAAGGTAAGTTGTAGCCATATAATCGTATCATATATGTAGTTTGTATTGTTGTATCTTTAAGTTCACTAACAATTATTATTTCTACCAACACCGAAAAATAAATATTGTATAACTTTGTGTGAATTGATTATATGACAAAATAGCAAAGAACACATTTATCCATTTGTTTGTATGGTTAGTTACTTGGTTAGTTAGTTAATTAGTTAGTTAGTGGTAGTAAGTAATATTAACAATTAAATTAAAGTATAGGAAAAAACACATAGAAAATCATATAGGAAATACTCAATTTATCTACTACAAATACAAATATGAGTTCGATTATCTCGATCTCCGAATTTGATAACATAAATAGAAATGATTTAATTATGTGGATTGAAATAAGGTGAGTTTAAGATTTTTGAAGCTGCACTGAAATAATGAAATTTTCATCCATTTTATGTTTTTTGTTTTTTTTTTTGAGGAAAGCTGAAAATTGTGTGGGAAAAATCTGCGTATGCTTAAGCTGCATATTTTATGTTGTTTTTTTATAGCTAATTATTGCATTATAGCCCATTGTGTATTATATACTATATATATACTAAATGTCGTGTATATATATAGGGTATATTTGTATGTTCACGTTGTATGTTCTTAATTCTTAGCTCAAATTGAAATGAATAATACGAAATTGTTTTTTATACCGGAGTTTTTGGTAATTTCCGTCTAGTTGGCGATGCTGGTGATTTGTCTGTGTTGATTTCGGGGTCTGTGTTACAAATATTGTTAAGATTTTTTTGGTTGTTGTTGTTGGAAAAGAAGTAACAAGAAACGAGAACAACAAATGAAAATTATGTAAATGTTTCTTTTTAGGGTACATCAATATTTTGTGGTTATTTATATAGTTGTATATACAGTTGGGGGAACAACAGAATTATATATTTAAGTGATTGACACTTACCCGCTATGAGTCCCAGTCCCACAGGACCATCGCCAGATCTTCGAGGTCCACTCTGACCTCCACTATTCCCCGGGGGCAGATTCTCATCAAAGAGATCGCACATGCGAAAATCTGTGGCATGCTCCACGAGCAGCTCGACAATATCCCCAGTGCGATCCATAATCGAGCAGACCTCCTCAAAACTCCGATCAATCAGTGACATGCCATTCCACTCGAGGATCTAAGCAAAGAATTTATTAATTAATATTTATCAAAAATACACAGTCATTACTACAAATTTTAAATTATAATACTTAATTTTTAAATAGTAAATAGACTTCAAATTTTAATACTTAAATATAATATTTTAAAATTATTTTTAATTTAATTTTGATGAATTTCTGGCTTTTTTGAATTTCTGAGTTATTTGTCTGATTAAAAAAATCATATTCATTTTAAATAATTTTTTAATTTAACTTTAATATTTATTCCTATTTTGATTTATAATAATATATTATAATATTAATTTAAAATAAAATGTTACCCATATATTTAATCAAATAAAATACTCAAAATTTTAACATATTTAAAGCTACAACAAAAAATGATTTAAATAGCTAATATGTATGTATACAATTTAGAAAATAATTTAGAAATTCATAAAAGCTTTTATTGCATATCTTTAATGTCAAAAGGATTCGTTTAATTTAATTATGTGGGTAAAATTTAATTTTTAATTAAATTAAACGAAACCTTTTGACAGCTGTCATTATAGAAATGCCATAAAAGTTTTTTTGTATGAATTTCTAAGGTATTTGTCTAGTTTAAAAAAAACATAATCCTTATAAATAATTGTATAATTTAACTTTAATGATTTATTCCCCTTTTCAGATATGTTTATTTATTTAAATATGTGGGCAACATTTAGTTTTAAATTAAATTAAACGCAACCTTTTCACAGCTCTCATAAAATAAATGCAATAAAAGCTTTTTTATAAATTTCCAAGCTATTTTTAGAATTTAAAAATCATATATATTCTTCTTGAATCATTTTTCATTTAAGCATTAGTGATTTATTTCAATTTATAGATATTTAAATATATTATAATTATTTAATTTGATTAAATGGGTAATATTTTATTTTAAAATAAATTAAACGAAACCTTTTGACAGCTGTCATAATAGAAATGCCAATTATGAATTTCAATGGAATTTGTCAAATTTTAAAAACATGACGACAGCTGCCTATCAATTAAGTTTAACTCATTAGCATTAATTATTAATTTCGAAAATATTCTATAATTTGTATGGAGAGAAGTTCACTCACCTTATCGCCCTGTTGCAAGCCATTTTTCTCGGCTGGTCCGCCAGGCACAGTCCAGACAATGTAGGCAAAAAGACGTCCATCAGCGCCAGTTTTGCCGCCAACAACTCGCATGCCAAAGCCTCGTGCTGCAAGCAAGTAACAAAAATTTAATAAGAAAATATGCTGACTGATTATGGGGCAGTAAAGAAAAGAAAAGACTGATATGGAAGAGGGAGTGGAAAAAAATCAATATTAAATCTTAGACTCGACACAGACACAACGCACAACGCACGTAGCAGCAACAGATTCGGGGCAACAATTTGTGTTGATTTCATTTGCAGTTTGCACTGTGTCTCATGTACATTGCGTATACGCCCCGTGTTGTCCATAAACAAAAGCACTCGACGCGACTATTTGCCTTGCTGCCTGTGTGTTTGTCCGTCCGTCTGTCTGTCAGTCCCTTTCACTGTCTGTTCGCCTACGCTTTGTGCTTAGTCAACTTTTATCAGACTCACTCCAAAAATAAATATATATATTGTGCTCAAATTGAGCTTGACTTGTTGTGACCTGTGGTTTAGACTTGTCTAACAAATTAATCAACATGTAACTTAACTTAACTTTAAGTTATAATTTAAAATAAAAAATATACAATATATTTAAATTGTTAATTTTATAAATTAACTTAAATTAACTTAGCTTTTAAACGTCTTTAGTTATAATTTAAAATTTTAGGAATATATACAATTAAATTGTTAGTTTTATAATTTAACTTAACTTAACTTAGCTTTTAAAGCTCTTTAGTTATAATTTATAATTGTAGGAATATAAAATAATAAATTGTTAATTTTATAATTTAACTTAACTTAACTTAGCTTTTAAAGCTCTTTAGTTATAATTTAAAATTTTTGGAATATTTTTATTATAAATTCTAAATATTTGACAGAATTGTCGACCGTCGACATTTAATAAATAATTAAAAACATAAATAAATATATTAATAAATAATATTATAAATACATACATAAACAAATAAAAAAATAAATAAGTAAAAACTAAATTAAATAAATAAATTAATAAAAAAATAAATAAATAGATAAATAAAAAAATACATAAATAAATAATAATAAATTAGGAAAAACTAAGTTAAATAAATAAATGAATAAAAAATAAATAAATAGATAAATAAATAAAAAATACATAAATAAATAATAATAAATAAATAATAATAAATAAATAATAATAAATAAATAATAATAAATAAATACATTTATATCTTCAATTGTCCCAATTTAGCTTTTATAATTAATTGGTTAATTAAATAATCTTAACTTATAATTTTATTATACATTTTAAATAAGTTTATTTTATTGTCGACTGTCGACATTTAATAAATAGATGAACACATAAATAAATAAATATTTAAATAAATAAATAAAAATAAAATAAATAAATGAATGAATAAATACATATATAAATAAATAAATATTTAAATGAAGCAATAAATTTGTATCGAAAACTTGTTGTATCTTCACCTGTCCAAATTTAGCTTTTAGATGAGTTGCAGCTGCACTCTAAAGATTTCGCTGGTAGAATCGTAACAATTTAATTAATTTAATTGCAATTTCAGTTGCCAGTTTGCCAGTTGCCAGTTTGCCAGTTTGCCAGTTGGCAGCGCTCAGTTTCAAGTACTTATCATTGGGCGCAGAAAACTAATTTCAACAATTTGTTGAATTTGTGCACGAAAACTTACGAAAGCGGATTTCCGTTTCCTCCCCTCGAAATCCCCTGCTCTCTTCACATTACCCCTGTGGACAGAACGCTTGCTGCAGACAATGGCCAAGAAAGTTAACTAGGGACTTGGCTGCAGGGCAGGCCAAGAAAAGAAGAAGAGACGAGAGTTTTGTCATTGACAATGAAATTTGTTCCCCAAGGTTGGGTTGATATTTTCAGCAGTTTCAGTTTCAGTTTCAGTTGCAGTTGCGTTGATTTCCAGCAGAATAATTCATTCAGGCCAAGACAAGACAAAGCAGGTGGCTTCCGTCTTGGCCAAAAGTTTTGCAAAAAAAGGAAACGCGCCCCACGAAGTATGCAATAAAATGTTGCGCATCCGCCATGTTGCTGTTGATTTAGGCACATTGATACCCAATTAGGATAACGCGACATTTTCTCTCAAGTGTTTTAATCAAAAGTTTCTTTTTTCTTGTGCTACTTTCTGTTGTCTGTTGTCCACATTTAAGACGGCAATAAAAAACAAATAAATAAAGCACAAATCCTTTGCTGACAGCAGAAAAGCGAATGTCACTAAGGATGTAAAATGCGTAGATAATTCTACAGCTGACCAAGTTAAGAGTTGGGAAAGTAGTCCGCAAAAATGACACAGCACTTTGAGAGACACGGAAAAAAACAATGAAAAACAGAGACGATCTCAGATAAAATAAATATTACGATGTAACAATTATTTTTTCTATTTTGATTTTAATACTTAAAAAGTGTAACTTGTTTTTAATTTTTATTTAAAAATAGCAATTTATAATTTACGATACAACATTCTTGAGAGTCACGCAAAATATCATTAAATCCGAGAACGATCTCAGGTTATAATTCTATAAATAAATATTACGATGAAACAATTATTTTT